>CM023481.1:196790593-197194957 GCA_013339685.2 Hyalomma asiaticum | reverse complement strand
AAAAAAAAAGTACAAGAGGTATGCTTATTCGCAAACACAATTTGAAGGTCTTGCGAGCCTCCCATGCGAAATCAGCGATGCCAAGCGTTTCAGCCTACTCTGGCGTGCCTCTATGTTTTGCGTTGTCTTTGGAGCAAGTTTTGGTCATTTATAGACCACAGGGTTTGTGAAAGTTGATTTTGCCAAGGTTATTGCCTGAAATGCTTTGGAAAAGGGCCAATGAATTGTACTGTACGTTGCTACTTTTTTGGCGGTCGGCATTTGTTTGTGCTGCAGTAAGCTTTGGCTAACGCGCTGCTGAGTGTTTTAGCGCTGTGGCTTGGGTAGTGTGGCATTTCCTGGCCTGGCGAATGCGTTCGGCATGTCGAAGTGACTTTCCTGCATGCTTCCCTCCAAGGACGTTTTTATATCTCGCACTGCAGATTTGCACATTGCTGGGTGCTTTCATCCTGCTATATGCGCAAGTAGGCGAGTATTGCTGTGCAGTGACACATTGCCATCAACTGCTATCAAATTGAAAGTCTCATGTACCAGCTTACTGAGACATGGGTTGTATAGGCTACGTAGTGAGCACAGCTAAAGGTAGTTGAGAGCATTGACATGCGTCGGTGACCGTGCATGTATTAGGTAAAGCTTTTAATGTGTGAAGCAGTGGATAACTCATCCGCTATAACAGTTTCCTTCTCAACAAACCACTGCTACTGGCAGTGTGTACTAATTCGCTTTCACATTGTACAGTGAGGCATCAAGTTTTTTGACCAAGCTAACTTATCAGTAGTGTTTCTCACTGATTTTCCTTTTACAAGTTGCCGATTTATGAGGTGCCTAATGAAGGAACATGTTTCCCGCACGAAAGAATGACAACTACCATAAAGTTAATGATGGCTGTGGAATACTACTACTTGCAGCTGGTGTTCATTGTGAGTGGAGTGCAGTAGTTGTGATGTGGCATTCACGATCACTGTGGTGGGTGGCTTCCTTTTGGCTTCATTTCTGAGGCACACTCATCCATCTACTTTGGTGAAATACCTACGTGCATATTGCAGCTTAAACATTGTTTGAACCAATTTGCCCACCCTTTAATGAGTACCTCAAAACTCAGGTTAGTTTTTCCTATGTGATAGAAAAAAATATAACAGTGAAACTTTCTGGTAAGGGCAGAAAGCAGGTACGGACAGGCATTTACTGGTCTTCTCTTCATTTTATGACCTTGTTCAAAGCCCCTAAAATTACTTATTTATTCCCCTTAATGTTTTGTAGTACAGCATGTATTGACCAAATAGAAGATTTGATTACATTGGTTTGTAGGTCACAATTATATCTGATGCTCTTGATGTCTGAAGCAGCACACAGGAAATGATACACAAGGAAAGGAATGGACAGATGCTGACTTGCAACTAGTTTATTTTTGAAAAGAACACAAGTTAAAGTACATACGAACTGGTGTGCAATGTATTAGCAAAGAAGAATATTTTTGGTGCACTATTAACCACACTTGTACCACATTCATTCGTAGAACTGCCATAGTGTGGCGTTTGCCTTTGTCATGGGGAAAACTATAAAGGCCAAAGTGGGCTGGTATATTAACACAAGATTGCTAGAACACAAAACATTACTAAAAGGTAGCATTCATTCTCACATTAAGGAACATAGCTGACGTTGTGGTTACATGTTGATTTTCACTGAAACAGCAATACTTTCATACAATAAGGATAGACAGACAAGGGAAATCGTAGAAGCACTCCATATCAACAAACGTGAGCAGATGTGTATCAGCCAACCATCACTCATCAGCAATTGTGAAATGTCATTTTTGGAAGAACATCGTTAACAGTTCTAGCATTGTGAGTCATCATTACATGTGATTTGCTGGTCTGTATGTATTTTGACCCATGGGGGGGGGGGGGTTCTTTTAAAAGATAAACTACACAGTTGCAAGTCAGAGGTAGTCCTGTTTATTCTCGTCCTTGTCTTTCGGTCCTTGTGCATTGCTTCAAACATCAAGATGATTGCCCATCTATCAACTTTGCTATATTTGATGCTATTTGGGTCATGCATGAGCAGCAGCTGGGTTGTGCATGAGCAGCAGCAATGTAAAATACAGCCATATCACATAAGTTCAATTGCTGAATCAACTGTGTTGACTAGGCTCTGTCATTATTCAAGTATCACCAATGCTGCTCATATTGTGGTGCAAAAACTTGCTTGTTTGCAGTGGCCGGTGATTGAAATATGTTATTCCCTGAAGCACATGGATGCTGGTGCTTTTTGCTCCACCGATGAACACTGGTCAATTTCTGGGAGAACAAATGCAGTGACACGACAGTGTGTCACAAACGCTCTTGCTTTCATCTTATACCACTCTATCCCCAGTACAAACTGGTGGTGCAAAAGCTCTGGTACCCATGCACTTGGAGTGTTGTTTCAGTCATGGAGGTGGCTGCATAAAATTTGTCTGAAGACCAGCAAAATTGGCTTCAGTATCCAGAATCTGGTCTAGCTGTTGCTTCGATCTATAGGGGGTCATGTTTCCGAGTGGTCTTGTACATGTTGCTAAAAAACATGGTCAATTACTTATTCAAGAATGTCCAGTTACTGGTGCAAGAAAACAGTTGAGGAATCACCAAAAAGTAATAGATTTCTTAGAGGGACACTGAAGCGAAAAACAATTTCTGTTGCATTAGTATATTGGTTTTTCACAATACCAAAAACACCAGTCTTGCTAGGACAAGACCCTTGGTAAGCCAGAAAACGCGCAAAAAGAAAATATTGGTGGTGGTGATGCTTTGAAGTTACGTCACTAACATGCATGATATCATGGATCTTTGATGGCATCTGCTAAGGTCTGTATAACCATTTATCAGTAATAAAGACATACATTGTGTTCTAAGAAGCCAGACTTGGCACAGCGAATTTGGTGACAATGCGAAAAAAGGAAATTGGCCTTCTGATGTCACGAGTCTGAAGTCCGTGAATTTAAAAACTAAAACGTTGATATTAATTCTTTCATTTAATATTGAACAGAAAATTGCAGACTTAATGACAATTAAGTTCTTGAAATATAAGGTATCATTCTAAGCCACTTCGCATTTTCACTTTAGTGCCCCTGCCCCACCACGGTGGTCTAGTGGCTATGGTACTTGGCTGCTGACTGAAGGTTGCAGAATCGAATCCTGGCCGCTGTGGCTGCATTTCGATGGATAATCATAGCATGGTTTTGGGATGTAAAACCCCAGAAATCAATCAGTCACTTTGGTGTCTCTTTAAAGGGTCCCTGAAACGTGTTTTTGACATTGCGTCACTGATTAGGCAACACAATTGCGAAATCATTCACACCATAAATAAAGCGAAGCACAATGCGCTAAGGCAGCTATGGGCTTATTTCGGTCGCCTTCCTCCTTACCACTGCTGTTCCTCCTCAACTCGATCTGCTGCGGAGTGCGCGCTAGCGACGACAGCGCCTCCCGCGTCAGCCGCTCCGCCGAGCCTCCCGTAGTGACATAGCGCCCCGATATCCTCACTGAGGTCGCCCGCCTCGGCAGTGCTAGCCTCTGTAATAGAGCGCCGGCGACTCGTGTGACGCCGCCAGATGCCGCGATGATACCGTTGGCTGAAACGAAGGAGTACGTTGTAGAAGCACGTTGTTCGCAGCTAGGTTTTGAAAATTACGTGTACGTCACTTGGGTCGGGGCCAATCAGCGACCTCTCATTCGATCGCTCGATGACGGGGGCGTTTGAAAACGCTTTTTGGCGAGCCGCTGCGACCTTTTGCGATACGCGTGTTCAAAACCTTATTGTAAATTACACACTTTACGCACAGCGCTAAAATCTGTCCTGTTATGGTCCTAGTGACCCGCTCTACCGGATCACCATGTTTGCACAAAATCGTCAAAACCGTTTCAGGGTCCCTTTAAAGGCACTATAAATTTTTTGAAGCTTGTATTCTTGTTGTCTTTTGCTTCAGTACCATCATGGAATAATAGTTGGCTTCTATGCCAGTTGTTACCCAATGTTTAATATTGTACAAACTATACAGTATGAAATGGCCTGGCTATTTCGCTGCATCCTCTGCAAACTTTCACACGTTGTTTATCTTCACTAAAAAGTGCTTTTCAAAATTTTCAGTGAAGATTTTAAACTAATGTATGGCTAGTAACAAGGTGAGGTCACTATCACTTACCATGCCACGGCAGTGCAATATCAACTTATCAGGGCCATATGTCGTGGTGTAACAAGGTGAGGCATCAAACAGAGTGACAGGGTTTGCCTGCTGGACATGTCCACCTACAGGACTGCTCCATGGCTTGACTGTGGGCGTTTTGAAGGTCCAGCCAAATTGAAATGCTCAAAACTGTTTTTCGTATTGCCCTCAAAATCGACTGATACGTGGCGGCACCATCACCATGTTAGTGTGGATAGGAAGTTGGCGGCCCGCATTGAAATGTACACAGCGACGCAACATTCTGAGCAGTTAGAGGCAAATGTTTAGCTAAATGAATGTGTTGACTGCAGTCAAATGGTTATGTAGACGTGCTCCAATGTCACGTTAGTGCTTCAAGCATGCACAATGTTCCAATTACATGTGAAAGAAGTGTAATCTGCCATTTCATGGGCCACTGGCATCACCCAGCCTCACAGTCTGACTTCCTTGGCATTTCCATCGCTTTTTTTGCCCACAATTGTGTTTTTTCTACAATGTGATCATTGGTGCTACTATGCTGGCATTGCTTTTACATGAGTGAAGTGTAGTTCAGCATTGAGTTCTTGTTCGTTTTTCACAATCGGTTGCTGAAAGAAAAAAAGGCTGTTACTGCACATTCAGTTGAAGTATCAGCTTTCGTACCCTATATGACCGCTTACATGCATATGTATAATCTTTCTTTTATTTTGCATCTTCCATGAAATGCAAGGCACATAACAAGCCCAGTTAGTCAAACTGTGTGGCTGCAATACCACCTGATCACCATCAGAATGTTTGGCACATGCATTTATAAGCAAAATTTTTACTAGCGGAAAACGTGGCTTCGCGTGAGTACTTGTGTGACTGTGACACATAGAAGTTCTTAATAATTAAGGAGCAAAAACATATGTTCAAGCGGCAAAAGGTGATGAAGCTGGTCGATTTGAAGTTTGGCATGGTTTTGCAAGGCTTTACTTGGCCTTGCTAGGAGTTGCTAGGTTTTGCAAGGTTTCACTTGGCATTCTGTTTAGTCTTAGTTCAACTGGGCTCACCCCAATTACTCATAACTTAATTAGGCTTATCTTAATTGGACCTGCAATCTTAATCATAGCTGATATAATTGGGCTTAGCTTAATACTTGGCTTTATCGGGCTCAGTTTAATATAACCTTACTTAATCAGTGCTGACTTAATTAGACATTGTTTAATCAGTAGGTGTGACATAATGAAGTGTATTGGTGGTGACTTAATTAGTTTTAGCTTAAACGTGTTCTGCTTAATTAGTGTTACTGTAATTAGGCTTGACTTGTTAGTCTACTTAATTGTCTGGTATAATTAGTACTAGCTTAATTATATTTGGCTTAGCCTACTTAGCCGGGCATGGTTGCCGTGGCAATGTGTGACATGGCAAGTTTTCTGTGGATGTAGACTGGCTCAAGCGCTATTTTCTGTCATGCTAATGATACCACAATAATGCTTTAATATAAAGGCCAACTCCGGCGATTTTTCGGTATCCACAGATCTCAATGAAATTTTCATTATGTATTCTCCTTGGTTCTATAATAATATATGCCAAACCAAGCGGTTTAAGCAATTTAGTTTTCCTGGAAATAAATTTTTAAATTATTTAGTAGGCTCCCCTGTGGGGCCAGCCACCCTGTGCTTTTGACATCACCTCCATTGGTGCCTACCCCAACCTATGGGCCTTCAAAAGCAAAACGGCGATCATATTATCGCTGTCAAGTTAGAAAAGCTGGAATAACTCAATACATCGTCAGATGACCTTGCCACTGTCGTTTTTCTCACCCCAGCTCCGTATTTCTGATAGCAGGGAGGCTGTGACGTCATTGCATACGCTGCACAAAGTATCTGCCCATTTCAGTTTCGGTTTGAACACGCCTTTCAGTTGGTTATTTAATATTATTGGTGTGTTTCTGAGCAAATTGAACCACCCTGGCTTGTACAGGACTATCAGTACCATTGGAAAAGATTGATATCTGAACACGGTCAAGAAACAGCCGGAGCTGCCTTTTAAATGCCAGGCTACCACGTCATGCATGTTCTTCGTGTAATATTAATATACTATTTATTCCTTTTTTTGGCAAACAGTATAGGCACCTGAGTGCCAGAGTTCACTTATGAGGCAGATAGTTCCTCCGTAGTGGTACCAATACTGTACAATAGGACGACATCTTAAGCACAATGAATGCTCATCACGAAACCACCAAGTGACAGTCAAGCAATTATATGCCAGTGAACAAGTACGTCGGGACATAAATGCATGTGTCAGGTTATTATTTTTAACGTTACGTTATTTGACGAAAAGGCTTGTATTTGTGGTGTATTTCTAGCATGACTTTAATAAAGGCATCATTCCCGGTCTTCGAACGAAAACAAGGCATAAATGAGAAAGATATACTGCGAGCAGTGTTTCTTTAATAAGAGAGCCTTTACAATTCTAAACAGAATCCGTTCATGCAATGACATCACGCGCAGTAAAAACATTGGAAAGATATACTTCCCTAAAAGAACATTACCCAGGTAAGAGTCCCTCTTCCCCATACATAGATGCAGGCATTTAGTTGAGCACTTCCATATGCAAGAAAAATTTTGATTGCCGAACACTGTGTCAGTTAATGTTATACAATGAAGACGAATACAGATTTTGAAGCAGAATACAGCTGAGCCCCTTTGCTTCTGCTGACAGAGGGGCCTCTAGCCTACCCTGCTACCCCGCTTCCGGAGCCCTTGATTACATGGCATGCTCTCGACGCAGGCGCTCGGGGATCCTAGCAAATGGGGCATAGTGCAGCTCAAGGCCAAATACTTTTATATAGTTAGATAAGAATACATGCAAGCATTTAACACTGCTGCAGCAGAAGGAACGAACATCCTGGAGGCTATGCATGATGTGCTCATGCATGTAAGCGTCAGTTGCTAGCAGACGATCAAAAGAGCCAGCTCCGGCGCTAGGTGCCGACTCTATTCGATCTCAAGGCCAATACGATAGCTTCTTGCCTATTATGTAACTGTTATACGTAATTGACTACGGAAAATGGGGTTGGTTTACTGTGGGAATTACTGTGTAAAAGGTAATCATGTAAGTACATCACTAAAGGTGTAATTGATTAAAACATTGACACGTAATTCATTGCATAAATGTTTGCTGGTTCCTTTTGAGCCGATTCTCAGCAAAAGTTGCTTCGTTGTTCTTGAGGATGAAGTTGTAGGCCTGATAGGTAAACTTCATTGGTGCCAAAAGGCAACAGTGGCCATGTGTTGTAATATCGATCTATGTTAAACCATGTGGTGGGAGTATGCTGCAAGCATTTAGTGTTATGTGCATATGCTGCCAGCATCACGAGCAGTGCTCTGCTCCACTGAGTTCAGGAGATGAGTTTGCCTCTGTCATCTGTTGAGCTCTGTGGAGAATTGCTGTGTTTTTCTTTTTGCTCTAAAGTCATCTTCATATATATATATATATATTGTAAAGAAGAACGAGACAGACACAGCGCCTTAGCTGCAGGCCGGCTGTTCTAATCTGACTTCCTCTTTCTCTGCTTCTGCCGCACGCTTTTTCAAGCGCGAGCGTCCGAGCCCCAGTGCAGCTTTTCGCCATTACACTCGGCCACGACTGCGAGTGTCGGTAACGGCCGAAACCGCGTCTGGCGGGCGGCACTGGCTATGTCACTGTGGTCCATCTTGGCTACACAATGATTTCTCCTGTCGAGGTGTCACTCAGTTAAGTCTCTGGTGGGCGAAACTGGCTACAGCGTTGCGGCCGCTGTTGCACGCGTTGCGAGCATGGTCTGCCAAATATGTCCGGCGGGCGGCATTGGCTGTGCCTCGCTGGTCGATCCTGCGTCCGCGGCGAGTTCGGGCGAAATTTCGCCAGTGGCGGACCAGGAAGCCGAAAATGTCTGTGTCGTGGTCGCAGCGGGCAAACGTTTCGTTGCAGCTTGTGACCGGGAGGACTTGAGCCCTGTACAACCATCTGTCGGACTAGCCGGTTGCACTGACCATGATCATTTGCCTTTGTCAAGGCCAGCGAAGAGCCTGAATCAACGGACCTTGATGATAACCCTTTTGAAGGAATGACGTCCACGTCCCGGGGTGTGTGGGCGACGTTCAAGCCAGGGGTAGACTTTGGCTGTAGTGACGGATCTTTGATAAAAGTGGCCTCATCCGCGGTATAGACATTGCCACTTTCTGGAGGGGCGCAGCAGGGCGAATTGGGAACTTCAGCACACTCGGCCAATGACTGCCTTAACGGCCGGGGACATGACTGCGAGTTGTTTTGATATGTTTCCTGGAAGGCATCATCTCTACACAGGTCAGAGGCAGGTTCCCTGGCAAACAACAACGCTTCGTGTTGCGCACGGTGTTCAGGGGGCGCAATGGAAGTCGTTGTGGATGGCTGGTCCTCGACATCTGACTCACATGTCAGCTGGGCAGAATCACTGGAGAAAACGTGGTCCGAGTGATGTGGTTGGAATTCGGTCCCTTCTGTTGAAATCTGTGTAGACAAACACAGCTTGAGACCGATCATCATGTCAGGGCAGGCCGTGATGCTCTCTGCCGATGAGCTGCAGTTCGAAGCTGCAGCCTCGAGGCAGTGCTCCTCCTGAGCTGCTTCCTCGGAAGTGTACCGGTCGGATTCGCTGGTGACAGGGTTATGGAGGCGAATCCGTCCGAAAACGGCGATCAGCCTGGCGCTCCATTCCTGCCAGGAGTGTTGGCTGACGCCCTCGTACCGGTGCCATGCTGCGGCCGCATCACCAATGTTGTTGATGGCCACAAGCAGTTTGTACTGGTCCGGCCAGGCATACCGGGCACCGAGTACGTTCACGTCTTCGATCCACTGATCAGCATCATCTTGGAATCCTCGGAACGTCGGTATTTTCCAAGCGGCCGGTGGAAGCAACGGAGCAGGAGAGGACGCCATGGAGGAGGGTGTTTCTAAGAGTACGCTGATTACTCGCAAGAACTCCACGGCACTCTCGGGGGAGCCGCTAAGTGTTCCGGCGGAGAGCGCAGGGTCCGCGTTAATTAACGTGAAGAGCGTGTCACGCATTTGCGCGATGGAACTCACGTGCTCTGCTGCATTGCCGGGTGAGCCGCCTAGAGCACCAGGCGTGGTGTCCGGAGACACAGCGCCTTAGCTGCAGGCCGGCTGTTCTAATCTGACTTCCTCTTTCTCTGCTTCTGCCGCACGCTTTTTCAAGCGCGAGCGTCCGAGCCCCAGTGCAGCTTTTCGCCATTACACTATATATATATATATATATATATATATATATATATATATATATATATATTGATACGGTGCGTCAAATGGTAGTGGAGCAGCAGCAGCAACAACAACAAGGAGGTACAGAGAGCAGCGAAGAAGAAGAGAACGACGTGCAGTGCCGCCATATCGCTTGCCGCCCAGCTACCTCGAATAAACCCTTCTACACGCCCTGTAACAGAGTGGTGGAGGTGCGGGGTACCTGATCACCCAACAACGGAATCTCTACTCGTTGCACTTCGTCGCAGCCGTCGCCTTGCGGGACTTGCACCATCGCCAACGGGAAGCATGCCCCGAGAAGCTGAATCTCCGAGGCCAACGGCCCCGGGCCCTTCTCAGCTATACAAGGAGCCACCAAGCTTTGCCGGCGCTTGCTGTGAGGACATAGACGAGTGGCTGAAGCAGTACCGACGGGTGAGCAAACATAATCGTTGGGATTCCAATGCTCAGCTGTCACACGTTGTTTTCGCGCTCATGGACACTGCTCTTATGTGGTACGACAACCACGAGGACGTACTTACGAGCTGGGAGATATTTGTGGAAGAGTTGAAGAAGTGCTTTGGTGACACTGTCACGAAGAAGAAACGAGCTGAACAGACCTTGTCCCAAAGGGCCCAACTCTTCGGTGAGACCTGCACTATGTAGAGTCACGAGCAAAAGTTTGGATACCATGGCACCAGAAAAAACTTTAAATTCCAAGTAGCAAAGCTCTACAACATGGAATCGCACCACTGCATTGCAATGGTCGAACAAGTGCACCTAGGTTGAACCACCTGATTTAAGCCAACTTACTCAGACTGCAAAGAAAAATAGCTGTTTGTGGCACCCATTGGTCTCCAAACTTTTGCTCGCGACTGTACATAGAAGAGGTCTTTAAGCTGTGCAGACTTGTCAATGCTGGAATGAGCGAAGAAGATAAGGTGGGACATCTTCTTAAAGGGATAGCTGAAGATGTCTACCAGTTCTTAATAGCCAAAGAAGACCTGACGTCTGTAGCGGACATAATCAAACATTGCCGCACTTTTGAAGCCCTCAAGATGCGTCGTATCGTGCCGAAGTTTGGCCGTTTGGCTAATGTACCGACAGTGGCCAGCGTCGACACAAGTGCACTATCACCATCTGATCTGGCGTCCACGATAAGACAAATAGTACGCGAAGAGCTGGTCCGGTGCCATGAAAGCAGGTGCTGCGTTGGCCACGACCCTCGAGACAACGATTTGGGTTTGCCATCTGCTTCACGGCAACCATATGTCAATGTAGCGAGCGTGGACGATATAGATCTGCGCATCAGTCTGAACCCGCGAACTGATTTCGCCTGAACAACGAGCAGCAGCGCCGCGCTCCCTATCCCACGCAGCGGTACCGTACTCCACATCCGATGGCTGCAGGATACAGAGGCTACGACGACCGCGACAGATACCCCATGCTGGTCGACGGATATGAAGGCTTCGAGCATCACTGCGAAATCCGGCCTTCCCATGTGTGGTGTAGTTGCGGTGTCCCAGGGCACATCGCCAGATTTTGCGACCGTCGCCGAGCCTTTCGAGAAGAGCCTGTACACGTGCCGTACCAGGCAAACTATCGACCCCCGTCCGCTTCATGGCCAGCACGGCTGCCAGCCACTCGTCGGTTCCGGAACCCATCACCAGCCTCCGATAGAAGCATAACACCACCGCCTGCCCCACGTGCTCCGCGGTCCCCATCGTCGCGGCGTCGCCTGTCATCACCACCACCGGAAAACTAGGTAGTGCGGCCGATGGGGGGGTGAGGTCGCTGGATACCGTTCGCTGACAACCGATATTCCTCCGCCAGTTTTTATGCTCAAAAACAAAGTTCACGTGCTTGTAGATGGTGTGCCTACTATGGCTCTTGTGGATACAGGGGCAACAATTTCTGTAATGAGCCTTAGTTTTAAAGTGTTACTGGGACAAAAAGTCATGTTTTCGTGGAAAGCTATTCCCACGTTCCGTAGTGTTAGTGGTGACCCGCTATGCCCTGTTGGTGTTTGTACCGCGGACGTGTGTTTGTGTGGAAAACTGTTTACAACCGAATTTGCCGTTATTGCTAGATCTACCCATGACGTTATTTTAGGTATAGATTTCTTGCAGGAGTGTGGTGCAGCAGTTGATTGTGGTAGCGGGGAGCTCTCAATACAGCGAGAGGGTATGGACGGACTCATGGAGAACTTGCCACGTGAAGAGAGCGAGAGCATCTTTTGTGTTTGCGAAGATACAGTCATTCCTGCACTCTGTGCAGCATGCGTCTCGGTAGTTTGCTCTGGTACCGAACATACCACATTTGATGCCGCGACAGAGCCTCTTCACTTGGTTTGTGTAAAGAAGAACGTTTTGGTTCCGCATTGTTTAGTGTCGGTAGTTGAAGGACATGCTGGATTATGGGCAATGAATTACGCGGCCGAGCCCATACTTCTACCTGCTGGCATGAAGCTTGCTCTCTTCACAGAAGAAACACCAACGTTCCTGGCTGCACTGGAATCTAAAGCTACAGACGAGCCCCTCCATACCAGCCAGTTAGACTCCAAACTACTCCAGATGGGGAGCAAGTCGCTCTGCACGAGTGAACGACACGAATTAGTGAGTGTTCTCTCCCAGCACTCGCAAGTGTTCGACTTTGCGCAGAAGGACCAGACATTCCCAATTTCGTTGTCTCGAGTACGCCATCGCATAAATACAGGATCAGCGCACCCTATGCGCCAGAAGCCGTACAGAGTATCTCCGAGTGAACGCAAGATTATTGGTGAGCAAGTACAAAAAATGCTGCACAAGGGAGTAATTCAGGAGTCCACCAGTTCCTGGGCGGCACCTGTAATTCTTGTCAAAAAGAAAGACGGCAGCTGGCGCTTCTGTGTTGATTACCGGCGGCTAAACGAAGTCACGAAGAAAGATGTCTACCCCCTTCTGTGCATAGATGACGCCTTAGACTGTCTTCATTCTGCTTCTTATTTTTCTTCCGTAGACTTTAGATCCGGCTATTGGCAAATCCCGATGCATACAGAGGACAAAGAGAAAACAGCCTTCGTAACTCCCGGTGAAATTTTTGAATTCAACGTTATGCCGTTCGGCTTGTGCAACGCGCCTGCTACCTTTGAACGTTTCATGGACACTATTCTAAGAGGTTTAAAATGGCAGATATGCATGTGCTATCTTGACGATGTCATTATCTTTGGGCGCACATTTAACGAGCACAACATGCGCCTCGGCATTGTTCTCGGCTGTATACGGAAGGCTTGTCTTGTGCTGAACTAAAAAAAATGCCATTTCGGTGAGCGTCAAGCCTTGGTGTTGGGACATCTCGTGGACAAAGATGGCGTTAGGCCTGATCCTGCAAAAACAGAAGCTGTTGAAGCATTTGAACCACCAAAATCTGTAAAGGAACTCCGCAGCTTTCTAGGGCTCTGCTCCTATTTCCGGCGCTTCATTCCTCGATTTGCTGACGTAGCTTATCCTTTGACCAGCCTCCTGCACAAGAACGCGTCTTTCGAGTGGACACCTGAGTGTTCTGCTTCCTTTCGACAACTGAAGTTCCTGCTCACGTCGCAACCGATCCTCCGACATTTCAATCCTTCCGCGCCAACAGAGGTCCACACAGATGCGAGTGGTGTTGGTCTTTGTGCTGTCCTGGTTCAACGCTTCGAGGAAAAAGAACACGTAATCGCCTACGCAAGTTGGTCAGTAAGCAAACCTGAGCGTAACTACACGGTGACTGAGCAAGAATGCCTCACTGTTATTTTTGCCGTGCAGCGGTTTCGGTCGTACCTGTATGGGCGTCACTTTACGATCGTCACCGACCACCATTCTCTATGCTGGCTCGTGCATCTTCGTGATCCATCTGGACGCCTTGCAAGATGGGCCCTGCGTCTGCAAGAGTACAACTTCAGCGTCTCATACAAGAGCGGGCGACGACATGCTGACGCCGACTGCCTTTCCCGGATGCCCCTTCGTGTAACGGAATGTGACGCCGACAGTTTCGACCATCTCATTGCGTCTGTACATCGTGACTTCCCAGATGCTACCACCTTTGCAAAAGCGCAACGTGAGGACCCGAGCTTAGTGCCACTTTTCTCTACTATGAAAGAGTCAACTTCATGTTACTGTGTTCGGGATGGACTTCTATACAAGAAGATTTCTCTGGTATAGGCGCGCGGTTTCTTCTGGTGGTGCCAGAATCTCTCCGCTCTTCTTTTTTGCGAGTTGTACACGATGATCCTACTGCGGGTCATTTAGGATCTGCGCGAACACTTCATCTTGCCAAAGAAAGGTTTTACTGGCCCCAAATGCGCAAGACAACAGAGACATACGTAGCCACTTGCACCGAATGTCAAAGCCACAAGCGACCTATCGCAGCTCAGGCTGGTTGCTTACATCCTGTGGTGCCCCCCAGCTTGCCCTTTGAGCAAGTCGGCATCGATCTCATTGGCCCATTCCCACGTTCTTCCAAGGGCAACCGCTGGATCATAGTCTGTGCCGACTATCTCACTCGATTCTGCGAGACGGCAGCACTACCTTCTGCAACTGCACACGAGGTGTCACAGTTCATCGTGCATTACATTATACTTCGTCATGGGCCTCCTCGAGTGATTATAAGCGACCGTGGGTTCCAGTTCACAGCTGATGTCGTTGAAGAACTACTTCGCTTTTGCGCCTCCCACCTGCGACACTCCACACCCTATCACCCGCAGACTAATGGGCTGACAGAACGGACGAACAGAACACTCGTGAACATGATTTCCATGTACGTTGGCTCGGGCCGCAAGAACTGGGATGACGTGCTGCCATTCGTCACGTACGCATTCAACACTGCGCAACCTGAAACCACCGGATACAGCCCGTTTTTTCTACTTTACGCCCATCCGCCGAGGTATACACTGGGCACTATCTTTCCTTTTAGTATGCATGACGACGCTTGTATCGCCGCAACTCTCTGCCGCGCGGAGGAGGCTCGGCACCTCGCACGATTACGTACCCTAGCCTCGCAGAAGCGGTACAAGCTGCGATACGACAGTCGACACCGACAGGTCACTTACGACCCGGGTGACCTAGTGTGGCTATGGACTCCTGTCCGTAAACGTGGCCTCTCCCAAAAACTGCTCGCAAGCTATGATGGACCGTTTATTTTCGTAGAACGCCTCAGCGAAGTCAATTATAGAATTACACGGCTCTGTGCCACGGGCAGACGGTCATCCAAGACAGAAATCACGCACATAGCACGGCTGAAGCCCTTCACTCAACGCCGGCCCGGCTGACTTCTCGCCCGGAGGGCTTCGTCTGCGAGGGGAGCGATGATACGGTGCGTCAAATGGTAGTGGAGCAGCAGCAGCAACAACAACAAGGAGGTACAGAGAGCAGCAAAGAAGAAGAGAACGACGTGCAGTGCCGCCCAGCTACCTCGAATAAACCCTTCTACACGCCCCGTAACATATATATATATATATATATATATATATATAGGAGTGTTAAATGCGATGTCAGTGCACAGTAAAGAACCCCAGGTGGTCGAAATTTTCGAATCCGTCTGCTTGGGTGTCTCATCATATTGTAGTTTTGGGATGTTAGACACGAGAAATCTGGAGTCTTAAACATGATGAAAGCTGGAGTTATTAGTCCAACAAATACCTTATTCATAACAGCCTTCCATAATGACGCAGTTATTGTGACCATTGAGTCATCTGCAATATTAGCGCAACCTAAATGTGATCTTAAAGCTCAGTCATAAAATGGTGTTCCATCCAATAAAAGTGTTTATTTAAACAGTACATAAACGTTTTGCTGTATCTACCCATTTGTGCAATGCTAGATAAATTGCTTAAGCTAAGTAAATTCATTCTGAAGTCTCACTGAGATGTCTTTGCTGTCAAGTAGTAGCTGCACTAAGATTTAGCATAATGAGGGCAAAACCTACATTAGACTACATTACTGTTAAAGACTTATTGCATTTAGCTCATATATTAACGTTCATTTGATGTAGTAGGATGAAGGTGGTCAATAAATGATGGTAACCGTTGAAACACCAGGGATTTTTGTATTTTCTGTACTGATTTGGAGAACTAACTTGTGGCCAGGCCCACGCTGACTTTGTCTTCCTGCTTGAGCTGACTTCTGTTAAACCTGCAGGAAAGTACTGGAAAGGTAAATAACTATATATTTACTTAAAGAATATGCACAAAAGTGTTATTTTATTTAGGTGGCTATGGTGCATATTGCTATTTTTTCTCTTTTTTATAATATCCAGTAAAATGGAGTACTGTCTTGTATTAATCCATGCGTTATAGTGTAACACACTGCAACCTGTACATTTGTGTCATTCGGTCAACTGCCAGCTATGAACAATGAACACTTTTGATGGCAGGTCGTAAGAAGTTTCTCAAGAGCTGGGTTAGTAACCTGCTTACGTTGCTTCTGGCAGGGCAGTGGTTCTGCTGAGTAGGGCGTGTAAATAGTAACGCATTGGTTCAAAGTGAGCTTAAGGCATTTAGTTCTTGCTATCATAATTTTGAAGCAATTAGTTTGAATATCATTATGTGCCCTAAGAATAAGGCACATAAAAGTTGAGTTCATATTTCTTCTTAAAAAAAAAACATTGTTTGGCACTTGCAACATATGAAGTCATTTCAATAATTATTGGATAACACATCTTATATCCTTATCCAATAAGAATTTTTTGTAGATAGATTAGCTGTTTTACATGCAGTAAGAGAAAGTGCTGTCTTGTACACAGGTAACAAGCTGAGACATACGCTAGCTGGTCAATATTCAATAAAATGTACTCCTTTCAAGAGCTAATAACCCAAAGAGGAATCTGAAAAACCAGGCTTGTGCAAATGTTACTTTTCAATTGAAAGTGAATTAGACTACAGTAAGTAGTATGATTGAAGTAATAGTACATTGCAAGTTATAAGCAGTAAAGTATGATTGCAGTAATAGTACATTGCAAGTTATAAGGAGTAAAATACACCAAGTTTTAAAATGCAATACACTCATTTCAACTCATTTCAGTTGTTTAAATGAATAACAAATCAATCAGGTTGCAGGCAATATGCACATTTCACCATCAAGTGTGACTTCATAGCAGTGCTGACTTCACTTGTAAAGGCTGTTTCATGGCACAGCAGATTCATGCTGCAGTGAAATACCTTTTCAGGGGGAATACATATAGAAAAATACATCTATTCGTTCATTCCAAATATTCTGAAATTTTGGAGGTTTTAAATTCATGGCAAAGCAAATTTCAACAATGTAATATCCATTTAAATATTCACATGTCTACTACTACTGTATGGGGCCAAGTTGAGTCCCTGATGTCTCTCATAACTAGTGGTAGGTGGACATATCAAGTTTATTTTACTTTGCACTGCACCTCATGACTGCATAACATTGTTTTGTCCACTGTATCTCTGGAAGAAGTTTTATGAGTTTCAGAACCCTCCCATCTGAAAAGAGGATCCAGGATACAAAATTGTATTGACAGACGTATTTGTAGCAAAAAATATCAGCTCTCCTCGATCTATGATGTGAATACTCTTGTTGCAACTTCACAGTCTCCAGCGGAAGAACAGCCGTGTGGAACTCCCAGTATCAACACCTTTTTGTATCTAGTCATAGCTATTATGTTTACTTCTGTGTTCAAGTAGTCTAAAAAAGGCAAGGTGAAAGTCTTTTGGTGTCTGTTGTTTATTTTTAGGTTTACAATTTTGCTTATTGCTCACAGGCTTTGTCACTTGGTAATGCAGTCAAACCTCGCAATATGTTTTGTTTGTGCGGGGACATATGTAACAGAATTTTTCAGTATGCTGGACTTTACTGTCATGAAGCAACAAATTTCGCATTATCAGGCCTGTTACAATGGTCTGGTTGGCAACAGCTTAAAGCAATGTAATTTTTCCCTCCCCCCCTTTCTTCCTTCCGTGTCCCTCTGTGGCAGACCTCATAGAGCAGCTGCAAAAACTAAACGGCACGACAAGCTGCGATAGCAGCACACAGGGAAACAACAACCACCACAATTCGCGCAGTGCATCTCCTCAGGGGCAGCCTGCATCACCAGGGGTGCGACATCGAGCTCGGCCTGCTGGACGTGATAGTTCTGAAGAGCGTCGTGCAGTAGAATATACAAAGGAGCAGCTCGAGGCAGTCCGAAGGTGGGTCACCTGTTTTTGATGTAGCGGTAGACATTCTGTCGAGGAGAAACTTGCATGCTAGTTCAGCAACATTTAAAGGGCTGCTGTAGTAAATTATTGCCAACGTTTGTTTTAGACTTGTAATGCATGTCCTGGTAATATATGTTGAAGCCACATCAGTTGCCTACTTATCTAAGTTGTGTTTGTACTAATTAGATATGTGGAAATGGACAGTCTATGAGTTTACACATCACTCTTTTGTGTGTGTGGAATTCGAAGAAAAGGCAAGTGCAATCGTCATTTTATACTCTAACAAATTTTCTTTCTTATTTTATAAATGCAGGTAGAATTGAAGCATGCCACTGTACCTTCATTTGACATTTCTCTTTAGTATCCCTTTAACATGTGTCTCCACTATGCCCACTTTTTATATTTCTTGGGCAGAAGAGGTAGTAGTGCAGTGCTAACATCTAAGCTTAACACATTATGGGCAAGGACAACTTTTTTATGGGTAAGGACAACTTTTTTGCCGAATTGGGATGTTTGGTTGTTGCTGACATTGGACTGTGTAGTTTATTAGCTTACTATATAGATTGGTCACCAGGAAGTTTAAGGTTTCTACAACACTTGCCATATTACAATAGATTAGTACCGACCATCTCAATGCTCTTGTCTTTGTAGCAATTACTCTTACATAAATAAATGTGTGCTTTCATGAAATTATTTCTGTTTTTGAGGCCTTGCTCATTCAACTTTCTGGGAAATCAACCAGGGTAGTGCAATAGTAAGGTTATTCTGATAACCTAGAGAGGTGTTGCAGGTCACTATGATAACCGTTAGGCAGTAACTATGGTGAGGTTGCTGCGCCTAGCTAACCAGTAATGGTAGACTTTTAGCTGTGGTAAGCTGAGTCTCTGAAGTAGCAAGTGCTGTAGGTGACTGAATGACAGATATTAGGCCCTTGTTATCATCTGTTTGTCCGAAAGGCAAAAAGAAAACTGTTAGATCTTGGTGGGGTGACCTCTGTGCTGAGTAGCTTTTGCTAAATGTGGAAGGATGTATTCATCAATGTTGCTGCATCTTTCCTACTAATGAGATTCCCAAGAGAGGTCATATTTAGTCTGCATACTGTGTATACGGTGTATTTAGTTGGTGTATACAGATGTGTTTATGGATGTCTGAATTTATGGAGGCTGAAACTCTTTGGCACGCAAGTTTTCCTGACTTTCTGCTCCGACTCCAATTTCAGCTCTGAAATAGCATTGCTTGAAGCCACAACTACTGCAATATTAATCGTCCTTTAGATTTGAACGAGCACTTTCATGTGCTGCTGCGCTTCTAGCCATTGTGGTTCCTAAGAGTCAGTTTCGCTGCAGTGCAGAAAGGTTATGCAGAGAAGCTAAAACTCTGTAGGGGCACACTCATAGGACAGTGTCGCTCCTTAATTACTAAATGCGAAGCATTTCTCAGCAAACTTCGGTGACTTTGAGCGTGTCTGTCTGTCTGTCTGTCTGTCTGTCTGTCTGTCTGTCTGTCTGTCCGTCCGTCCATCCATCCATCCATCCATCCATCCATCCATCCATCCATCCGCCTACGACTTATTGCTCTCCTGGCTGTTTTATTAATGGGATGTATACAAAAATATGCAGTATACAGTGACCCTCTATAGTGCAGTCCCATTGTATGGTAATATTTGTGCAAGTTTGTTTTTAATATGGTTATTATTCTTTGGCAGTGTCAATGAGTTTGGGGGTCCATCTATATGTCTGCCCATCCATTTGTGCTTAAACCCTTTTTACTCAAACTTTGGTCATTAGGTGGTCTATTGAGCGTGTATAAACAGTGATTTTTTTGGGGTCTGTCTGTGTTGTTTGTCTATCCATTTGTGTATAAACCCTTTTCAATCACTCAGGTCATGTAGTAGTCCATACGGGAGTGTAAACAGTGATTTTTGGGACAGAATTGAATATGAATTGAGTAGTGACTGATGCAAATCAAATTGAAATATGAATTGAGTAGTGACTGATGCAAATCAAATTGAATATTGAATACTTTGTTAAATAATTGTTGAATATTGAACAGCCGCTATTATGGTTAATGTATATTGATGTTAACATACCTGTATCCGTAACTTTAGTATTAAAAGCACAACAAGGACAGCATCTGGAGAAAGTGAACAGCCTCTTCGTATCCACAGAACTGCTCAAAAAACAAGAATGACTAAAATTGTACTGTCAGAGTTAAGTAGCTTGGCTGCAGTACATCAGCTATTATGTTTTATGACTGTATGAGCCAGTGGGGATGAAATTTATTGTACTTTTGCATCAGTTTTGTATTTGTTGGCATTTTAAAACATTCATAAGCTATTTAAAAATATTCACATTTTTGAATGGCGGCTGCTTGATTCAGTATTAAAAATTTTTTGAATATTTACACTGCCTTGTTCTAATACATATAGCAAGAGGATGTTAAGCTCATTAAATCAACCTTGAAAACCAGTGATCAGAACAACTTGTGACACCAAGTGTGTGTTGCTGTTCAGTGAACCCTTTTTAATACCTTCACCAACTTCTGTCACTGGGCTTGTCCTAGTTGGTAAATAAGCATGACAGGGTAGTGTGATGTTCCTTGCTGATGGTGATGGGATTGTGAGGTCCAACTGTGCCTGGAGAAGAAACCCACTACATCTTTCTATACACCTTTCCACTGAAGCCCCCCTAGGTGCTGCCCTAGGTGCTACGGGGCGCTGCTGATGATGTCTGGCGGCAATCCATCTTGGACTGTTGGCTGCCCAGGTTTTCTGCCCGACCACATGTACTTGTTTCACTTGTCACGAACCTCTTTTTTTTTTGTTTCTTTTGTATAAAATTTATAAAA
Source organism: Hyalomma asiaticum (assembly GCA_013339685.2). Lineage (NCBI taxonomy): Eukaryota > Metazoa > Arthropoda > Arachnida > Ixodida > Ixodidae > Hyalomma > Hyalomma asiaticum. The sequence continues at coordinate 197,174,483 of CM023481.1, read as the reverse complement.
TAGTTAGCTTGGTTTATGTGAATCCCTAGGCCAGGCTTACTGAAAGAACAGCTGCCATCACCACCATTTCACGTGTTTGTTTGAGAGAACTGTGCATGTCGAGAATGGTCATGGTCCCCAGACACGGAAACTCGTATCTCCCTAAGTGCTTACACATATCCAAAAACATATGGAAAAAGAAAAAAAGAAAGGCAAGCAAAGAAAAGAATTGCCCACTCAGGGGCTAAAGGGCATCTGTGCACATGAGTCAATGTTCTGTGGCCATTTTGTCGCTGTGCTCCCCTCTTACTGAAGTGGACGATGCAGTTACATGCCTGTGCAGGTGGCGTGGCTACAGAGGCCCCCCAGGCTTCCACATGTGTGGATTTGTTTACCCTGACTGCAGCAAAAAGATTGAGTGCCAGGATTTAAAGAGCGATCGATGTAAAGCAGACCAGACCTTCGCTACCGGCAGAGCTCGCATGTCTGACATGGGTAACTGCAGTGTATGATGCAGGAAATGTTCCTTTGCGCAGTGTTGGCACAGTCACACACACACATGCACTCAAATGTTTATTGGTGCAAAAGGGGTTATGGGAACGGGCTGGAGTTCTCAGTTCAGGGCCTCAGTTCAGGACACCCCACTGGCATTGGCTGTCCACCTAGCCTGGGCCTGTGGTGAAATACCTCCTTACTCGCAAGCAACATCTCCCACAGTTCTGTCCCAGATAAAAATTGTTCTAATAAATGTAAATGTGTGAAAGATTGTCTAGACCCTGCAACAGTCAGCATTTTTTTCCTTCTATTTAGGAGTGCAGTTGTGCGTATCACTTAAGATACAACTTGCGCATTTAAGGATGTGGTTACGTTCTGTCATGGTAGTAGGGATATGGGATTGTTTGGAGGGTAGCTCTGTCACTTGGTTGTTTATACTGCAGGCTGCGCCATGCACCCTCTCATCCCCTTCCATGCCATGGTGTCCAGGGCACCATATGGCTGTATGGTTTTGCTGCAGTTGCAGCCCTGAAATGTTCATGTTCTTTGGGGCACGTTCCATGATGAGTTTGCACGCTGCTTTTGGGTCTATCATTATAATCGACAAGCTTATCAGGAAAGGCTATGAGAGTGTAGCAGCAGTGCAACATCTGAAACTGTTGTTAGGTTGAGGGCAATTTTCTCACATGAGTGTGTATGTATGCAGCAGCACAGTTGGGTATTGCTATAATGAGAAAATTTAGCACTAGCAGGCTGGTTTAACTTGGAAGTTCCAATCACTTTGCTCACAAATTGCTTCTGTGGCCATTTCACATTCAATCGGTGACACTGTAGATACCCTTGCTTGGGTTTGTTCCTCAAAAGGTGAGTGATCACTGCTTCAGCTATTTGCTGGCACATCTGTTAATGGGCTGATGTCTTAAAAGAACATTTGTTTTGCGTCTTTACTGTGCTATCGATGTTTGTTCTTGGAGGGTTGATTGTATTATTTAAATTGGTTGGAGCTGAATTTGTTCCATTTTAATTCTAATGTACCGCTACGTTCAGCAGTTCGTTCGCTCCTGCCTCGATTGCCAGCGTAGGAAATCTTCGCCGCGCCTGTCACCAGTAGGTCTGCAACCTCTGCCTTGCCCTATCCGGCCATTTGGGCTCGTTGGCATCGATTTGTATGGGCCACTCCCGCTGACATCGGCTGGTAACCGCTGGGCCATCGTAGCTGTTGACCACCTCACACGGTACGCCGAAACCGCCGCCCTCCCCGCGGCTACAGCACGCGATGTCGCCTCCTTTCTACTCCGCCGCTTCATACTTCGACACGGCCCCCTCAGGAATTGCTTAGCGATCGAGGGCGTGTCTTATCTGAAGTTGTCGAAGCCATTCTCAAAGAGTGCCACGTTGTTCATCGCACAACTACTGCTTACCACCCGTAGATAAATGGCCTCACAGAACGATTTAACCGCACCCTTGGCGACATGCTCTCAATGTACGTCGCCTCTGACCAAGCAAATTGCGATGCCGTCCTGCCGTTCGTAACCTACGCTTACAATACAGTCCCTCAGAGCACCACTGGGTTTTCGCCATTCTTTTTATTGTACGGCCGGCACTCATTGCACACAATTGACACAATCCTTCCGTACAAGCCAGATGCATCTGAGGCTGCGCCTATTTCTGCCACAGCCAGACATGCTGAAGAGTGTCGCAATCTCGCCCGGGCGTTTACTACCAATGACCAAGACCGCCAGAAGAGCATTCATGGTGACACCGCCTCTGCACCTGTGTTCCTTCCTGGAGCACTTGTGTTGCTCTCGGTCCCTTACACTGCACCTGGGCCCTCTTCGAAGCTGCTGCCCAAGTACGAAGGACCCTACCGAGTAGTCGAGCGTACCTCTCTCGAGCGATGACATACTCGCGAAACCCTGGTTTGCGCTACACAAGGACAGCGCCGAGGCCAACACCACTGGCGTCTATGTGCACCTCCGTATGTGCGGTGGGTCGTAGTGGCGTAAAATTGGGGGAGATGTCGGCAAACGGCGGAAATTTGTGAACGCGTCATTGGGACTCGGATGACCACGAAATGAGGGACCCGTTGCTTCCAAGCAGTTTCGTCAGTGGCGCCATAATAGTGGCGAAATTTCGAATGAAGCACCTGAAGTAGGAGCACAAGCCTATAAAACTGCGCAATTCTTTAATGGACGTTGGTTTAGGGAATTTGGCCACAGCCCGAAGTTTGGTTGGGTCGGGGAGAATTCCATCCTTGGACACGACGTAGCCTAATATGGTCTATTGCCTGGCGGCAAATTGGCACTTCTTTAGGTTTAGCTGTAGGCCACCATTTGTCAGGCACATCAAAACCCGCCGAAGGCGTTCAAGGTGCGTCTCGAAGTGAGGAGCAAAAACAACAATGTCGTCAAGGTAGCAGAGACACGTGTTCCACTTCATACCGCGCAAGACGGTGTCCATCATGCGCTCAAAAGTTGCCGGCGCATTACAAAGTCTGAAAGGCATGACATTAAATTCGTATAAGCCGTCTGGTGTTACAAAAGCTGTCTTCGGTCGATCGGCGTCGGCGATGGGTACTTGCCAATACCCCGAGCGCAAGTCTAGAGAAGAAAAGTATTCAGCGCCTTGTAGACTGTCAATCGTGTCGTCTATGTGCGGGGGGGATAAACGTCCTTGCGAGTGATCTTGTTGAGGCGATGGTAGTCTACCCAGAATCTCACAGAACCATCCTTCTTTGTGACAAGGACGTCAGGGATGCCCATGGGCTATCTGAAGGGCGTATCACCTTGCGACGAAGCATGTCATTAACCTGTTTGCTGATCACACGACGGTCTGCGGGAGACAAGCGGTATGGGCGTTGTCGTAATGGCAGTTGGGAGCCTGTGTCGATGCGGTGACCTAGGGAAGACTGCCCCACATCGAAAGAGGATCGGAATTCTTCCAAGAGGCATAAAAGCTGAGACTGCTGGGCCGCCTTAAGGTTGTCTGGGATAGAAGAGCCAAACTTATCGCTGGGCGGGGAGTCACTCACAGAAATAGCACTGAGCACTCTGTAACTACCACAGCAAGTGTCGTCGGGTGCGTCCGCAATTTGAACGTCTTCAATAAGTTCCACATTGCCCAGGCATTCCCCTCTGACCAACATCACAGGGTAATGGAACGGGTTGCAAACGGAAATGGTGCTGAAGCCCTGAGTGATGTCCAGCGTTGCAAATGGGAGCAGGAGACCTCTGCGAGTTAGCAAGCGGTCGGAAGGAGACAACAGTGCCACACCATCCGAGAGGCTGCTGCAGTACATGAGCACAATCGTTGCTGCTTTCGGAAGAACGTGGGTGTCGACTTGGACAAGCAGCTTCCTTGAAAGGGAAGAATTCTCGGCGAGAGGCAAATCTAAAAACGGCGAGAGTGCAATTTCGGCCCGTGCGCAATCGATGACAGTATTGTGGCGCGAGAGGAAATCCCAACCTAGGATCACATCGTGAGAGCATGAGGAGATGACGATGAATTATATAGCATATAGGACGTCGTCAATGAGAACAAGAACACGAGCAGCGCAAGTTGCTAACAGGTGAATATGCTGAGCACTGGCTGTTCTTAGGGACAGTCCAGAAAGGGGCGTCGTGACTTTCCGAAGCGAGTGGCAAAGCATAGCATCAATAACACACAGCAGCTCCCGTGTCTACTAGAGCAGATGCGCGAACACCGTCAATAAACACTTCGGTAGCGTTCGAAGGACTGAAGTGAGGACTTTCACATTTTTATGGTATCGCAGCCCTTGCCTCATGGACTGCGATGACTAGTTTTCCTCGTTCTGAACAAAGGGCCGCATCGGCGACAGGGAGCGACGGCGTGGGGATGGTGAATGGCGTGTCACCGGTGTTGAACGTAGTGTGGGTGACGTAGGCGAAGGAGTGTCGTAATATGGAGCGCTGGGCTGACTTGTGATGGGTGATGCAGCTCGAGGCGGCTGAACGTGATTACAATAACGTGCGATGTGACCAGCGTAGCCACATGCAAAACATATCTGCTGGTTGTCAGAGGTCCACCACCGGGTCGCTGGGGCAGGACGCAATGCATGGTGCGGCTGCTGGTATGACTGCATGCTGGGCTGCAGTTGAGGCCTGGCCATGACGCCAGCGTAAATAGGAGGCACGCCTGAAGCGAGGGGTTGGAGCGTAGCGACGGCGCCTGTATAGTTGAGTGGTGCAGTTACTGTTATCGGTTGAGGCCTCGCAACAACTTCGGAGTAGCTCAGCGGTGCAGGCGGCAGAAGGTGCTGGTGGTATTCATGTATAGTAGCGGCAATTTCCTGTTCAATCGCGTGCTGCAACGGAGGCGCAAGAGTTGACGAAGGCTGTTGGGCAGGCTGCGGCTGGGCGAATGCCATCAAGGAGAGTTGGCGTGCAATTTCCTCACGAACAAAGGACTTTACTTCTGCGAGTAATGATGCCTGGTCATTAGTGGCGGTCAACCCAGCTAGATGTTCATTCCGCAATGAAGGTCGACGGGTCAGCGAGCGTTGCCGGCGCAGCTCTTCTAAGCTTTGGCACAGTGTGACAATTTCTGTAACTGACTGAGGGCTCTTGGCAAGTAGCATGTTAAACACCTCGTCCTCGATGCCTTTCAGTACATTTCTGATCCTATCTGTTTCAGACATCGTCGCGTCCACTCATTTGCACAAGTCGAGAATGTCCTCAATATAACTAGTGAACGATTCGCCTGGCTGCTGTGCTCGTTCGCATAAGCGCTGCTCCGCACGCAGCTTACAGACAGCAGGACAGCCAAATATATTTGCCAGTGAGGTCTTAAATGCGGGCCATGTTGGTAAATCAGCTTCATGGTTGCTGTTCCATAGGCTTGCGACCCCCGCAAGGTAGAACAACACGTGGCTGAGTTTTGCTGCCTCGTCCCAGTTGTTATGAGTGCTCACTCTTTCGTAGGTAGTCAGCCAGTCATCTACGTCCACGTCATCCATGCCAGTGAACACAGGAGGGTCGCGATGGCGAGGGACACAGGAGCATACGGCCGGAGCAGGAGACGTCTGCTGGGAGGCGTCCTGAGGCATGGTAGAGGGCAGTGTACAGGACCGTAGTTCCAGCGTGGATTATTTAAGTACCCCGCACCTCCACCACGTTGTTAAGGTGTTTATTAGATGAAATTAGACGCAGCCCTGCGGCAACGGTCTTGTCCAAACGAGCGCGGACCTCGAGCATGAGCGGTCTTTTTCAACAGAGCGCTGAAGAGCGAACCCCACTTAAGGCGCTGTAGAGGACGGCCCCCTACAAGGTTCTAAGGCTTCTTTACACTAATTATACCCTTGTCGCTGTGTATTCTTGCATTCCTTTTCAGCATAGTTGAATTAGCAATTAAGTGGTTTGAACATGATTCCTATGCTGTGGCATTTCACTGCTAGGCACGAAAATGTGAGTTTGATTACACCCATATCAGCCACTGTTCCATGGATGTGGGATGCAAGAAAGCTTGCATGCCTTGCATTGTGCGAATGGTAAAGAAACTTAAGTTGTCTGAATGGATTCAATGTGCGCCTCATAATCGTATTTTAGCTTTGGTGTGGAAAACCAAACATTTTTTTTATGTGAGTGCTTTTTTTCACATACTTATTTAATGTCTAAAGAAAAAGTCTCAATGTCTAACATGTTGTTAGGTAAACATGGTATGTTTCATGAGCTTTTCATTCCTAAGTGCTGTATTGCTTGTTGTATTAGCTTTGGTTAGTGTCATGGAACCAGTTTGTCGGCATATTGTCTGAGGTTCTTAGGTGTTGGAATTTTTGCAGAACGAAGGTGTGCAAAGACTACTACGAGGTGCTGTGCGTGAGTCGAGATGCAGATGATGAGTTGCTCAAAAAGCAGTACCGTAAGCTGGCACTACAAGTGCATCCCGACAAGAACAAGGCCCCTGGAGCAGGCGATGCCTTTAAGGCGATTGGAAATGCCTATGCTGTGCTTAGCGACCCTGAGAAGCGGAAGCTGTATGACATGAATGGCAACCGACCACCTCAGCAGCAGAGCTACACTGGTGACAGCTATGACTACAGCCGAGGCTTTGAAGGTAGTTATCTCAGCTGTCAACTACTTTGTAGTAGTTGAAGGCTCGGGCACTCTCAAGTGAATTTATTTTCACTTTTTTACCCGAGCATGCCCGCATTGTAACGATGCGAATAAGGAGAAATTAAATTAGACTGTGCCTGCATTGCACCTTTGAACAACAGTTTATGAAGTATTGCTAAGCTGATGCAATATTTGGTTGTGTGCCACTTGATTCTGACTTATCCAAAATGCAACAGTGAGGCAACAAGATGCGGTGGTAGGGTCCAGCTGGAATGCAGCTGCAGTGGAGTGTGCAGTACCATGATCAATACTGTGAATGGAGTGGTGCTTAGCTTGTGGGAATGTTTGGGCTTTTTTAGGTTGCTGCATGTGTGTGTTGAGCTTGCCTTATGTCTCTTTGGCAAACGGATTTGTCTTGATTCATTGCAAGGTGTGCAGTGCAACATATTGCTGGAAAATATGAAACTGGGATACCAGTTTACCGCAGGTAATTTATTACCTCAGGTAATTATTAGTTAATTAGTCAACTTTTTGAATTGTTGCATTAAATGCAAGATCTTCAATGGCGGAGTCATAAAGCATGTTAATTATTGTCCACATAATGTATTTTCGTCCTAATAACTGCAGTGGTTTTATTTTGGGGGCATTTTAAAGTGCACAAGATTTGAAGAAGTACCTTGTGGCTAGGCAGTTGTGTACAGTGACATTAGCATACTTAAACATGCTATGAACAAATGATCCATGATGCGTGCTGATAGGTCGTAGTGAAGAGACCATAGGAGAAAATGATAAAACCTTTCTGCCTGTTCATGTCTAGTGGATCATTGATACTTTGTCGTACGTTTGAGGGTGCTAATGTCACTGCATGCTAGTGCCCAGCCATGTGCTGCTATTTCAAATCCCACATATTCCTGGGAAGCCCGAAAAAGATTAAAACCACTGCAACTATCAGCATGGAGGTACGTTATGTGTGCACTAACATGCTTTACAAGTTCTCCATCGAACATTTAGCATTTAAAGCAAGTTTAGAGATTGGTCCATGAATAGTTAATTACCTGTGGTTATTTAAAAGAATAGTCCGATATGGTCAAGACAGCAGTAAACAGTATTAATAAAACCTTCTCGCAGGCTAGTTGGTTCATGCCGATCGGGTATTGTACGATCGGGGTAAACAGTATTAAGTTGGTTGCATTCTTGTAACGTACATGTGGACTTTTTAATGCTAGGAGCAAGTTTAGCAAAATACCCTGTGTAGTAAAAGGCACTCCTTATGTGCGACTAGTCAGTTACTTCTTCCGCTAATGAAGTGCTAATAACATGGCATATTTATTTTCTTACCAGGAGACATATCTCCAGAGGAGCTTTTCAACATGTTCTTTGGAAACGCCTTTTCAAGTGAGTGTTTATTTTTTTTCATGTCTCTGTGTGAGTGACATTTCTCTAACATAGTGAAGGCAGTATTCAAACATTTTTGAAATTTTTGCTATGGGCCTCAGTAAGAGAAAAAAAAGCACTTACTAATTTAAGAGGATATTTCAGTCTAGCTGTAGTAACAAGTCCCCGCAGTGCAAGACATCTGGTGGCTTTTTAAGTAACCAGATTGTTTAGCTAATAATATTGTATGGAAACATTATAGTAAGCAACTTATTTCACCATAGAGAATATGAAACAGTTTATTGGGAAGCAGCTACTCATTGTTGTATCTTACATGCTTTTAAATTCGATATTGTAATACAAAGTGGTTGTGATGACTGACAAAATTGTTCATGTTACAGTTAAACCTGGATATAACGAAATTTACAAATTCCCCAAAAAATTTGTTATAAACAGGATTTCGTTATATGCAGGTTTGGCGCTAAAATACGAAAAAGAAACGCTTATGTAAGCAAAACGGTAACAGATAGCAGAGCTCATCCAAAACATTTATTTTGGGTGTGAAAACATTTGCAGCAGAGACCACTTATAACGTAGCTGCTTACAGTCAAGGATCGGCTATAATGCGGTTTTTGCTGACCCCCATTTAACCTCCAATAGGACTTGATGTATACGCATACCGCTTATTGTGCGGCCCCCCCCCTCCCCCTGCCCCTCGAGATGAAGGACCGGTTATAATGTGGCTGCCGGGAAATTCCGCGAACAATTGAAGTAGTGAGCAGGCTTCACAAAGGAAGTGCACCACCCGAAAAGAGCATAGCGAATCGCCATGGAGGAGGAAGGAGCGCAGAACGAATGAACAATGAAGTGAACCATGACGATTGGGCGAAGCACTGGGGATCGTTCTGTGTTACCGTGACATTGCCCACTCATGCATGTAAATGAGTGACAACGTGTCTGTATATTTACACACGCATTGTCATTTATGCTCCTGGTCTGTATGAGATTCCTGCGCTCCCGCGTCATAGATTGTGCCGAGTTCCAGATTAATTTAGTTAACGTGCACGCTGCGAGTCCTTATGGTTCAACTACGCACAAGAGAAATCTCCCACTGGCACTGCATTGCAGGTCAAGATCGAGTGCCTATATATATAGGGTGGCCGGTGAACGGTTGTGCCGCGCAAGCAGTCGGTTTTTTCGATCAAGAAACTTGCTAGCAGACGCTGCCTGCATCAGCATTCTCTCGCGGGCGAGGGAGTGTTCACGGGCGAGGGAGCGAGTTAAGTTCGACCATCCGAACTTCGACATGTGAGACGAGGCACGTCAAGGTCATGCCATCATTGTTCAGTACGCAGGATGTCTACGTGAGTTGTTCCTCTATTTCACTGTGGTCGGCAATACGTAGCTATGTGTATGGGACGTGCCGCTTTCGCCGAAAGGTTGAATGGGGAGAGGCACGCAGGCGATGGAAGGGGAGATAGCACCCCAAACGACCGGGGACGGCTGCGTCTCGATGCGCCGACGATGCAGAACGAACCAAACGAGGCGGCGGCGTTTTCGCTCAGACACGGGACGGAACAAAGGAAACGACCATCGTCTCACTCTGAGTGCACCTGAGAGCCCAGCGGGTGGCCGGTGCAAGTGGAAGTGCCTGAGTGGTGTGTCGTTCGTGGTAGACGCCGCGTGAGCATGGTTGGCGGTAATCGGCAGAGACCGTGCGGTATTGCTGTGAGTGTGGCAAAGGGCTGACGGAGGAGATGCGGACTTTCGGGCAACTTGCCTGACTGCGTGATTGGTGTATGTTGAGTGAGGGGCTTTCAAAAGGAACCCCGCCCCATATCGCGAGTGTATAAAAACTGTTTTATGTGGAGAGAAGGGGGAAAGAGGAAGCGAGCGAGCTGTAGAGCGGCCGCCACTGATCTCCTTGTCTGCCTTTGCCCTGTTTCTTATCTTTCTGGCTTTGCCTCTTTTTAATTAAATCTTCATATTCTGAAGTGGCCTCCCTGTTTGTAAAGTGTCGCAGGACAGTGATGAAGAGAAGGACATCTTCGTCTGACTGGGAACCTGGTGTTGGGGGTTGCTGGTGTGTTATTGCGGCGAAACACCACCCCACAACTTAACTAAGCGTTCATGTTCACGATGCAGGCCCGCCTCGCGCTCGCTCTCGCTTCACAGTCGCCGTGCCTTCGAACGTGCCAAGTGTGACGCCGCCGCTTTGCATTCCGTCGCGGCGGAGAAGGTGCTTCCGGTTGTTGCTCATGCAAAAGGGACAAAATTTGGGGCAAGATCTCTAGGTTGTCGGTGGAGAAAATTCGTTATTTCGAGGGGATCTCCCGCTGGCACTTCGTGAATTAGAGGTCTCAAATACATGTGCTTCTATGAAGTAACGGCAGGGAATAGGAAAACTTTGTTATATCCAGGAATTTGTTATATGGAGGTTCGTTATAAGCAGGTTTAACTGTATTGCTGCCAGCGAAGTTGAACTTTGCATTATGTATTGCAATGGCACTGAAGCATTTCCTAGTAGAGTACCAGACAGACAAAGCCCTGGTTTTTTTCCTTGCTAGAGATTTGGAAACTGTTTTTAAGAAGCTGCTCACGAAGCTTTTGAAGTGTTTATTCTTTCTGCCAGAGGAATTGTGGGCCTGCTAAAGATTGGTATTGGTAATCCTGACAACCATGTTCCACTTCAGAAGGTTGACATTGGCTACAAAGCAGAGCAGATTATCAAGAATTCTCGTGTAAGCTCGAAGGATGTGTTTCACTTTCGGATGAAATGTAAACAATTTTTAATCAGTGCTACTAACAAAATCCTAGAGAGAAGCCCCTTGAACTTTGCACTTGTTAGGGGCCTTTAACTCACTGGACCCACGACAGATGTCTTCCAAGCCAGATAAGTGCATCTCAGGTTTAGAAGGGTGTTAGACACCCTCATCACTGCAGGTAGAATGGCCAGCCACCTTTGGGATACAGTGTTGGCAGAGTACACCGAGCACCTGAACGAGAAGAAGCATGAACTTAGGCAGTTTGACAAGATTGCTGACATACTGGATGAATTCTACTATGATCTCCTCAAATTCAGTTCAAGCTACTCAGAGTTATGGAAGATTGTGAAACTTCTGCTTGTACTTAGACATGGCCAGGCAACTGTTGAACATGGGTTCAGTGTGAACTGACAGGTGTGTGTAGAAAATGTGAAGGACCTTTTATATGTTTCACAACGGATCGTGTGTGATGCAGTTGAGAAGTCAGGTGGTAGTCTACAAATTCCAATCACCAAGGAGCTGTGGACTTCTGTGTCGGCAGCTAGGCAAAAGTATGGAGCATACTTGGAAGTGCAGAAAAAGCAGGACCTTGAAGCTTCAAAGCACAGAAAGAAGCACTGCATAGAGGAAGAGCTTGATGCAATGAAAAGAAAGAAAAAAAAGCTGGAATCAACAATTGATGATCTGATGGCTTCTGCAGATGCCTATGCTGAAAAAGCAAAAGCAGAAAATGATTTGACACACATTGTCAAGTCAAATAGCCTTAGAAAGACTGCCGAGCTACACTCAGTCAAGCTCGAAATTCAGCAAAAGCTACTGGAGCTCCCCTGAAGTGGGTGGCTATTAAGAGCTGCTTTCTGACGATCTTTTGTGCTTTGTGAACTAGAAGCAATTTAGACAACACAACTATTTTCTGTTATGTGTGATACGAACAAATTTGTGTTGTGATATTTGGTAAACTGTTTGTGTACTATACTAGCCAGTTTGCATTGTAATATGTTTTATTTATTTGTGCAGTAAATGTGTGAGACCTTTCATGAGTATTAGTTGATACTTCAACACGCAATAAAAAATTAACCTTTAGAAAAGGGCCTCGAAATTCTTCCAATAGGGCCTTGAAAGTCCTTGAAAGCCCTTGAATTTTTTTCTTCAAAACCTGCACAAACTTTGGTACAAGCTTTTGGGGATTCTCAAGGCCAGAAAACTTAGCTGTTCTTTGCTTTTGTTTCGGGTTTGGGTTAAGGCTCTTTATCAGCAAATTTATTATTGTTAATGATGGCAATGGCACTTAGTTTAAGGTTGGCCAACTGGAGTGGTGTTAACAAGAATGGGACAACTGGCACATCACATCAACCCTCTAGCGCATCGAATCCACGTAAACTGTGCTAATAAGCTAGGAAAGTGCATTGCATTAATGTGTCAGGTGAAGGTAGCCTTATGGGTTTGAGTCAGCTAAAAGAGAGCAGGTCCACAGTGGCATGGAGGGGTGAGATTTTGTGCTGAGCGTTTCTTGCATAGTTCATACAGTGGTGACCAATGTTAGTTGGTCACCACTGTATAGAGCCAACTCAGTTTCACAGCTCTGCGTACTGGCTAATGCAAGCATGTGGTGCGTGTGGTGGTCACTAGAGCTAATGGAACTGCGGTCGCGTCCAGATACCAGTTCACCATGCTGTCTACTGCTGCGTAGGTGTGGTGGCTGTGGCTGCTTTGTAATATCCACGTGCGCATGCTCTTCTGCCTCGATTGACTACTCCTCTAAAAACTGACGTGGCCTCTGTAATTAAAGTTTGTTGCTTTCTTGGAAGGATGCCCCCACATGAACAGTATGAATCGCAAGGGTGGTGTTCACTCTTTGGTTTCAACATCTACACTATTCAGCAAAACTGCTACGATATTATTTGTGACTGAATATGTCTTCCAGATAAGGCAGATTATTATTGATTATACGGGACAATGCAGCATCAGAAAGCTAATGAGGAAAGCTCTACAAAATGCTGTGCCTGTTTTGTTCTCTTTGTTGTAGCTGTTCACTACTGAGTTGATTACTTCCCTGATTACTGCTGCATTTTGTAATAGCAGTTGGCTTTCTGCCAGGTGACACATGTAAAATAGCACCTTTTTTTGCCACTTCTTCATCCAAGAAATTCAAAAGCACATTGCATGCTGGGCAGCGATGGGACTGCAAGTTTCGTCTTGCCATTGAACTTCGCTTCCTGGGTGGGGATTTTTTCTTTTCTTCCGTGGCCATGTAGCAGTCGTGTTCTGACCGTAGCAGTTTTGTACGTTGGTGTACCTTGGCTAATGTCTGTAGGTGTATATATATGCACATTGAAAAGGTCTAGGTAGCCGGGGACTCCATCACGGGGTACGTGGTTTTGACACTTGAAACTCCAGGAACTAGTCTTACAAGTCGAAAGTTTGTCATAGCTTATTCATCTTCATAGAAGGTGTCGCGCATTCTTGGTGCCGTTCATTTCCCAGCATGGGCTGTTGGTTGGGAAATGTGCGCTTTGAAGTGTTTTTCGGAAAAAGCAACATATTTGCAGCCTCCATTTTCCATATGCTGCTTACCAACAACAGGGCACATTCTATCTTTTTCTGTCAGTCATTTCTTTTTCCTGTGGAGACCATTTTCCCATCTCTAGAACTTGAGTGGGCTTTTTGGTTGTGAAAAAAAGATTAAAAAAATAAAAAGCCCCGCATTGTGCTGGCTGGTTCATGACAGGAAAAAAAAAAAAGAAAAGCACTGCCTAAGTACCGGACGTCAATGAACACAGAATACGGTGCAAGCAACAACTCGTAAATAATCTTTAATAATAATAATAGTTATTTGCCATCAGTACAAAAAAATGAGGGAGGGAGTCTGGAATAAAAGCAACAGGTAGCAGCAGCGAAGCACATATGTTTTACAATAATGTGAACGACTTTCCTGCATCACAGGGCCAGTTTTGCAAATGCGATGTCTGTACCACCTACATATAGGGCATATCACCAAGGTGCAGGTTAAAACATCAAATCTGAAGAGTGCCATGTCACCTTCACTCTCTTGTATTTAAGTCTCATTTTGCATTATTCCCCTTCCCCTCAAAAATAAAAAATAAGGTGACACTTAGCTGATGATTGTACCCATTTTAGAGCTCGGAGCAATATCCGCCGACATATTGAATATGTGACCAAAGCCAGATCACACGACCCCGTAGACCAATGCTAGAAACTACGGTCTATGCCACTGCAGTGCTAGATTCCACCAGCAACCTACCATGGTATGGTGTGTTTCTTTATTATGTAAAGAGTGCCTCAGAATGCTGTGATGTAAAATTGTCTTCGCTGGAAATAGTAGACCTCTCTCTCTCAATTTTCCTGTTTGTTCGACCAGCCAATCAGCATGAACTAAAGGTGACACCTTGGCGATATCGCCAAAGGCAATGGTTCTCGTAACATGGCCCCTAGCTTTCATCGTAGCTCCCACTACGCAGTGTTGCATGTGTTGGGACCCCTACTTTTTAAGGATTACTCCAGCTGATAAATTTTTCTAGAAAAAAATTTCTCCATTGCTCGCAAATTTACTTGCAAAATTTACAAGCACTTAGGGAGTAACTACTGCAAGTATAAACACTGCTGAAGATGAGCTTTTCTTTGCAATTAAAAAAAATACAAGAAAAAAAAAAACCCAAGTCCAAGTTGGTGGTCAGTCAACTTTTCTTTTACGGTGTGCCTGCTAGGTGTGGGTGTTCATGAAAACATAATAGAATGCTAACGTTTTGAAGTTTTACTGTTGTTTTGATTTTACGAACCATCGGACCCTTTAAAAAAAGAACTCTTGTCTGAGCAACACAGGTCACAGGTTAAATGAAGATGAGCAGATGTGTTGTTGGCATTCTTCACACTTTAAGTTACACCACAATAAACGTGCATGGTTTGCACGTGGTGTTATCATGTGGTTTTATGAAAAAGTTGTCCTATGATGCTTTTGGTGCCATGTGGTGCACTATTCACGCCTTGGTGCGGGTTGCAATTATATAAGTATGGTTGGCCATTGACAAAATATATACAACAAAATGCATGCAACAGCTTATGCAGGTGCATGCTACGAGATGTCAATTTATTGGTGTCATGAAGATGAAGCATGATGTTTCTTGAGCAGAGGGATGAACGCCGGTAGACTTGCGATACTAAATGCAGGTATAAAGCTGAATAATTTTCACTTATTCCATTCATGCATGTGTGCTCTAATGGAAAGGGCTTGAGCTATTTCGTTAGTGCACATGTTATATAGCATGGGCGCCATGTTCCGATGGGGGTGGAATGGAAAACATCCATGCACTTAGATATTGCTGCACGTAAAGAAACTCCAGGTTGTTCGAAACTAACCCAGAGACCCCCACTACACTTCACTTGACAATCATATCATGGTTTGCTGCTCAAACCCGTTACTACATTATTGTATTTGTGTGATTATGGGGTGTCTGAGTGAGCCCATTAAGGGGGGACGTGACGTTGGAAACCAACTTTCTTATTTCTTTATGGATTTTGATGAAATTTGGTAGACTTATTAGCAATGATTCTGTGATACTACTGTATAAATTTCATGAGCTTATCTTAAAGGGCCCCTAAACCACCAAGAGGTCGAAATTTAGTTGTGGTGTTGCTTTTATGCCGGTGTCCGCTAGAAACACGTAGCCGCAAGAATTTTTCGAAACGGTGCAGAAATAGCCGAGTTACACCCGTTTGATTATTAAAACGCGGCGCTTGCTTGTTTCACTCTCTCCTGCGCCCGCCGGCCGCTTGCCAGTGCCACCTCCTCGCCGAGTGCTCCTCCGAATGTCACGTGACATACATCGCCGATGACGCGCATCCGGTTGACTTGCCTCCGCCGGGCTCCCGCATTCGCGCAAATGTCTCGTTGGTGCTGTGCCAACGCTCTCTGTTAGCGCTATTCGTCGTGTTCTGACAGTTGCTGCAGTTTCTAGTCGGCTGTACCTCACTTGCACTTGCGTAGCGTAGCGCATTTACGAATTCACACGCGAACACCACTCGAACGACACAGGACGAGGAAAACAAACAGGCAGGGAGCGCGTGCATTTTCTAGCAGACTAACCGGAAGTCGATGTCCTCCTTCGACCAATAAGCGGAGCTCGGACTCTTTTGACGTCAGCAAAAACCACAATGTCGTCACGGCTAACTTTGGCATGCCGGAACTGGCCGGAGAGGCGCACGGGATTGTTTTTCGAGTTTGTGGCGCGCCCGCGGCGCGTAGCGCTGCCGCGTTTGACATCGTTCATCGTGACGGCATTTTCAACTTGATGCGCGTGCTAACTTGAAATGTTCAAAAAAATGTCGGGGGTGGTTTAGGGGCCCTTTAAAACTTTGATTTACAACAATGTCCTCCTTCTGACCTTGTTCCGAGCCTCAATCGCTTAACAGATGTGATAGAAAGCTTTTTCAATGTGCTGTGAGCTCTATGATGAATGGTCGAGGGCTTGACATTCTTAGATTTTTTTTATTTGCAACACAATTTATTTTTAGTTGTCGTTTTTTACAAGGTGACTGCACCACAAGAGCTCAGGCTGTGAGCAATTAGTCGTATTGTTAAATGTTGTGAAGGAAAACTGGAAAAGCAAGAATGTCTTGCCCTGGGCAATTCTTCTAGGAATATAGGAAAAAAAAACGGAACTGAAATAGACCTAGTAGTCATGAAGAAATCAGCGGAACAAGCAAGGCAAGGAGCAAGAAAAGTCGTTTTGAGAAAACGGCTTTCAAAGTTGTACCTTGGATTTTTATTACAAAAGGGCACTGAATACGCAGTGTTTTGTGTCCTTTTTGGTGCACGGCTTCTTGAATGTCCTTTCTTTAGTTTGGTATGCCTTGCTGGCCTCTTTTTTCCTAAAAGACACCTTTCTTTGCTGCTCTGGGAAAGGCATGTTCTCCAGGCTACAGTCAAAGTGTTGCACAATACTCAGCATAAGCATGGTGGGCTCAATGACTGTACTTGAAATACTGCCTCATGGACAGATCTGCATGCCAGAAAGGCATTGGTACCAGGGTACACAAATACTGGCAGCAGCTGTCTCACTGGAAGGTCTGGACTAAGCCTTCAGACTTTTCTGAAATGTTTTATGGTGCAACTCTCTATGTGAGATGTTGATTGTTGACCAGTATAATTAGTCAGAGCTCCTAGCCCCTTTTCAATACTTTTGACAGCCTGCACAGCTCTCCTATTTGCACAGAAAATCTTACGATATTCATTTCGCGGCAATTACTACCGCTAGAGTTACTGTATATGTTTTCCTACATGTACATTTACTCTAACCACCCCTTCGCGAGAGCGCTGCCAGACGCGCATACACGTCAGTATCATTTGCGATGCTGACCCATATCTAGTTCCTACTCAATTAAAAGTTATTAGGAGCGCTGCTGACTCCTACAACGCCGAGAAACGGGTTCAAGGCCGTGATTTTGAACGATCGGAAACTCGTACCGGCGCCTGTCATTCTGTTTTCAGCGCGGTCGCAGACACACAACTTACTGGCACGTACGCGGCGACCTCGCGGAATGCGTTTGGTGATACAAAATGCGGCTCTAGGCGTGCCTGAAGGGTATCGTCCATACTTGCGGACGGCGTGGCAACGTGACGAGATTCGGGCACATCCGTGGCGCGATTGCTACATGCAGTCGGCAACGTCGGACGCCGCGCGACATGGGCAACGGTGCCACTGCCGCTCGCACATGATGCTTCGCCCGCGGATGAAATGCCACAAAGCGACCCGTCAAAGTTGACAAAAGCAAGCATACTGGCCGCGCGCGAGTGATCGGGAGCGGGCGCACCATCGGCACTCGCGCGCGTTACTACGCTCCGCGCGCACCGACAGCGAGCCGAAAAGTCTAAACGCGCCCATCACAACAAAAATCCGCTGCTGAAACTACGTTCCGCAAATACCGATGATAATGGCGTGCTGAGATGTCAAGAGGCGCACAAAGCACTCGCGGAGTCCGCTGCCGAAACTACGCTCCGTACGCGCTGACGAACATGGTGACGCGATCGTCAAACGCGCGGCGCCACGAGCCGCGAGCGATAAGATATCAGCTTTGGAATCGGCTTCCGTTCTGTCTACACACCGCCCGATCGCCGACACTGCAAATACTATCGGGGAAGGCACGCACAGACAAACATACAGCGCAGAGAGGCGCGGCGGTGCGGTAGCAGAAGACGCGGACCGCCAAGGAGACCAGTGGTGAGGCTCCGATTCGTCACGTGACGGGCGCGGCCAATCGGAGGCCTCGGCACGGCCTTGAATCTTTTGCTTTTTGTGCGCTTGCTTCTGTATGGAGGAGCTGGCTGAAGCGGCAGATTTGAAGACTGAGAATCGCGCTTTCCAACGAGGGCAAAATGGCGGCGCTCGGTTGCACCGTTGCGGAGATATTGGGGCTTGAAAACTGCCGTTCTTTCACGATTTCTATCGAGTTTTTTCGCCACGTTGGCCTCTATTAACATTTTTTTTTTGCACTTCTGCGCGGTTTTCAGCGTTCATATTTCGGAATCAGATAAAAAAGGACTTGTAGAAACTGAATATGTGGTTTTCAAAAAATCGATTTTTTGGTCATTTTTCGTGATACGAAGGCCGCGTCCCCCCTTAAATAGAATTTTGGTGACGTTGAGTTCCAGTAAGCCGGAACATTGGCAAGTCTTAAGTACGAGTGAGCACCTTGAGAAAAATGTGGTGAGTCTGAGTCCGGAGTGCTCTGCGATGGTGGACTAGTAGCTGTGGCATACGACTGCTGATCTGAAGGTCCTGGGATTGAATCCTGGCTGTGGGGGCTGCATTTAGATGGAGGCAAAATGTGGAGGCCCTTGTTTTGTGTGATGTCAGTGCACGTTAAAGGGCCCCATGTGGTTGAAATTTCCAGAGCCCTCCACTACGGCGTCTCTGATATTCATATTGCGGTTTTAGGACATAAAACTCTAGAAATCGATCAACGAGTTCGAGTGAGTTTGGCCAATTGATTGATTTCTGGGGTTTTACCTCCCAAAACCACGGTGAGTTTGGCTGAAGGAATGTCTGGCGAGTCCAAGTTTGAGTGAGTCTGGCTGAATTAAGCGCCATGAGTCTGAGTCCAAGTAAGCCAGAAGTAACAAATCCTTTGATTGAGTCTCAGTGAGCAGTATAAATTTTGCTAGCCTCTGCTTTGGCATATTAATAGAGCAAAATTTAGAACTTTTTTGCAGTTTTGCTGTCTTGGGCTCAGTGCTGAATTTTATTAGGCGTTGCGTACTGTAGTCTGCTGCCTAAAAAAAAAGGCATATTTGCCACAAGGAGGACACCAACAAAAGGGAAGATGTATTGGTGACAGCACAAGTGCACATACTTGCAACTGATTTATCCAGAATGGGGACCAGGAACAAAGAGACATAATCGTGTGCAATCTGATCACAATACTTGACATGACCACTGGTCAGATAATCTTGTACCATTTATATGACAGCAATTCAGTGTTGCCTGTACTGCTAGAATTTCTCTGAGTAATTATATGATTCCACTGGCACACTTGCAGTCTGATCTATGGTTCTTTTGACCCAAAAAGATGGTTCACATATTTATGCTTTGTAATTTATGGGCAAATCTGCCACACTGTTTTTTTTTTCAGATTTAGGTTCTTCCATTTATTTTGTGGCTTCTTTGGTGAAAGTGCCTGTTCCTAGCAAATACCAACTAAGCCATGGCGTAGTTAGTAGCGTATTTTTATTTTGTCATGCATTACTTACTTTTCAACAAATTAAATGAGATCCAAAAATGCTCTTTCTCTACACAGGCAACGTCTATGTACGAAGAGGTCCACGGTTTCAGCATCAAAGGCAGCAGCATGGTCATGCATCAGCTGAGGCACATGCAGATGTAAGTTTTTTTAAAGGTAACAGCTTAATGTGAGTGTCCACCACCTGATAGTCTTTAGTATTGCTATTTGTATGTGTGTGTGTGGGGTGGGGCCACTGTTAAGGGACTGTGACACTATATACATCAGGTTCAAGGCTGTGAAGGCTGTGCAAGTAGCCTGTAATGGAGAGAAAAGGAGAGGTGCATTGCTCCGACAAATGTAAAATATATATTTCGATTGCTTCCCCCACAATACGAGTGTTCATTGTGAAGCTGATGATAAATGTATTGTGCTTTAAGGCTGCTGGCATAGCATTATTGTTTCTCACTCACCGCAGGCAGCACACAAATTTTTTGTTGTGGAAGTACACAGCACAAACGAGCACTAGCTTTGATGGTGTTGCACGTGATGTATGAAACTGGGCATAGAGGCAGGTGAATAGTGACTGTTTAATAATGAATCCAACAGGTCATATAGAGTACCTTTTGAATAATTATCAGGTATTGAACAGCCACCCTTTCAGTTAACGTAAATCGATGCTCACATCCGTATCAGTTGAAAGGCTTTGTTGTTTGTTTTGTTTAAAAGCCAGTAACAGAAATTGTGTACATGATCTCATTGTATAACGGTAAAAGCTTGCTAATTTGAATCTTGTTAATTTGGAAAATAGGATAATTCCGACGTTCCCTCTGGTGCCGTTGAAAATGTGCAACACTCTGCGAGACTGGACGCTCATTATTTCGGATGGATTTCACTGCAAATCAGATAATGCAGTGAGTTTTGGGCTGCTGGCAAGGCTTGAAAGCAGAAAAAAAAAAATCGGAAAGGAAGAAAAAGAAAAAAAAAAAAGCCTTCTCTCATCATGGATCGCTATGGATCGTGGGTGAACGCCATCCTGATCATGTCAACGACAAAGTGTTCATCCGCAGCAGCTGGGGCAAATAATTTCATTTTCGTTTGGTGCATGTGTACTGTGCAGATGCTATCTGTAATCGTGTCGATAGTGCGGCTAGAGCTTATTCTGCAGCAGCTTCAGCAACAACACTTTTGTATGTGCCATGTGCTTTCAGAACTGCGTATACTCCCAATCTGAATGTGCTGTAGCATTCTATGTGCGTTTATTTTGACCATTCGATAATTCGGGCATTCAGTTAATTCGGACATTTTTGATACGGTCCCTAGAAATCTGAAATAATGGCCCTTTGATGTACTTTTTGCTGTACTACACTTTAAATTTGTGGTAGACAGTAAATGCTGTCTCTGCCTACGTTACAACATGGTGCATGTTGACGTGACCGGTATTGATCTCTAGGTTTTTTTAACAGTGAAGCTGTGTCTGGCTTGGGGTCTGTGCATTTTTCTGTTCCATTTGTGCTGCGGCTGGGCTAGAAGGAAGACGTGACATGTGCATCATGTGCATGTATGCTTGAATGCGTGTGTGCATGTGTGCAACTTTCATCATGGTGCCACCGCCGCTTCCCTAAGCAATAGAAAGCTTTAGTGCTGCATATGTAGCATCTGTAATGGCGTTGCATACATAACAGTGCCACATTTTGCGTAGAGTGCATATGGTGCATGTGCTGAAGTTCTACACATGTGCTTTGTGGAATGTGTGTTGCTACTATGTAGAAAACACCATTACAAATGCTATGTATGCAGTAATAAACTTGCTAATAAAGTGTGCTCGTAACTGTCATCAAAAGTCTGTGTCACCTCTGCATTGTGTTCTACACAGCTTCGCCGGTCATCCACGTTTAGAGCTGAATGGCTCATGTTTTTATTATTTTTTCTTCTCTCTAACACTATGAATTGCCCTTGCTGCATTCCAGGCTGCAAATTTATGATTTTGCTTTTGTGGGAACAGCATACTTTTAAATGTACCTCGAACGCAAAGTGGTGGTCTCTGTCTTCCTGTGAACACTTATCATTCACCGTACAAGCTTGTGACAGATTATCTTTGCCTGCCTTCATAAGTGCACAGAAACTGAAAAATGCGCCAAACTGGGCTACTTCGCATATGAATTTATGCGCAAAGGATTTTCTGTAATTTTTTTTTGTTTAATCTTAATGCCTTGCTAGCTGGAAGATGTGAAACGTGTGTGCTTTAAGAGATGTAATGGATAGGCAATTGTTGTAAAAGACTGTATGAAAGTCAGTGGCAAAAGGCAACAACAACAAGAAAACTGCAATAGCATTACCCTAAAGAGTAGCATTGCTATCAATGCAGTGTGCCTTTCTTAATCAGATATCATCAAATGAGTTTGTCCAATTTTATTTCTTAAAGATCTTGATGCTTTTACGAAGGAAGCTCTTAAATTTTCTTCACTGATGCGGTAAAAATTTGAGCAATTCAATTAATAAAGCATTATTCTGTTCGCAGTTTTTTTTTATTGGATTTTAGCAGAAAGAAATAGAAATTCAGTGGGAACAGGGTGCCACCCAGAAAACTTGCCTCATGAAACCAAATCAGTGCTCATGCAGTGCCATTTTCAGTTTGAACAAGATGAAGTCCACATCAAGGTCATTTTGTGAGACAAGATAGGAGCAAAATATTTCGTGAAAGTACACAGAAGGCTCTTTCTATTTGCAGAAGTTTGAAATTTTGAGTCTGGCAGTCTCGCAGTAATGTTTGTGGTGAACCTTCCACACTAGTGGATCAAAATGGCGTGGTGAGAGGCTCAACAGAGATGATTTCTGGGCATGCTTTGTGAAGTGAATGTACAGTACAGTCCACTGTTAGAGTGAACACATGCACATGGGCTCATGCTCTGCAGAGATTTGATTGATTGATTTGTGGGGTTTAACGTCCCAAAACCAGTTCTGATTTTGAGAGACTCCATAGTGGAGGGCTCCGGAAATTTCGACCGCCTGGGGTTCTTTAACGTGCACTGACATTGCACAGTACATGAGGGCCTCGACATTTCGCCTCCATGGAAATGCAGCCGCCATGGCCGGGATTCGATCCCGCGACCCTCGGATCAGCAGCTGAGTACCATAGCCACTAGACCACCGTGGCGGGGCATGCTCTGCAGAGTGTCCGGCATGGCCGCGCATCAAAGTGAAGTGGTGCAGGCACACAGAAATCCAGGGGAGGTGCATCGTGTCGTCTGCTACTATGCTGGAGTGCAAAACAAGAACAGCACCATGGAAGGCAAGACTATGGGTGCCAATCTTGCTTTGCACTCCATCACAGTAGTAGATGACACGAGGCACCTCTCCTGGATTCCTGTGCACCTGTGCCGCTTCACTTCGATGCGCGGCTGCGCCGAATACCGTATTGACCCGCATAATTTGCGCACCCCTGATATTTAGCCAGCTTTACAAAAAAAAAAAATTCCTTGCATATTTTGCGCTCCCTGTCCCCGCCCGAGCCAGTTCGCCGGCGCACGCGCACGGACGGACTTAGAACAGCCGCGCGGCCACGCCCCTCGCTGCACAGGTGAGAGCAGTCATACGAAAAAGAGGCTGCGAGTGCAATGTCCCTTTTTCCGATTCTTTTATCCGGAAGCCCCTAGAGCCCAAAGTACTGTCGCTAGAAAAAAACCATGCAAGTGGGGGCGACGAAAACGGCTGAAGCAGAGATCAAACGAGCTCGGCCTATCTCCGTCGCTCGGTGGGTGCATGTGATAACATCACCCCGATTGGGACATCTGCCGTTGATGCAGGGAGGCAATGCCCTGCCCATCTTTAACGAGCATGAAAAAACGCAAGGGGTGGGGGGGGAGTGTCGCTCTGCAGCTGAGCAATCTCGTGGCGGCCGAGATAGCGCTGGCGTGCGCGTTATCTCAGCAGCCATCAGCGGGCGGCTTGTAAACCCTCCTATGTGCTGCGCTCTCAACGCGAAGGGACTGCGAAAAGTGTCCATAGAGCAGCTGTATTCTCTTACACTAGCGCTTTGTAGTGTTATGTGAGATCATATCCAAAAGAGTTACCGTGCCCTCTTTGCATTATATTACACTTTATTTCGAACTTGTTCGCGAACTCTCTGCGTAGTTTGCGCACCCTCTCTTCGGAGCTCTAAAATTACGAAAAAAAGTGTGCAAGTTACGCGAGTAAATACGGTACTCTTGCACTCCGCGGAGCCTGGCCATGCGCGTGTGTTATTACAGTGGACCATACTGTACATCGTAATTGCAAAAGCGTAATGACTAGGGGTGTGAATATTTGAAATTCCAAATAATTTCCGAATAGAATTTGCTATTTTATTCAATTTGCACTTTTACTATTCAAGCTATTCAAAATTGCTAATTAGGGGGAAAAAAACGGGGACCTGTCTCATGACAAGTGGCCCATTCCCGCATGTTGTGCCATTCGCCGCATAACGGCCATGTACTGTAGCAAAGCTAACACTTGCGTACAGCAGCGAAGCTAATGCCCATATACTTTAACGAAGTTAACACCCCTGTGCTGTGGCGAAGTTAGCTCAGTTTTCTGTTACAGTTTTCTGTTGGACTTCGGAATGACATTGGGAATGCAATGTGATGCAATAAATTTTTTGCTCATGTTTAACGGTACCTTTCTCCATAATTAGGTATGGTATTATTAAAAAAATACATATTCAAAAATTATTTGAAAATTATTCACTCTGATTTGCACTTGAGCATGAATATTCGGATTTGCATCGTACTTAAAACTTTGCTATTTGCACAGCTCTGATAATGACATTACAAGTCTCCTAGCGCAAAAAAAAAGGACATAAGGAGAAAGACAGGAGACAATCTTTCTTGTGTCTGTTGTTCTGCGCTGAATAAGTTCTAATGGATTTGCACCAGCCAACCCGCCAGTGCATTTCATGACGATATTGCCTAGCAACATAAATTACTGCTGTTTCAGGTAATGGACCTTTCCTAAAATCCTGTGAGCCACCGCGCATCGGTGCTGCGCATCACAGGAAAAAAGAGCGCTGAGCTCCATCGTCTGCTTCGGCCGCGCTTGCAAAAGACCTGTCCCTGTTTGTCAACAATGTGACGTCACACAGAGCATCGCCATTGACACCGCGGCGAACCAGTTTCGCAGTGGTTGGCAAAAAGCTCCGGCAGCTCCAGCAGTTTGCTCGGGCTTTGCACGCAATAGTACTGTCCCTTCCCGTGGTTGCGTGCCGGCGGTTAGTCTGAAAGAAGCTGCATGTTCGTGGAATGCAGTATCCATACCCCTACACCATTTTGGAATGGAAGAATGACCCTAATACCTTGACCAAACGTTCGGCTCTGTGTGTACCTCACGAGCATGCCTGACCCGTGCAATACAGAGGCCATGAAGCGTTACTGATAGCTCAAAGCGTACGGCTTAGTGAAAGGCCACATGCATGTAGTGCTTCTCTCGTACTGGGGCACCAACGCTTTCCGTCGACTACTGTCATTCGGAAATCCAGAGAAAAAATAAATAAATAAACGGTGCCGCTGCCTTAATTTTGTCGTGCGTTTGGCACATCCTACAGCGCAAAAGCTAACCACCGTGTCAAAGCGGCCAGGTAACGCGCACAAAAACCAGTACGCACAAGGTCCATCCGTACGGCAGCACGGAACCACGCCAAACACTGCAATCTTTTGCCAACCAGGCATGGAAGGCATGTTTTTCAAAGCAAACACCGTCACGGAGAACCACCGCCATGCCCTACGAGCTGCAGGCAGCGTCCACACTGTGCACTGTACCTGCATGGCCAGTTGAGTTGTTGCTCTCATTTGCACTTCCTTCTGTTCTTTCGGCTCAGGAACTACACTTTTATACGGTCGAAAACAGGCGGGACTGGTACTGTTTATCGCGTCCAAAAATGCAAACAAAATTTTCCTTTGGAGTGCTAGCCCGATGCAAATTGCAGCGATGTGAGCGCGAAATGAGAAAATCTGCACAACGCTCGGAGCGACCGCTTACTGAAGAAATGCTTCCGTTTCAGAGTGCGTTTGAAACGTTCACACTTTTTTCTTCGTGTTTCAGGGCTAGTCCTCTTGAAAGCAAATGCGTTAGCTGCCCACTCCGGGAGCTCAGAAAATTGAGACGGGGCACCCGAGTCGATAAAGTATACATGCTCACAAATGCTCACAAATAACAAAACTCCTAAAAGCTCTAGGTAACAGGGTAGCACTTACCGGCGATGAAATGTACTCCAAAAATCCCGTTGCTGTCTGATGGCTGCTGTTTTACTCAGCGCACAGCTCACACCCATGTTTTCCGTCACTGTGTCGTTTGAACTTCGGAAATCGAGGAGGAAAAAAAAAAGGACCCGATGCGGATGCTTTTTATCGCGCGTTTGGCACATCCTCCATCACAAAAGCTAACCACCATGTCAAAGCGGCCATGTGTATGTGCACGAAACAAACGAGTACAAACTCGATCCACCCGTACGGCAGCATGGAACCACGCCGAACATTGCAATGCTTTGCCAACCAGTCCGTTTGCACGTGCGTGCTAGGGTCATGTGGCTGACGTCACTGCCCTTTCGTGACGTACCCCAGGACAGGTCTGTTGAGTACTTGCAGGCTTGTTAAAGCAGATAAGGCTGATCGATCCACACACTCCATTTGGAAACCACCACGTAATTTTCATTCGTTGTTGCATTGTGCGGTTTTTTGTAGCTTAAAGTAAACATCAAGCATGACGTCCTCAGCAGTATGCCATTGAACAGACATTGCCAGTTGCTGTTTTTCGGCGCCTAAAGAGAGCCCGCACTCGTATGGATTGAGGAAACCCATGTGTCATCTCGGCAACGCTCCTTACTGGAACACCCGATGAGGAAATACTGTTGGTAAGCAGTCTATGTAACCTTTGCAGCCGCTTGGGTTGAAGTGGGCCCCACCTCTCTTACGTGCAGTGGACTGTCAACACAAAAACCATCCTCCTCGTCCTTGTTGGCTTAAGCACTAGACCGGTGTGATTTTGCGTCCGATATGAAGTCCGGTGACGTGCGCTTGGGCGTGCAACGTACGACGGTTCCAGAAACATGGGGCGATGAGTGATCTGCTCGTATAGGCAACGGCCACATCTAGCGCGTCGGTTACACGTTCGTAAGACATCTTGTCCCCCATTAAGTACAAAATAAACAGTTTTGCACAGTCCTGCTTTGTTCTGTAACAACACTGAATAACATCGTTAATAAAATACTGCCTTTGTGAGCGACAAACATCACAACAGCTAAATATCAGTGACGACTCCGAGGGTAGGCCCAGCCACAGGCCAATGCCGTGGCCGTCGTCGTTCGCAATCAATCGTGCGCTCGTCACAGAGTGCTCATTTTTGGCAACACGATTAACATTTCTGCTCATGTATCGTTCATTAACACATACGGTTAGTTTTTGCAAAGCCTCTATGTGAAGCGGAATGGTACAAATGAAGCGAGCCGCTTCAGTGAAATGGCTCCCGCCGGATATTTACCATCGAACCGCAGCCGATTACGATCTCTCGAGTGCTCTGGAAGCGTGGACTGCTTTGAAGATTGGCCTACTGTATGCATAACGTTACTCAATTGGGGTTGATATTGTGTTAGAAACAAATCATAATTAACATTTTCTACTTGGTTCCGGCAAAGCACCCCCGATACTACTGCCGTATCGCATCGCCGGACATTGCAATGGACTCAGAATTGGAATGTGAGAGAACCGGACTGCACCTCTCTCCTCTTCAGATTCTCGATTTTTAATGGAAGAAGATGTGCATATGATTTTTTGTGTTGTTATCGGATCCAGCAACACAGCACGTCAGTCAGCAAGCTGACAAACCGGTCAACATATACGACGGAGACAGCAGGGTAAGGGCTTGCTCCCTGCGTGGGCTCTTTTTTCCCATAGCACCTTGCGCGTGCCCACCAGGGAAAGGCACAGCACTACGATTTTAGGAAAGGTCCATTGGCTTTCATGGACAAACTATTGTGTCCCCTTTATAGTTTATTGGTGAGGGAGCTTGCAAGTATTGTTCTCAAATGGTGGCAATGACAACATTGGAATTTTTTTTGTTTATTTCTTTACAGAGCAGTTACAGTGTGCTGCTGCAAATGATGCCCATCATAGTGTTGGTGGGGATGTCTCTCATGTCCAGCTTCCTGGTGCAAGACCCACCTTACAGCCTCGTCAGAACAGCGTTAGTCATTTCTATTTTTTCCTCCATTTGCTCGTCTTCTGCAGTGTAACTCTGCCACGTAACTGTGCTGTCCTTTTCATCCAGTATAGAAACTGGCCTACTTCACTTGGTGTGTGTAGCAGTACAATGTAGTTCAAATGTAGCAATACCTGCTGCTGCAGCAGTGCTACAATTCCAGTGCGTAGGTGCCAACCAAAGAGGGTGTGTCTGTGCTGGCCTCAGCATTAGGATTTCAATGGAGACAAAATGCTTGAGGCCCGTGTACAGTGCAGTGTCGGTGCCTGTTAAAGAATCGCCAGTGGTTTAAGTTTCTAACATCTTCACTATGACATGCCAAATAATCATACTGTTGTTTTGGCACATAAGATGCGAGTAATCATTATTACATCAAAGCTGTCTGTAACTAGTTTGAACATCTTGCGGAAGTGTCCGCGGTATGCACAGTGAGCAGTGTGCATGCACTCT
The DNA here is from genome assembly GCA_013339685.2 of Hyalomma asiaticum. NCBI lineage: Eukaryota > Metazoa > Arthropoda > Arachnida > Ixodida > Ixodidae > Hyalomma > Hyalomma asiaticum. Next base: position 197,146,390 of record CM023481.1, on the reverse strand, counting down.
TGTTGTCAGCCCCTACAACGTGCATCTTTCGCGTACAGCAGAACCTCGTTCATACGTTTTTGAAAAATAACGCGACACTGAACGTATTATCCAGGAAAACGTATGATCCAAACCACGGTGCAAGACTTTTAGGTGAGCGAATGACGCAGAGAGCGCTTTGTGGGGAGAGACGGGTTGTGTACTCCTTCTTCTCGGTGCCGAGAGGTGGCGCGCCGAACTCAAGACCGTAGGACCGGTTCGCTTGCCGGATACGGCTGGTAAAACTCCTTCGCGCCGCATGGGCAGTGTGGAGCATGTCCGTTTCCTTCTCTGCTGGTGCTGTGTTCTTTCGTGCTGGACCTGCTCCTGGTGTTTGTGTGAAGTGGAACAATGGGCAAGTGTTTTGTGCCCTTTTGCAACAGCGGCTACAAATCCTGCAATGAAAAGTACGCTCTTTTAACGCCGCCAGTGAACGAAGAGAGGCTTCAGGCGTGGAGGCGTGCGATACCTTGAAAAGACCGCATGTTGCAAAGGACCGACCGTGTGTGTAAAAGGCACTTCGCTCCCCATTTTGTGCTGAAGACGTGGTCCTCGGAATTTAACGGACATGTTCTAATGTCCGGGAAGAGGAGAGCCGGGCTCACCAAGGATGCTGTGCCATCTATTTTCAATGGTGCTCCTGGCTACTTGTCAAAAAAGATTAAGAGCCCTCGAAAGAAGACAATACGGCGCACTTGTGGCGAGCTGACCCGCACTTTTACCCGCGGTAAACGCTGTGAAGAGGCCACGGAGCAAGAGACCCACCCTCGTTTGCTCGCAGAAAATGCAGTGCCGGAGCCGCCGGAGCAAAGTGCTTGTGCAAACGAAGTTGGCGACGCCACCGAAGCCGCAGTTGTGCATTCTGCCCACGTTTCTACCCTGTCTGTGTTTGATCGACTGTTCGCGTCAGCTGCAAGCATATGCCTTCCCTCGTCATTGTGGGCTGTCCATCGAATTGACAGCAACGGGTTTAAGGACGTCCTGTTCAATGACGCTTCCGTGCCTCGCAACAGCAGTGACAGACCTGGTGTGCCATTTAACAGAAAGTCTGTGCACATCAAAAGCGACATGACTGTGCAATTGTTTATACATGGCAAGCCTATGCCACCCAGTGATGTTGGCTACATTGGTGTTTGAAGTTGAAGACATGGTACGAGCTGTGGCAAATTTAGACGTTTGCTCTGGAGGGCCAAGCTTGAAAGATTTTCCGAATGTCACTCTGCAGTGCGCGTACATAGATTGTGAAAGGAAATGGCGGCACAACAAATGTCCACTTGTGTCACCTGGTAATGCCATTTGTCGGTCATGCAGAGCCTTAGTTGACACTTTGAGAATACATAATGACCGGCGGATTGCAAGAGCTCGACAGAGGCAACCACCTAAGCACATCAGGATCTGTACTGCCTGATCAGAAAGAGAAGCTGACGCTCTGCAAAAAGCAAAGTCTGCATTGCAATGATCACGCGCACGACTGATGAAGTGCAACCAACTGCTTGTGAGGCAGCTTCAGAACACGAGACAAGAATTAATGAAGTTGCAGGATGAAGAAATCAGAGAGAAGCTCCGAGGGCTTGACATTCCACCAGTGCAGGTTGTTCTCCTGGAAGAGTGTATCTCTGCTGCTAGAGCAACAAGCATGAAGAACAGAAGGTACTCCGACGACTGGCTGCTGCTGTGCCTTTTAATGCATATTAGAAGCCTTGCGTCTTACTCCTTTCTTCGAAATAATGAGGTACAACCTTTGCCATGTGTCTCCATGACCAGGAAATGCATCAACATGGTGGGACTGAAGTGTGGCTTTGATGATGAGTCTTTCGAAGCCCTAAAGGTTAAAATCTCCAGTAAGGCAGCCTTCCAGCACAGAGGAATGCTCATTTTTGATGAAATTCAGGTCTGGAAAGAAATGTATGTAAACTCAAAAACCATGACTTATGCTGGCCTTGTCAATCATGGTGAGGGTATCAGCCAGAAAGACGAGTTGGCTGATCATGGGTTCGTGTTCGCATTTGCACCATTCGGTGAGTAGTACTTGCAGCCAATAGCTGTGTTTGCTTCCAAAGGACTGACGAAAAGGACACTTTTAGCCCAGTTATTGCTTCAGTGCATTGTACGCTTGGAGCAGGCTGGCGTTATTATTGATGGCATTGTTTGCGATGGTGCATCCACAAATAGGGCGATGTGGAAGACATTCGGTGTCAGTGGTGCCAAAGGACATGTGGTTGTGATGGAGTGAAGTGGCCGTGCGGGGCAAAGTGGAATGTGCTTAAAGTGCGCGCCACCAATACCATCGAAAAAGAAGACGACGAAGCAGTGCGTCATTGCGCGTGGTGGCGTGAAGCCCTCCGACGAATGAGGAGGCGCCACGGCAGAGAAGAAGGGACAGCCGAGGCATCCAGGAGAAGAGCCAGAGAGACGTGGCTTGGTCATCGAGGAACCAGGGCACGGGAGTGAGAGCCGTCGGGTTGCGGACTCAAGATCTCAGCAGGCTCCCACCTGGTGCCCTACCGCCTCTGACTTCAGGCCTGGCGTGTGTGGAACGTCGCCAGGACGTTCCCGCAAAGTAATTCCAGCTGCCACTTTAGCGAGCGCAAGCCACCGGCCGAGTTAGCAGCGCAAACGCCGAACGCACTCCGGGTCAATGGCCTCAACGGGGAGCAGCGTTCCTGACCGCAGCGTCGCACATCGCGCCCTCAGTGCTGCCTCTACTTCGACAGTCCCCTTTCTGCATCAACCCTGCCGCAGCGATTGATCACCCACTTGCCCGCCGGTGAACTTTTCCCATTTGATTACTCTGCCCGTGTGACCTTTAGTGTGCTTTTGACATATTGCATTCCTTTTGTATGTTTTGTTCTTTCTATTCGATCATTTTACTTCTAAATACATTGTTTGTTTAAAAAAGCATAAACGGCTTCGTTGTCATTGCACCGATGACGGTTTTGTCATCGGTATCACTCGAACAGAAAAACAAGCGTCTCGTGTCTAAAAGTGTTTTTTTTTTTTGTCTCTCCACCCCTGGCTCGTTACATGCCAGTCCAAGGCGACAGGACGAAGCCGTTTATTGCATGATTGGTCGTTGGCAATACATTGGTTGGAATTAGAAAATAGAGGTCAAAAATGGCCCCGCCACGGTGGTCTAGTGGCTAAGGTACTCGGCTGCTGATCCGAGGGTCGCGGGATCGAATCCCGGCCACGGCGGCTGCATTTCGATGGAGGCGAAATGTTGAGGCCCGTGTGCTGTGCGATGTCAGTGCACGTTAAAGAACCCCAGGTGGTCGAAATTTCCGGAGCCCTCCACTACGGCGTCTCTCATAATCAGAACTGGTTTTGGGACGTAAAACCCCACAAAACAACAACAGAGGTCAAAAATGAGCACGGCGGATTTTACGGAACTGGCATTGCGTATAGGGCTAGAGGGAGCTGAGTTGAGGGCTTGGGTCGAATAACGTGAGGCTCGAGCACGGGAGTATAGGGCTGCCGAACTCGAAGCAAGGAAAGAGGAGGAGGAGTTGGAGCGGGAACAGGTAAAACTTGAGGAATCGAAACAGAAAACGCTTCAACTGACACTTAAACTGGCAGAAGTTGAAAAGCTTCGGCTTGTGAGACAGAACCGCAATGCTATCAATAGTATGAGCTACAATGAGCAGATGGTAGAGGGAGGCAGTTCTTGCTCATGGGAAAAATCAAATTCGCTCGCTAGAGGTGGCGGAGGACTTCACCATGAGCATTCTCGGGAGCCAGGAGCTCAGCCAGAGAATAGCGCAGAAGTGAGAGGAGCGTCTCGCAAGAGTTCAGGTGAGCTCGATGAAGCAAATGATAGCTTCGCTGGCGTGGAAGAGAAAAATTCCACCTGTGATGGTTTGTGCTTTGGGGCCTATGGTGGGCCAAGTACAGTTGTTAGAGAGGAAAGAGTTCCTCAAGGTTGCTCTAACAAAAGAGCGTGGGCTGTTAGTATGAGGGACAATGAAGAGTACCCTCTAGCGAATCCTAAGGTGATTGTCACCTCTTATTCATGTGGACTGCTGGATGCGGCAGCCTGCGACATGGGCTCGGTCTATGAGGACAAACTGGAGTCGCATGAGGGTTTGACAACTTCGAGTGGCAGGGAAGACTGTGATGCCTCATGTGGTATAGAGGCAGACAGCCGAGGTGCTATGAGGAACCGTGATGAGTTCCATGATGCCAACAGCATCTTTGAGAGCAACGAAGGCGAACGGTCCATAGAGAAATTATTGGGCTTTGGAGCCTTTAGAAAATCAAGTACAAATCACGAAGTAAGAATGCCTCCAGGCAATTACGGAGAGTACCGTACGAACTTCGAGAGAGAGGTTGACGCTGCTGAGTGCGCCACCAGCTGTGGGCACACGCAGAGCGGACATGGTTGATTACCATGCAGATGACCTTCCCACAATGAGAAGGAGGTCTCGAGTGGATGCAGAATGGATTTGTCTGAGATAGGTGGAAAAGAGCGTCGGAGGGATACTCCTAGAATTTCCAGTAGAGCCGAGAGAGGTCATGGTAGGGTGTGTTGGTGTGCCAAAGGTTGATGTTGGTTTCAAAGCGCGAGAATTCTTACGAAATATCGCAGATGTGAACGCGTCTTCTGTCGCATCATCTGATGCAGAGACAATTGCGGATAAGACTATGCAGAGCACTGGCATGAAGGAAGGCGCCGTTCGAAGACTGCATGGTGGGTGCACATGGCAGCACTTATGCGCTAATTGCTGGTTTAGGGCTCGCAGATCGGCTATCAGCCTGATTGTTTTGGTGTGCTCTTACGGACAGGCAACTGATGCAGAACGCTTCAAAGCATTTCTAGCAGTATCCTCTGCTAAGCAGGTTGAAACAAGTATCCGTCTGGTGTGGGATGTAATTACTTAGCTCCCTTTCCAGTATCCGGTAGCTTGTCTGGGGTTTCGATTGTGAACATGGAATAACTTTTTTTCTCGGTTTTGCAAGACAGTAGTTGTAAATACTCTTTCGGTACAAAAGGTTGCGGATAATTTGGCCCAGTGATAATTTGGAATCTAAGCCATGTTTGCTACATATCGTCTTGAATAGCACGATTTATGCACCTGCGGACAACAGACATTGATACTGAAATAGTTGAATACATGGCTTTCTTGTGTGTTGCTTTGTTTGAATGTGTGAATGTTCAGTGAGAAAGACAATGCACTCACTAGTGCGGTGCATTGTTTTTGGCGGACAAGTGACTGTGGCGAAGACCTAGAATGTTTAAAAAAAAAAAAAAAAAAAACTTTCTCCCGAAGGAGGGGCATGTGTGATGGAGTGAAGTGGCCGTGCGGGGCAAAGTGGAACGTGCTTAAAGTGCACGCCACCGATACCATCGAAAAAGAAGGCGACGACGCAGTGCGTCACTGCGCGTGGTGGTGTGAAGCCCTCCGACGAATGAGGAGGCGCCACGGCAGAGAAGAAGGGACAGCCGAGGCTTCCGGAGAAGAGCCAGAGAGACGTGGCTTGGTCATCGAGGAACCAGGGCGCGGGAGTGAGATCCGTCGGGTTGTGGACTCGAGATCTCAGCAGGCTCCCACCTGGTGCCCGACCACCTCTCGCTTCAGGCCTGGCGTGGGTGGAACGTCGCCAGGACGTTCCCACCAGGCAATTCCGGCTGCCACTTTAGCGAGCGCAAGCCACCGGCCGAGTTAGCAGCGCAGACGCCAAACGTGCTCCGGGTCAACGGCCTCAACGGGGAGCAGCGTTCCTGACCGCGGCGTCGCACATTGCGCCCTCAGCGCTGCCTCTACTTCGACAGTCCCCTTCCTGCAGTCACCTGCCACAACAACTGATCACCGACCTTGCCCGCCGGTGAACTTCTTCCGTTTTTTTACTCTGACCGGGTGACATTTATTGTACTTCTAACATATCGCATTCCTTTTGCATGTTTTGTTTTTTCTACTCGATCATTTTATTTCTAAATACAGGGTTTGTTTAAAAAAGCATAAACGGCTTCGTTGTCATTGCACTGATGACAGTTTTGTCATCGGCATAATTTGAACCGAAAAACGAGCGTCTCGTTTCTAAGAGAGTTTTTTGTCTTTTGTTTCTTATTCCCATGGCTCGTTACAGTGGTAAATTCATTTGAACATCCATCAAATCCATCAAAAAGAGTATACGGGGTCGCAGACGTGCCCCACCTTTTCAAGTGTATTCGGAATCGTTTGCATGACAAGAAAATCCTCAATAGGAAGCGCAAACTGATAAAATGGTCATGCTATGATGCTCTGTTTATAGCAGACTCGAAAAATGCTGGAAAGCTTCGAGTGTGCCCAAAAATTTCATACAATCATGTGAATCCCTCAGATATGCTGCGCATGAGAGTTAAGCTGGCTACTCAAATTTTCAGCAGGACTGTTGCGAAGGGACTGCAGTTTTACTCACGTCGAGGAGCATCGCGACTGTATGATGTGGAACCCACCGTGGAATTTACATTGCTGTTAAATGATATGTTTGATGCCCTCAACAGACGCTTTCCTGCTGAAGGATTAACACCAGGGTGCAAAGATTTTGACGTCCTCATCAAGGCTTCTGAGTGGCTTGATGATTGGAAGAAGTGTTGCGGGGTGACATACACAAAGACCTCTTTCTTACGCAGTCTGCAGCCAATGGATTGCAGGTTACGTTAAAGTCAGTAAGGGAATTGTCACTGTACCTTCTGGAGCACTGTGACTTTAAGTATGGGCTTACAGGTAAAATGAATCAGGACCCTTTAGAGTGCTCCTTTGGCATCGTCAGACAAGCAGGTGGCCAAAATGAGCATCCCACTTTCCCTACTTTCTTGCAACTCTACCGCATGCTGTCGCTCTCTTCGCTGCTAAAACCACCACAGTTTGGAAACTGTGTGGCACAAGAAAAGGGGCAGTCTGCCTTTATTACTCTTGCAGACTTTAGGGAAATATTTAAGTCTTCCTCAGCACAGCGCACTGGAAAGCTTGAAGAGCTGAAGTAGAAGCTTGATGGCTTAGTAAGCACCGGAAAGTAGGAGTGTGACGGGGTATTCGAGCATGATTATTCAAATGCCACTGTTGAGTGCATCGTCTATTATGTGACAGGATTTGTCACACGGAAGCTGAGCAAGGAAGCATCCTGTGCTACTTGCAAACAAGCTCTCGAAGGGAAAAGTGGCGTTTTTAGTGCTCCCGAGGCAGACCTGGTGAACTGCAAGATGAGGTAACCTAAAGCACCCAAACATCCACCTTTATCATCTCTTCAAGGAAGCTGAGGAACATTTCTCGAAGTACGCCGGCGAGAGAGATGTTTATGACAAAATAACAGATGCTGTTCTGGAAAACTTTAATTTCACATTTCCGTGTGCTCTCAACAGAGAGGATATGCTAGCCAAGCTGCTACATTATTACACGTCTCCGCATACGGCAGTATTGCCGACAACTGAAGAATAACCAAGCCAAGAAAAGCCAGGATTTGCGAAAGATGTCGAAGCTTGTGTGAGAGCTTTGGGACCCAATGAGCATTTGAAATCGTAACTTTTGTTGAATTTGTGTTATTCATTGCATAACTATGCTTTCTGCACATCGCTATTTGTGTTTACAAATTTCTGTGCCTTTTTGAACGCTTGTTCTCTATAATAAATTTTCATGAGGTCACTAAGTTGTCAGGTACTTGTTTACTTATAACAATTTATCAGGCAGTAATGTATTCCCCATCATCGGCATGAATCTGTAATCTAGTTAGCGCAATCTTCGCCACACACATGTAAAAAATTCGAAGATTTATTCTCTCTTGTATAAACAAGCACTGTGTGGAACCGATATGCTCCATGTGAAACCAATACCTACACGCAGTGGGTAAATTTAAATTACGAGGTTTAAGGTAATAAAATTCCGAATTTGTAGGTGTCTTACTGTGGGTTTCTGAATTGATTGCGGCCACTTGTGGTTCTTACAAAGGTAAGACGTCGAAAGAAACAGCCCGTTTCAGTATGCCTCTTCTTTCAGAACGCAGTCACTGCACATGCGAGCGCCTGACAAGGGGATGTCCTTTGCTTCAGCGATAGTACAAAGCGGCTAAACGTGATAACAGCGTGCTACGTCTTGTGGGAAATAGTTAAGGCACTGTTGCATTTAAAGTATTATCCATGTGCATACTTATGAGCGAGCAGAGTTTCAAGTGAGTTCCAGGACTCGATGCTTCCTTTCCGCGGAGGCACGGTGTGCGGAGGTCACCTACCGAAGCGGCCAGGGCGACGTTGACCGGGTGGTAGTTGGTAGCGCCACCTGTGGGGGCTATTGAGAAGGAGAACTATACGGGGACGGGGAAAGTGGCGCCATTCTCTCACCTAATATTCTTGCACCGTGATCCAAACACACGAAAAAATTGCCCAGTTCCTCCGGAAAAGCATGCATTGATATAAATATTAAAGTATTTTACAATTTCACATAATTCAGGCAATAAAACGTCGCGAAACAGCAATAAACGTCTGATTATATAGCTACTGAAGCGTGTTGGAATGCGCCCGAAGGCACGGCAGTGACCGTGAGCGCTAGCCGTCAGCGCTGACAGCGTCGGGAATGGAACGCACGCGTGTAGTGCCTTGCCTCAGTGTTTAAGCTACTCCGCATATTCAGGCAAATTATTTAACGTGTAACAAAATGCGCGCGTTCACATCGTCATTTTCTCGGCCTGCCCAAACGGCGCGCGAGGGCACCAATACACGGCGCGGACACACGGGCCACATTGTGCCCAACGACGCGCACTCTGGTACAAATGTCTAGCGCACCAAGAGGACTAGCCTTGCATCAACAGGTCACATGAACGGGCACATCACGTGCGTCGCACGGCCCAAGCAAATGTCGCTGGGCAAGCGCATTGTGTGCATGTTGACCGTCAGAGCTAGCAGCTTAGTCTCTAGACGCTACAAAACGTTCAGCCATTTTTCTTTCCTCTCCCCCCCCCCCCCCCCCCCCTTTTTTTAACCTGTGCTTCCTCGACGGCACCACCGCAACTTACCAGCTGACAAACGAACGTGTAATCTATCGGCGGTTCTCGGCTGTTCAATTGGTGTGTGAGTGCAGCACGCGCTGAACGCGACACGCGCTTTTACTCGACGACAACACCTGCCGAAGCACGCGTAATGTGCGCTTGCCAGCGCGAGGTTACACTTGTCAGCGATGGGATCACCCGCGCGATCTAATCACTGGCGATATAACCTTGTGATAGACTGCGTCCGCCCGCTTTCTGTAAAAAGCACAGGGTGCGCTCTGTATTCCGTACGCGTTATCGGCTTTCGAACTTGCTTATTTTTGTTTTTAAGTAATGACCATTGTCTCGCGTATCGGTAACTTGTGATGAGAAATGGCAGGTTCAACGATGTTTTCGTAACAGTGTTGGGAGAATTCCTGTGGCAGTGTTTGTGCACTAGCTACCTAAATGTCCCAGACATTATTATTTGCGCTTTTCGGGTGTGGTCATCGAAGGTGAGGTGAGCGGAAACGGGCAGTCGACACTTTCAGCTTTCAAACGTTATCAAGATGGCGGCGCTCGGTGGGGGAAAAGACGAGAGACGACCCGCACAAACACCGTTTGCACTCACGATTGCACTTGCGAATCGGTCATACTGAAAGAAATGATGGCGTGTCTCGGTTATCGGCCTTTAAAAGTGTGCTCTACGTGCGCTTGCAACAGCTACTGCACGCGTGCTGCTAAAGCTGCCTTGATTGCGAGTGTCAGCGGCGATACCGATGAACGCGGTGTGTTACGTCTAGCTAGGTGATATGCGAGTATCGGAAGAGAGCGCACCAGCGTTTTCTTGTGCCACGGTTGAGCGAGTACTGCGGTGTAGCCACCGCGGTGGGCAGCTACTGCTCTCGACCGCGTGAGCTTCCCGATTTCTTGGTTGCATGCATACTCTAGAGGCCGGAAAACGTATCATCCGATCGTAGTTAGACGATAAATCGAACGTTGGTGCCGAATAACTGTATTTTTTGGGAACGTATTAACCGGAAGAAAAGAAGCGTAACTCTACTAGAAAAGTTCGTGTTATCGCGATTATGAACGTTGGAACCGGGAAATCGTATCTACCGGGAACGTATCAGCAAGGTTCTACTGTACTAATTTTCACGGCAAATGGTGCTCTCCTACATGCTCCGCAGTTCAGGCCTTCTGGAAACTCTAAAAAAGTTTGTCTATTCGTAACACATCAGGTCAGTTAGCACTTCTCAGCAGTGTGCACGCTCAGGTGGAGGCACTTACAGGGGTAATGTGAGGCCATAATTCTTGTTCAGCCTGTTTGCACATCCGTGAGTAGTGTAAGACGCAACTATTCTCAAACCTTTGGTGTGTACATGCCCGTAGCATCAACTTAACGTCCTAAAACAATGCATGAAAGCAGCATGACAAGCCAGCGTCAAGCACGTTTTCTGCCACTGCTAAGATGGTGACAGCTGGCTTTATGCATGCCCGTTCCACTCCAGAAAGTCCTACGTATCCTTGATGCATACAGAATCAAAGTGAAATGAGTGTCTGCCACCGCTGCTGCTGGCAAAATTGCATATGACGATGTAGCGGATGTGCGCAGAGCCAAAACGGAACTTCTGAAGAAGTGTTGAAAGCTGGGCCTGTTGTTACATTCTAACAATTAAGCGAATTGTGCAAAGACTGGACGAGTGTTCATCTCTTTTCCTTGCGCTCTCTTTGTACAGCTTGCTTGTTTGTTAGAATTGCCGTTGATAAAGTAGATATAATTATTTTGGGGGCATCCGACAAAAGCAAGCAACATGTGTGTTGCACTGAAGGCGCTCTCTACAAAAATACCGGCGGAGTTCTTCATTGTATGATTTTCATTGAGCTTTTCACAGTGCCACATTCCTTATCTCATTCACTATCTGAATGTCATCACACAGGCAGAGTTCTCTCCCCATTTCTATCAGTGGCACATATACCGTATTTATTCGAATATAAGGCAAGGTTTCTTTTTTCTGAAAACCACAACCTCGAAGTCAACTCTCGCCTTATACTCGAGGTACAGTCGCTGACCGATAATTCGGACGCTGATAATTCGTACATGCTCGGTAATTCGGACAGCCTTGCGGTACCGCCAGTGTCCCCATAGACTTAATATGTTAAGGCGACCAATAATTTGGACGGTTTCTAGCTCTGAATTGTACCGCCAGTGTGTGTCCCCATAGACTTAATGTGTTAAGGCGACTGATATTTCGGACGGTTTCTAGCTCTGAATTAGATAATTTGGACTCCGTTCGCGGCTATCGAGCACAATGAATGGGCCACCATTATGTCCTCCGGTGTGCCAAAAAGAGAAAGTATGGCTTCAAAGATCACATACAAAACTGTGATCTCTGAGGCTGTTTTGGTTGCGACACGCCAGTTTTGTTGGAGGCAAGTCGCACCGTCGTTACGGTCACGGCATCCTGTTCCAGCACCCCGCGCATGGTTCACGATTACGATACGGGTCGTGTCGGGTCCGTGATTGCTTGATCACGCTTTCATGTTCCGTCTTCAGTGCTTGTTTATTTTGCTTTCCAAGACATCTTTCTCGTGACGTTAAGCGACAGATCACGTCTAGTGGTATGATTGATGGCCTCGCAGTCCACGCCGACAAGCATGCCAACGAAAACGAGGCAAGTGCACAGCGCTGACAAGGTGGCATACCTGCCAATGCCTTGAAAACTATGTGAGCAGACGTAATAAACTACTTCCATCACACTGGATTTACTTTTGCTGATTGCAAATGAGCCCGACTTCACAACATAAGAGCCTGAACTGCCGCCGATCACGAGCTGAAATGTGGACATTTTTGATTACCTTGAGGCTGCTATGTGGCAATTACTGCCACCACTACATTTGAAGACATTGTCAACATCGTGGCGCAGTGTCGGTGTGCGCTGAACTGGACGATTATGAAATAATTGCACAAGTTCTCCAAATGTCAAAGAGTGACTCCGACTGCCGTGAGCTGCGGAGCTGTGACGTGCGGATCTGACTTGTACGTTTGCTGTCCTTGTATCGTCATAAACATCCAGAAATACACGCAGACTTGGTCCCACATTAGTGGAAGTGCCTGCAGCAACGCATATACCACTTCTTCCTAGCCCAGGGTCCTTAAAACAAAAATAAAATGGTCATTCACCTTTGTGCTTTTGCTAGTTCCCGGGTGTTTTATGAATGCATGCTTAAAAAGACAGTATTTGATGTATAATTGTCGTGCGTTGTGTATAATGTACATTGTTATTTATTTTCTATGCTGTACCCCACCCCTGTAATGGCCTCTGGGCCAACAGTATGCCTAAATAAATAAATACATATTAGCGTGCACACTTTTTTTCTTTTTCGAGGGTCCTTCAACTCCCCCCTCGTCTTATAATCGTGACCGCCTTATATTCGAATAAATGCGGTAAAACATGAGGGCATGTCGCCATGGTTTGTCTGCTCATGTTTGCTAAGAGCAGGATGCTCATGTTTGCTAAGAGCAGCACGCATCCGGGTGACTCATTTGTTCTTGTTTGATGGCTTCCTTGTGACCATGCTGCAAACCATTATTTTTTAATGACCTTCGGCCGATTTTTAGCGCAATATCAGTGGACGTGGACGCCAGGTAGAGTAGCTCACATTTGAGACATAGGGTCATTCCACGCCAAACGTCCCAAACATTGCACTCGACCCTCTCCAATTGTATTGTAAAAAATTGTGGATGTTCATATCAGTGCACTATTTGCCCTCAGAAAGCACTTTTAGGAAAAAAGATTTTTTCTCTCTATTACAGTGATTTGAATTTTGCCATAGTGGGTGAAACCTAGGTTGTGAAAAAATACTCTAAAAAATACAATAATTTATGGCAACACCTTGATTATCTGCTATTTGCTTGAAAAGGAATGGCACTATCTTATTATCACCCATTGACGACCACTACTATGTCTCACCATGTGCTTTGTGGTGAAGCAATGCTGCAATTCTGCGCCCATTTTGATTATTTTTTAAAAATTCTACGAATATTACAGACACAATAGGACTATATCGCATGAGGTGATAGTTGCCAGTAAGCGTGTCAAAAAAGTATTGAAGTTGATGACCGAGTAGTTTCGAAGTGGAAGGGGTGCAAACATTGAAAAATGTGTGAAATGCCCCATGTTCAGGCACACGTAGAGTGGTGATGCGGTTCAAGCAAAAATGCACACTTGGTCTCATTTGGAAGAGTAAACAAAGGAGATTTATTTGTGAAAGTTTAATTGGAGTGGTTTTTGTTTTAGGCGGGAGAAACAAAAATTTATGTTGAGCGTTGGCGGCGTGCCTGGGTGCAGGCCTGTAAGTTCGCTTCACTGCCTCGCCACACTCGGCCAGTCGCCACACTCGGCCAGTCGCCACACTCAACCCAGCGATCTCTCGGCAAGATCGCTGGGTCGAGGAATGCAGGCCCACCTCGTGCACATCCGCACACATGCGTTCGCTTTCGCCTCGCAGTTGCCGCGCCTTCGAGCGCACCAAGCGCGATGCTGCCTCTTCGCATTCCGTCGCGGCCGAGAAGGTGCTTCCAGTTGCTGCTCGCGCAAAAGTGACAAAATTTGGGGCATCATCTCTAGGTTGTCGGCGGCGAAAATTTATTTCGAAGGGGTCTCCCGCTGCCACTTGATTACGTAGAGGTCTCAAATATATGTGCTTCTGTGGAGTAATGGCGGGGAATGGAAAAACTTCATTATATCCAGGAATTCGTTATATGGAGGTTCGTTATAGGCAGGTTTAACTGTATAGTCTTAAATTAAGACTCTAACCAGCATAGCTGAAGTGGAAGCACTTAGAAGTCCACCAAGATGAATTTACACACACAAATGGAAAAAAGCCATGTCGCACTGGAGCTGTACATACATTATAAAATATTCGAGGCAATATTGTATAACACTATAAATTGAAGCCTGCCAAACAATGGCGAGGACTTGGGGAAGGGAATGGAAAAGCAGAAAGGCGAGGCATGCCGTATTAAGGCCTCCAGGAGTGCTGACCACCTGGGGTTATTTTTCTTACTCTGGCATTGCAAAATGCACGGCCCTTAGCATTTTTCCTCCATCCAAATGCAACCGTGCAGCCGAGTTTCCACTCGTGTCTTTAGGGTCTGCATTAAAGCACCACTAGGCCACTGCTGCGGCAGAAGAAGGGATAATCGTAAGAAGAACATGAGTAAAATAAATCGACAAAGGCCAATAAGCAAAAAGGCCGGAATCAGTCACAGCGGCGAGATGTTGCTGGCAGATCGCGGCACAGTAGCTATTTGAAGCACTTTGTTCGAAACCAAAAACAGATATTGTCTTTTTTGGTTTAGGTTTGGTTTGGGTTCAAGCACACTCCGAAAATATTGGTTCGGGTTTGGGTTCAGTTTCGGCCAAAATTCCAGTTTGGGTTTGGTTTGACACCCTGGTTACAATGTCTGCAAAAAGTGCTAAAGGGGCTGCCTCTAAAGTTTAATGCCATGCAGTGAAAGAAGATAGAGAAATTATCTTGCACGCAGTGTGAAAGAAACGGGCAAACGCTGAGCATCACCTGCAAATGTAAGGCGATCCATTGATGCGAGCAAGATGACCAGCCTCTTTTTACAACAGTATACCAGCGCAGTCTGCTTTCGTTTGAAGTGAAACCTCCTCTATGTCATGGGAAGTTGGGTCTGATGTAACATGGCTGTGGCATTCCTGGCGTGTCCGGGTCTAGTGCTGCTTATCTTTGATATTATCACTGTAATTTGATGGTTAATATCTCAAATTACATGCCATTAATTTTATTTCCAAAAAAATGAGCATGACGTAGCTTTATTTTATAAAGGTCATGCTCATTTTATACATTTTTATTTTATATATATCGCCCTTGCAGCGGCCATTAGTCCTGACCTGTCACCTCTAGTCGCAACAGTAGCTTGCTTTACTGAAAGAACACAAAACTTCATTTAACATGCACTGTGCTTCATTAGGGCAGGACTCCATTACCACGCATCGGGTAGAGACAGATGACAGGTCCATCGTGTGTCGCCACCCTTACTGTGTATCGCTAGCCGAACGGAAAGTAATCGAATAAAACGTCACTGACATGCTGCAACGGAATACACCCCTCTACTAGCCCCCGGCCTTCCCCTGTCGTTTTGGTGAGGAAAAAATATGGCGCTGTACGATTTTGTGTGGACTACCGAGCACTCAACAAGATCACGTGCAAGGATGTATATCCTATGCCATGCGTTGACAACACCTTGGACTCCCTGCAGGGAGCAGAGTGCTTCTAGAGTCTTGATTTACATTTGGGTTTTTGGCAGATACCTATGCATGAGGTCGACAAAGAAAAAACAGCATTCTCAACACCAGATGGACTTCATGAATTCAATGTCATGCCATTTGACCTCTGCAATGCTCCCACGACATTCAAGCACAGTGATTGACATCATTCTCCGAGGCCTGAAATGGAAGACTTGCTTGTGCTATTTGAACGACATTGTTATTTTCTCATCAACATTCTCGCAGCACTTGCAACATCTTCATGAAGTTCTTACGTGCCTTGCCAACGCCGGTCTCCAATCGAACACCAAAAAGTGCCGCTTTGTGAGCAAGAGTATCAAAGTGCTAGGCCATATTGTGAGCAGGGATGGCATTCGTCAAGACCCTGACAAGGATTTGGTAGTTATGCATTTTCCGTGTCTCGAAAAGGTGAAAGACTTGCGAAGTTTCTTGGGCCTCGCTTCTTACTTTCGCAGATTTATACGTGACTTCGCCTCCTTTGCTTCACCTTTGCGTAAGCTACTTCATGCTGTGTTGCCTTCGCATGGTCACCTGAATGTGAATCAGCGTTCACGTGTCTTAAGCACGCCGCCCTTACATCAGAACCCGTATTTGCCACTTGAGTCAATCTGAACCTGCACCCTTGCATGCGGACACAAGCGGACATGGCATTGGTGGTATTCTCCTACAGTGTGACAAGTACTGACTAATAACGTCGAGAAAAATTACACGATCATTGAGCAAGAGTGCCTAGCTGTCATTTGGTTCGTCCAGAAGTTTAGGCCTTACCTTCATGGGCTTCATTTTACTGTCGTCTCGGACAATCATGCATTGTGCGGGCTTTCGTCGCTTCAGAACTTGTCTGGACGCCTTGGTCGTTGGATTCTTCATCTGCAAGAACACGGCTTTACTGTTGTTTACAAGGGCGGCAGAAAAAACCAAGACAAGGACACGCTTTCTTGCTGGCCACTTCCTACCACACCTTGCAGTGGTCATCCAGATGCCTTCCGTGACATGCCCTCAAACGCTCACACTTCATGTGTTTTGTCTTTTAACAGCTCCAGATGTGATGCCTCCGGATGACCACGACTCATTTCTATCTCATCTATTCTTGGACTCTTATTGCCGATGCATAATAGGCCGCCTTCAAGGAGCTTCACGGCCTCCTAATGCCCGCCTTCCTCGACAGCTGGAGCAGTTCAAGCTCTATGACTCCGTCCTTTACTGCCATGTCTATCACCCTGACGGTCAACGCTGGGTGCCTGTCCTGCCTCACTCGCTTCGGGCCCATGTACTCGGAGCGCATCACGATGACATGACTGCTGGCCATCTTGGCATGAAAAAAACCTACGACCGAATAACAGGTCATTTCTACTGGCCTGGCTTATCTGTTAGTGTGTCGCGGCATGTCGCTTTCTGCCCACTTTGTCAGTGTTGAAAGCTCTCTACATCTGCTCCAAGTGGACAGCTTCAGCCGATCCCGTGTCCCTTGGAACCATTCGAAGTCGTCCGAAGTTGACCTGTGTGGTCCGCTTCCGGTGACACTCATTGGTAAGAGGTGGATCGTAACAGCTGCTGACCACTTTACATGGTATGCGGAAACAGCTGCGTGAGTCCTGCCTCAGCTTCTGACGTTGCTGACTTTATACTACAAGACCTAATACTGCGTCATGGTGCTCCTCGCGTTCTGCTTTGTGGCCGTGGAAAAGCGTTCCTGCCGCGACCGGTAGACGAAGTACTCAAAGCATCTGGGACAACTTACAAGACTACGTCGAGTAACCATCTGCAAATGAACAGCTTGACTGAACGATTTCACAGAACGCTTTCCAACATGATAGCCATGTATATACAGCCAGACCACAAAAACTGGGACACAGTTGTGCCTTTCGTGACATACTTTTTCAAAATAAAATATTCCATCATCCAGTTTTCAAAGCTCAGTTCATTACGACCCCATCTTACTGCTCGGCTTGTTTAGATCATCACCATAAGGTACATGTCATTAGCTGCAGAACTAACACTTAATATCATTCCTTTGTCCCACGCACGTGCAACGACTGGAACCACCTTCCCTCCAACATTGTTTCCATTTCAAATCATGACTTGTTTTCTTCCACCGTACATAATCGCTTGTGTCATGACACGTGAAGTGTATGTTATGTATATATATATGTGTGTGTGTGTATATGTGTATGTGTATAAATATATGTGTATATATACATATATATATATTTGCTACTCTATTTGTTCTGTATTTCTTATCATACCTATTTTTGCATTCAGTTATATTTGCCTAACATCGTATCTTGATATGTATTGCAATTGTTATTATTTTTGATGTGATTTTGTTTGCCTTTGTTTATAGTTTATTTTACGTACCCCACTCCCCTCTGTAAGGCTATGTGCGATTGAGGGTAAAATAAATAAAAAAGTTCGACGATCCTTAAGCATATTCTTAGGAGATGAGAACACGAAAGCATTTGTTTTGGCTAGATTGTCATTGCAGAGGAGTGCTGCAAACTGCAGTGTTGCAGAGTTGTGTTATAAAGAATGAGGCAATGTGGGACGCCGGATTATGTTTGTTTACAGGATTTGATGCCAACAAAGTGGTGTCGACACTTAACATGTCCTCTTCTATTTTGCCGTCCAGTCAATATATGCAGATATGCCCAAGGCCGGTCTCCGGCATATCGATGAAGTGCGACTGCCGCGGCGTTTTGGGTGGTGTCAATAGACATTCACCGGCGTTGTCACCTCTTGTTCCAGTGACCGCACGCTTGAGCTGGCGTACATGCACTACCATGGCGTTGTGATCTGAGGGTGAAGACATACATCACATCTCGCACAATGTATGGGTCATTGGTAAATGCGAGATCGATGCACGTACATCTCAACGTCGTGATGACCTCAGTGGGTGTCTTCAATTCGAGATTGAACTCGGCAACGCATGGTGGCGAGCAACGATGGGCTAGCTGGCGCGTTCACGCTTAGAGTGTTGCCAGTGTTGCTACGGCGACGCCACGCAGCTGGGCGCGTGCTTTCGCCAACCCAACGAAGAAGCACAGGGACACAGCCGCACACCTTTGCAAGTAGATGCAGCAGAGCGCAGCGCGCACTGACTGCCGCTACGGCGAGTGTTGGCGCCGGCGTCACTTTCGGTGGGAGAGATCACGTGCTTTCTGGGCACGGCTTTTGCAGATGCCTTTTGCGGACTGCAGCTGGGCGCGTGCTGTCACCAACCTAGCCAGGAAACGCTTTCGCGTTAATAAATTCACATATAACGCACAACTGGACACTCGCCCTTCTACCTTGTTGATGGCCGTTCACAGTCTTCCTTCCTTGATGTCTTTTTCCTTCTCTGTGCACGTCAATGCCTCTTCATTGTCTGAAGAATACCTGTCCCGTCTCCTGCACTCACATCAGCTTGCCCGCATGAATACCGAAGCAAGCCAGCAGGGCTGCAAAAGTAACCATGACGCCTGTCGTCGCGTTGTGTTCTTCCGGCCTGGCGATGAATTGCTTCTGTGGACACCAATTCACACTCCTGGCTTTTGTGACAAATTTCAGTTTCACTTCATCGGCTCCTACACCGTCCTAGCGCAGACATCTCCTGTGAACTGTCATGTAGCACCTGTCGTTCTTTCAACCGACTGTCATTGCCGCTCTACTGAAGTGGTCCACATTTTGCGTAGAAGCCTTTCACAAGGCGCGCTCCATCTCTTTAAGCTGCGGGCAGGATGGCCGCTCTCGCGCCAGGGAAATTAGTGTGGGCACTTAAAAGGCTCTTATTCGTCATCTGTACATAATCGTCTTCACAAAGGCTTTTTCTTCATCAGGTGTGGGTAATCACCTGGAGTCTGTTCGGTGCTTTGGGCACAGCCGGTTCGCTGCATCATCGAGGTCTAATAAAGACACTACCACATCCTCATATATATATATATAAATATATATATATATATATATATATATATATATCAAATTAGCCATAATGTTGAACTTCATTATGATAGCCTTCCGATTCAACATATCCATGTTTAGCTTTATAAACAACTGGGCTAGAGTTGATAATAACAAATTAGCAAATTTTTGCAAATTAGTCATGTGAGTGAAACTTTGCCAAAGTATTCCCACTTTGACATAGTGTTTGTGTGTGAATATGAAAGTTGCCCTACTGTCATAGCATATTTATAAAGAATCTGTAGTGTCTGAAAAAAAAATGTCCTAGGTAGTGTCAAAGTTTATTAATGTGCCCCAAAAGTTCCATCAGATTGTGTATAGATTTATTGAATACTGTTTGAAGCTTGGCTAAAACATTTATTTTTGTTGTAAAGTTCACAGACCTGTTGTCTGCTTTCCTTATTTTTTTTTTGTTCTGTTCTGCTTTTCTTTGGTCTTACCTGTAGAGGTACGTAACTTTCTTCATTGCACAATCTGTTTTCTTTTTTTGCCTTTTTACTTGTGTGCAGGAAACATCAGTATGAGCGTAAGACTATGAATTTGCAGCTGTCTTACTATGTGAAAGAGAACTTCATGGCAGAGCACAAGAGCAACATCTACCGAATAGAAATGGACGTGGAAGCCGACCACATAGCAAATCTACGAAGCTCCTGTTTCCGGGAGAAGAACTACAGTGAGTTTGATTTTTTGCCTTTAAAGGGACACTAAGAGAAATACTTCATGAAGTTGAAATGTGTAATTAGAGCTTGTATACTTAATTGCTTAGGCTTTACATTTTTGTATAATGAATGAGCTGAAGTACTTCTATTGCTCCAGTGCCAAAACAAACATGCATCCAGCTGTGTGTGAAACAATTAGGAGGTGTTTTATGTTGTTACAGATGACAGATCATACAAAGACGTGTAAGGACTGCCATCTAATCTTTGATTGCAGCATAGTAGCTAGAGAATGTGGATGCCTTTGCAGGACGGACACATGAACTGAATTTTGGATTCATTTGTTCCTACCTGAAACTCGGCAACAGCATCTGTGAGCTGCAGTTGTAAACTGGAAAAACAAACAAATAATACAGTTGAACCCCTCTATAACGAAATCCCACAACAATGAAATTCTCGCAACAACGAAAGAGTTCACAATACCCGGCCAATGCCCATAAGATTCAATGCATTTCATATCTCATGATAACGAAACATCACGAAAGTGTGATTCCGCGATTACGAAATTTGCCAGTTCATTAGACATCATAGTGACTCCAACTACAGTTCAGACCACTTCTAACGTAACCGTAATGATACAGGATAAGCTATAATGCGGTCTTTTCTGACCCCCGTTTACCCTCCCATAGAACTTCATGTATATGCACACCGCTTATTCTACAGCCCCCCAAGACGAAAGACCGGTTATATTGCGGCTGCCAGGATATCTCGTGGACAATAGAGGTAGCAAGCAGGCTTCACAGAGGAAGTGCGCCACCCACAAGAGTGCAACAAATCACCATAAAAGAGGAAGAAGCGTTAAGGGGGGACACTGGTCTTGGAGGCAGAATATCATGAAAAAAATCAGTTTTTGAAAAATGGTACTTCCATGGCATACGGGCAGTGCCGAAAGTGCTGAACAAGTTTCTCGCATCTAGAATTGATATTTCAGCCACAGTAACAGCTTCTATCAAAGACAAGCTATATATTTTGAATATAAAGATGTACCAAAAATGGGCTGTTTTCATTCTGAACTACAAGTATCCAGATTATATCTCTGGTGGCCACAAATCACCTAACAAAGATACAGTAATTCTGGGTTTCACTTTACTCAAATTGGGCTTCTTCTGTTTTTCTCTCATTTCTCATAATGAAAATCTTGCTGCAGTGGCAAACTTGCAGAGCAATATCCCTGCCTTCAGAGCAGCTAGCACAGCCATTTTTGTTGTGGCATGCAGATTTATCTGTAGAGTACACAATGGTAGGAGTGAATTTTCAACACTGAAAATTTTTAATTTCTCATTCAATTAGAGCATAAGGTAGGTGTGTCTGCAACACTGATAATCAGACTGCTGGAGCCTTGCCGAAAATCATAAAAGAAAATACTCCTACCATTGTAATTGTGTAGCTTATATGTTTTAGCATCTAAACATGTGTCAGTGGTAGCTCTCTAATAAGGTTATTTTGTGACATTGTACTGGCAAACAAAGGGTAATTAATTTTAATTATCCCTAAAGCTACTTGACATTGGAGAAACACGTATTTTTGAAATCAGCATCAAAAATCATAAAATAAAAGAAAATACTCCTACCATTGTGTAGCTTATATGTTTTAGCGTCTAAACATGTGTCAATGGTAGCTCTCTAATAAGGTTATTTTGTGACATTGTACTGGCAAACAAAGGGTAATTAATTTTAATTATCTCCAAAACTAATCGACATTGGAGAAACATATTTTTGAAATCAGCATCAAAAACTCACATCAATTGTGAATTTCTCTTAAAAATATGCAAAAGAGAAATGCCTCACATTTTCAAAAGCAGTGTCCCCCTTAAATGAATGAACCAGGAGTGGAAGGAAGAAAAAAAAATAGAAACGCTGCAGCAGCAGCGTGTCATGGGCGTGCCCTCTGAGTTTAGGATTGTATGATTGTCAAGGTGACAGAATGCTGCTATGGACGTTGTTGGCTGTGAACACTCCATACCGAATGCGTGCTCGCAACCACATGATGTACACTTCACCGCTGTTTGTCTCTAGCTTATTTTTCCAAATAGTTTCTTGCGCGTTGCCCTTGGTTCAGCCCGTGAGCGGGATTTTTGGTGCACCCGATCCCTCTGTTGTCAAGGGCAATCTTCCCGTGAGGCATGCCACCTGTGACTCCGCAAGCTAGGCCTAATGAGCGCTACCTTTTTGGTGGGGCTGCAAGATAGACTGCTGCAGGCAACTGTGCTTCATGGCAGCCGTATTTAATGTGGACGAATCATTTCAACAACAGAAGCCAGGGCATGGATGGCAGGTGCACCACTGGAATGGCAGTTTACAATTGCCTTTTGACATCACGCGTGCGTCACAGAAACGAAGTATTGCATGCAGTAATCGGTTCCCATTTCTGCCCAGTCCGGTTCCACAAGGAGACTGCATAAATGCGACATCGCTATAGCGCCCCCCCCCCCCTCATTATTTCTTTTATTGCACAGCACGGCCGCGGACTTCAATCTTTAAAATATCCAGAATTTTGTGTGGGTGAAAGCAGTCCGGTCGCGCGCCTCAAATGTTGTAACACGCTCTGCTGCCTGCTCGACACCTTTTACATGCATGCAGACTTAGAAAAACGTTGTTTTGGTTACAATGTGGTACTGCTTATAATGTGGACATTCGCGAGTCCGGTGTCTTACGTTATAAGCAGTCTAAGCTGTAAATCCAACGAATGTACTCAAGTGTATGTTCCGCCCACTTAAATTTGCAAAATAATGCCACAGGACACTTGCATGGGCTCAGTCATATTGACAAAATCACGGCCGTCATCTTGGTTTTTTGCTGATCAGGCTGCCTCAGTTGTTTATCACCGCAGTACGCAAGTGGTGAACGAAAATTATTTGCGGGCTCACATTATTTGGGCATAATGTGAACCACCGTGATGTGCAGCTTAGTAGTGTGCAATGGAGCACGACCGGGCGTTTCCGGTGGCGGTGTGTCACGAAGTCCGTGCTTTTACATCGTTCACTCTGCTGTGCAGCAAGCAGTGTAGCGGTGCTTTTGTGTTATTGCCGGTGTGCATCAAAAAGACGCTACACATCACATGTACTGCTGCAGAACAGATTGTCGTGATAGACTTTGCGACGATAGGATGTTCTTACACATGTATTGGCTGCCATCCACGCAGCTCAATATCCGACATCAGTGCATTCTTGCCATAATCAGAATCCCTCCCGGCCACACTGCAAGTTGCGAAGTGCAGTTGGCATATCTACATGAATCTGCAGGGCGTACGTTTCTTCGGAAAGCTGCCTGCGCGCTCAAATCGGGTACAAAACTGAAACCACGTTGGCGATGTTGGTGAGAACTTTCCATCATATCAGTTACATGCAGTGTCGTCGCATCGCAAAATGGTGATGGAGGACATTTGCGGCGAGTTTGCGATGGTTTGCTTTTTGCTTGACTGGATCTCTGTGCATCGTATCAGTCCTCATTTAAGTTCACGTGGTGGCGCGCCACTTTTATTATCACGCTCTCGCCACGGGAAAGTAATTTTTCGCTCTAAAGATAGCTGAGCAACAGTTTTTTTGTGTCTCTGAAGCCTGCAACAACACAAATAGTGATTGAGAAAGTTCGGGAGCCCATATGTGGTCATGTAGGCTCGCTAGGGAAAGTTTTTCCGGGCCAGAAATGGGACAATACTGAGACCTCAAAAATATGCCCGCAGCCTGCTAATAATGATTTAATGTGTCTTTACTGTGAACTCTTGAAAACTGGGTACGTGTTAATACGGGAAATACGGTGAGCCCCGTGGGATAAAAGCGATCACCACCGCAGGCATACTGTGCAGCGAGCGGTATGTGCCACTCTGTGCATGAAGACTAAATTGTGGACTTGTCCCAACTACTGTTTACTGAACTTGCTGTCGGCAATGAAGCTCTGAATAGTCTGAGCAAGGCTCACCAAAGGAGGCTGCTAAAATATTTAGTCATGCTTCGCTTTTCAGTAATTTCCTCCTTGTACTGCCTTATTTCACAACTAAATTCTCACAACAGCGAATTTTTTCGTTTTCCCCATGGATTCGTTATTGAGGGGTTCAACTGAAAAAAAAAAAAAAATTCAAAACATAAATGCTTACTACAGCCAACTTGGTTCAACTCCTAAAATACCTTAAATGCCTGTCATGATTATGTGAGCAGCACCATTTTGATGAATTAGTTTAAATTTACTAGGCTTATTCTGCCATTACCCTGTACAAATGGCAATGTCACAAAATGCACCATCTTGAAAAGCAGTAATATCAAGTGGACATCTCATAAAAGAAAAAGTGAAATGAGGGATTTTTATGAAGACATTATTTCAGTAGAAATGGGTGGGTGCATTGGAACGGATGAGCTGTACAAGAACTTATCATTGGTTCGTTCACAAGCCAGGAATCTTTTCTTTGGGGGTGAAAAGTAGGATGCAGAAACAAACTTGTGCTACAGTGTACCTACTTAAAAATAACAGTTCCAACAGTTGTCTAAATAAACAGTAGAACAGCACTTGCTGTTACAATTGCCTTGTACATTTCTTGAACTACTTGTTCCTAGGCAAAGAACTGGATGTTGAAAATAAGTGCACATTCGTGGAAGACATCTTTAAACCTGAGGGTAACTGTAGATTTGCACATGTGCACACTTCTTACACTGTGTGCTCTGTCTGCCTGTGACAGTATAAATCATAATTTATGTCACCTTAAAGCGTACAACGAGATCATTACTGAAACTGGGAGCACTAACAAGAACAAAAAGAAAACGTTTGTTTTTGTTCAAAGATAAGTAGCATTTAGAATGTTAACTTTGAATCCTTTCTTCGGGTATCACAGTATGTTTTCTAACATGCATATATATATTATACTAAGTCGACCATGTCAGCCTGAAAAAAAGTATACTACCAGCATTTGCTGCAGAGTGTATACTTACATGCAAGGTGCAGTGCAGTGTTCATCAAAGCCGGCATTGCAGTGGCAGTGATGGCACTCTTATGATGGTGGCGCTCTCTTTGCACTGAGTCGCAGCATCACGCCATTCCGTAGACAGTGTCTTCTTATTGTTTCAGCACTGTGACAGGCACACAGAATTGTTTAGAAGCCTATGAAGTGACTTCAGGAAATATTTCCAGACGTGCAGCTGATCCTTCTCATAGCTGTCAGTTGGGTTTGTGTGGTGGTGAAGGAAGCAACTGTACAATGCTGCCACTTCAGCAAAGCCAGATGGGACAGCCTAAACCTGTGCCTCCTTTACTAGATGCCCACTGCATCTTTTGCTTTCCCATTGTGGCTTTGGTTCCCCTAGTTTTGCGTAAATTCCATGGGGCAGCAATCATTGCCTTTCATCTCCCACTGGCGCATCGATTGCAACTTTCCGCCATGCACTGGGCCTGCCATATCCGAGAGGGTAAGACTCCCTGGTGATCTCAGTGGCTGCACCATGTGATTTAGGTTGCAGGTGTGCAGCATAAAAAGGAAAATAGAGAGCGCACATAACCAGGTTTATCGAACTATGTGACAGACATCTACTAAAGGTGGCATTGCCTGAAGCAGATACATTGTGATGCACCAGGGGCCCCCATGCACATTTCCTTTGAACATATCTTTATTGCTGCCTTCCCTGCCTACACAGATGTCAATTATTCCTGCGAGCACTGAGCAGTGCTGTTGTGCAATGAAATTATAATTTGTGTTGCTCTTGGCCTCAATTTAAATACAGCAGACTCTCATTAAAGAGAACCTCGTGGAACAAGAAAAAATGGTCTAATTAACAGTAGTTCCATTTGCTGGGAAAGGTGTGCAGAGGTGCAGCACTCTGTCACTCTCTCTCTCAACATGCACTAGGCTTTGGCAGTTTCACAAAAAGGTGCCAGTAAGAGATTAAAGTAAAGGCACTACTATCTACAGCTCCATTTAGTGGCTGTACAATGTGCACTTGTACGTGGATTGTCTTTGTCACTGTTTATTAGAAATTGCTTTCTGGACAGAAGGCAGGTGGAGAAAGAATTTATATTTCAGATTGCCTATGTTTTGGAAACAATCTTCAGAGCTTGCATCTGTGGTTGAGCTTACTGAGGGAGCAACAGGAACTTTGATTCGAATTAATGAAAATTTTGTGTCATCCATGCACCAAAACAAACTATTTAAAAATACTTGCTCTACTATTGTATATTCATGTGAATCTTGTGAAGGCCAGGCAGAGACACGCTTTTTTGGAGTTTGGAAAGATGCCTTCATGGTAAAATTTATGCTTTGGGCAATTTGCAGCCCTAAATACACTGGTTTAGCTTACTAACTTAGTTTTACAACAAAGCTGTTCATGGCTAGGACCCAAGATTTTTTGGAATCCATATGGAAAATCTAGGGCCGATTTCAAAGGCAGTGCAGAACCGTGTGAGGTGCAGAAAGCTCAAAGATGAAGGCGATGATCATGATAATAGTAATGATTAGAATGAGCTCACTCAGATCGCGATAGAAGAGGTGTGCCACACGACCGCCATTCAAGAAAAAATATGTATCTGTTTTTATTGTCATTGCAATGAGCACTGCTCTTGTTCAATGCAATAGAACCTATTTGTACTTTTCGTCAAAATTCTGTGTTGCATCTGCATTGTGTGCAATGCAGCTTCACTGGTCAGCCACCTTCCTAGAGCTGAATGGCTCATGAAAATTTTAACAGAGAAACTGTTTAGAAAATCACTCCTTGTCTGGCAAACCAAATAACTATGATCATCATTAGTTCAGGCCCTCAAGAGTGTGCGTGCACTCCTATGCAGTTCCCAATGTGTGGTGTTCGCACGCGTGCTTCTTTCTTGTCTTATGCACGTGACCTCAGCCCACTACTATACCAGCAAAACTACAGCCGGCGGGCGCTTGTGTCCACGATGAATAAAAATAAGAGAAAGACAATGTGCGTCGATTTGTCCGGTGCACAGTGTCTTGCAAAGTTGTGTATTTGTGCATAGCTTCGCACCACAAGAGCATGTATCATCTCATGGCACAAAGCTATGCACAAACGCATAGTGTAGTATAAAAAGGTGTGGGACGGCGTCAAGCCAAGGCCATGTGTGCTGCCTCTACCATCGCCTGTGGTTCGACGCATATATCTTTAAGCTGAGCTCGATGCGAAACGTTGAGAAGATTTCACTGGGCCTCACACTGCTTTGTGAGGCATTTCCCGAAGCCTCGTACCATGATGAAATGCGGGTGTGCGGGAGACAAACTGGGACCAGCCAAGTGCCCACCAACTTTAAAGCTTCGCTAGCCTTGCGGCAATAGTGGAAGCTAAGCTTCACTAATTTCCTTTTTGTCATGTCTTTAGCGTGCATTGTACAATTTTATCCCATTGGTAAATAAGTCACTTACCGTATTTAGCCGCGTAATTGCACACCCCTGATATCTGGCAAGCTCTACAAAAAAAAAAAAAACCCCTCACATATTTTGCGCTTCCCATCCCGCCTGAGCCAGCTCGCCGGCGCGCATGCATGGACAGACTCAGAACAGCCGTGCGGCCGCGCCCCTCACTGCGCAGGCGAGATCAGTCATACTCAAAAGCAGCTGTGAGTGCAACGTCCCTTCTTCCGATTCTTTTCTCCGGAAGCCCCCAGAGCCCAAAGTACGGTCGCTAGAATAAAACCATGTGAGTAGGGTCGACGAAAACAGCTGAAGCAGAGATCAAACGAGCTCGGCCTATCTCCGTTGCTCGGTGGGTGCATGCGATAACAACACCCCGATCGGGACACCTGCCTTCGATGCGGGGAGGAAACGCCCTGCCTGCCTTTAACGAGTGCTGGCGCACGCACTTTCTCAGCAGCCATCAGCAGGTGGCTCGTAAACCCTTCTACGTGCTGCACTCTCAATGCGAAGGGACTGCGAAAAGTGTCCATAGAGCAGTTGTGTTCTCTTACACCAGCATTTTGTAGTGTTACGTGAGATTGTATCCAAAAGTTACTGCGCTCGTTGCATTTATTACACCTTATTTTGAATGTGTTCGCGAAATCTCCATGTAATTTGCGCTCCCCCTCTTCGGAGCTCTAAAATCGTGAAAAAAAGTGTGCAAATTACGCGAGTAAATACGGTATTTTGCCCAATGCACTAATAACAGTCACCAACCGATTTTTCGGACCTTGTGGGGACTGGAAAATAACCTGAAAAAATCTAACAGTACAAAAAATTCGCTCAGCCAAAAAAAAATCTTAATTTATTTGGCTTAGAGTGCCTACACAGTTCTCCATCACTGCTCTGCCTCGTACTATGCTTGGGTGCAATCAGATTTGCTTGTATTTCAGTTAGAGTAAGGTTTTCGTGTTCATTCAACGAGAGCTGCACGATGATGATCATCTACGCCGCCACTGGCTGCTGGTGGTCATTATCTGTTATCATAGTCTGAGCAACTTTCTGGCTGTGGGACAACCCATCGTATGATTTCATCACCCAGTGAGATAAGTGCTCAAAACGAGGTTGTCCACGCGAGCAATGTCTGAGATTGCACATGAAGTCCTCTATCTACCTCCATCTGTTTGCTTGATTGATGCCGTCAGTCAGGCTGTCAGGGTCATCTACAACTTCTTCCAAAGTGCAGAAACATGTGAACTTGAAGCACCGTGCAATCTTCCCCAGTCTTGCTGCCTTCCCTGTTTCCGGCATATGTGAGCACAAACATATGCAACGTGTCAAAGACCCACTTAGTGCTGAGAGGTGAGACGCCATGCGCAGAATGGCGACGAAAAAAACAAAAACACTCCTTAAAAAGAGGGGGGGGGGGGGGGGGGCGAGGGGACTACCCCACACTAGGCGATGATAGTGCTCACCGAAAATGAGAAAGGTGGCTTCAGAGCCTTTGAAGTTAAAGTACAGTGCACGCTTTCATGTCTCGGAGGCCACAGAGTGGGCCATCGGCAGTAAAGCCTGGCCAAGCCAGCCAAAAAATCCAATGTGGCACTTCTCATAATGGACATGGCCTAAAACAAGCGATTTAGTCCAGAAAATTGAACTTTAGGGGCCAATTTTGTCCAAAAAAAAAAAAAAAAACATCGGTTACAAGAATGCATTAGCTTCATAGGAACCTTGACAGTGCATTTGTGAAATCCGGAATATCCATCAAGTCCAAATTTTCGAAGTCCAAAAAATCTGATGCCGACTGTAACGGAAGTGCAGTTCTTGAAAGTAGCTAGCCCATGCAGCAGTGCTTTGTCATTGAAAACATAGAGCAGGAAGGTTCATGCCTGTCCTTTGAATTGTTCTCATAGGATGTATGCGTAGTCTCATGTGTTGTATAATGCCCTAGATTTGCAGATGCTAGTTAGAAGGCAACTGTATAGGAAAGCTGCCCAACCTGTTTGTCTCCCCTCCCTCTTATTTTGTAGAAGAGAGCCTGCTTTGGCGAGCGAAAAGCCTACGAGATGCCAGTTTGGAGGAGCGGGCTCTGGATTACCAGATGCCATCGTGTGACCGGCTGGCCCAGTTGTCGCGCATGCGTGTCTGACCCTGCTGCAGTGGGTGCACTCCAAAGCCAGGTCCTCCCTGTGTCAGCCCCTGGGAATATATTGAAGCAGTCACCACTATTCTGTTACGTCACCTTACATCATCTCTGGCTGTTTGTCCTAAGCGCTTGTTTATGTACATACAGAGGTTATCTTGTCTTTGGTTTCTCTTTCATTGCCTTTTTATCCCTGCTGAATGTGCAGCAAGGGTGCATGGAGTTAAAAGGGGACTGCTTGCTGTATATTACTATACATAAATCGTGAAATTGATTATGATGAAAGTATTGCAAGAGAGATTTTGTGAATATGTTAAGTTTTGGATTGCCTGCTTCTTTTCTGTGATTCACTTGCCGTCATCTGGCACACAGTGCACAGAGCAGTTGGTCTCTGTAGCTGAAGGCCTTGCATAAGGCTCCTGTTTAGCTGGATACTTTGTTCATTGCCTCAAGAGCACTGCGCAGGCTTGTGTAAATTGTCAGCAGCATCAAGGTTTTTGACTCGTAACCTATTCGGTGATGGCTTTGAAGCAAGGTACAGTTTATTGTGTGTTGATGGTCGCTAATTTTATATAGTACACAATATGTGTGTACGTCGAGTGATCTGTGCTATACTTGTTAATAAGGCATATGGCTCTGGTCTCAGAGGCACTCTGTGTCAGTATTTTAGTCAGTGTGAGGATACCAGATTGTTTGAGCACCATATTGAATTAGATCTTGTGTTCCAGCACAGCAACAACATGTTGCAGGCATGAAAGTAGTGTATTGCTGCACCTCTTTATTCTCATTGCGTACGATTACAGCCAGCTTGTTTTTATCCTTCTTTGTCGGGGAGAATTTTCTCAACTATTTGAGCATCTATCTACTTTTAATTTTAAAAATATATGTGAGTGGAAAACTGGCAGCGCATTGGTGCACTTAACATTGTTTTTTAGCATTTTCAGTATGTTGGTTTTAGACATGATACAGCAGCAGTTGCTCTCCCCACACTTTCATACATGCTAGGTGTCACTGTAGATGTACACCTCTTGCAGCATTTGTTTTTTTGCATGTGTAACATAGGCAAGTGCAGAGGTGTCACATGGAAATTATCGACAACACAAGGTGCGACTGCTTCAGATACACCTTGTGTTGGCTTTACCTAATGTAGAAAACAGTGGTGTGTGTGCATGGATGTGCGGTGGGCACCTGTGAGGTTCAGGAGGGTGCAACTTTGCATCTAATGGTAACAAAGAGCAGATACTGCACTAGGAACATGTGGAATTGCCTGCGTGTAATGTCGTATAACATTGACGCGGTATTACCTGGAGGCTGCTCTCTCATCCTTTTTATGTGCAGTTGGAATGTTCAATCTGCTTCTGGATGCAATTGCATGCAGCCTTTTTTTACTGCAGTGTCGGAAGACATAGCTTCTTATCGTGCAAAGGAGGCACATTGTTTATAAAGTGTGCTGTTGTTGACCTTGTGAAGGTTGAATTGTGTGTAAATAGAATTATTGAAGTTTACCACGAAATAAGTTCATGGCTGCAAGGACTCCAGAAGAGACGTTTGCCTTTGCTTGGTTGTATTTTGTCTTGCATTCTCCCTTATCCATCTTTTGCTCCTTTTATGCATCATGAAGTGGAGGCAAGTGGACAGCACTGCACACTTTGCCATGCATTGAGTAGATGTGGACGCTAGGACTTTTTCTTTTTTTGGCAGTTGATGTGCAGCGTAAGCCCTGCTTTTCATGGAAAAATGGAGGTAGATTGAAAAGAGTTAGGCATCTGAGCACTTTTTGATCAATAAACGTATAATGAAGGTTTACATTTTGTGTGTTGTCTTGAAGTAGATGCAGGAGTGTTTCTGTTTCTGCGATTTCGTATGTGGCGTCACTAAAAATTTGGCCTTATTTTGTTCTTTGTGCTCCTTAAAAACACAAGGTATCGGATAAAGCCTGCGTGGCTTGCTGGCCAGCAGTACCTCTGCCTGTATCTGCCCAGGTGGAAATCATTTGCAAGAAGAAAAAAAAAAAAAAACCCTAATTGCATTCATTTAACCCTTCTGCACATTATCAAACATTATTCAAAAGTGAAACGGAATCGCCATAAAACTGGGTGTTTTTGATACTCAGAAAAAGCAAGCCTGAACATTTTTTCATTGTTGGTCCATGTGTGTGTAGTACATTTTGACAGTCAAACATTTGGATTACAAGAACTCGTAAGTGCTGCTCTAAGTTGCCTTAATGCTCCGTGGAAATACTAACACTAATGAAACAAGGGAGGAGCATGTTGTTATGTGCTCGCTATAGAAGTGTAGCAATATGGCACCACATAGTCTCTAAATCATAATCTGAACGGGCTGTATGGGCGATTTAATACCAAGCCAAGCTTACTGAATGATGAAATCGCTACTAGAAGTCTCTAGAAGTTGCCATTTATCAAATTTTGCCATTGAGGTCGCCACACTACATATGTACAACATGCCAAGTAATAAATGCCTCCAATTTTGTTCAGAACAGTAGAATGCAGTACCACCCGAAACCTGGAAATTGTATGGACATTTTTTAATGGAAGTCACATCACCGACTTTATAATAGTTCTTGGTACGCCTGCACGGCTTGTTTATCAGACTAGCTGCAACATGGGTGGGGTGGCGCAGCGGTCACCACCAGGGTCCGTCGTCACCACCCCGATACTGGGCACTATACCAATATGAAGGGGACGCTTATAACATTCTTCCACCGTGGCCGATCGTTTCAAGTTCGAAAGGAACTGCAGTGTAAATCATGGATGAAAAGCGTTGTAGCATTATAGAGAGGTTTATATCCCTTATATTTGAGTTCGTTTGTGTGCTTATACTTATTAGAGACATTATTTATCAGAGTTAAATAAAGGCAACACGGCAGTAGCCTTACAGCAACAGATCTTTAGTGAGTGTTGTATGTCTTCAATGTGAACTATGGTACCGGACGCTACTGTTCATTTCTTGCCATCGCTTATATCTACAGGCAGCCATGCGGTGCATCTGAGACATATAATACACAAACAATTCGACCGTAGTAAATATTATAAGCAGTTGCTTTTATTTGCATGCACACTGCAGACAGTGGAAAATGCCTTAAGCAATAATTTTTATTGCACACACACACACCACTGCCAACTTTTCAGGCATGAGTATCCCTACGTGACCTCAACACACTTTGTTTCCTGGAAAGGGCACTGTAGCATGGTATATACTGCAATCTGCAGAATAGTTTGCCTTGGGTTTATGAAGAACTTCTAGAAAGACTGAGTTTGACGCAGCCCCATTGTGCCGTCGTCTAGCCTTAGATAAACTTTAGATAATATATCGGTGCCTCACGGAACGCAAAGCAGTGCGCTAACTTACACTTTGCAGGTATGTAGGAGGGTATGCGCCAGAACTTCCTAGCCTAGAAAAATTTAGGAAATGCATGAGTGATAACACGGATATCCAAATGGCGCATCATGTGTGCTTTCTACTGGTGGGTATAAAGTAAGAGGGAATGTTGTCGGCTGATTCGTTAGGAAGCGCAGTACCCGTTACTCTATCGGTACCTTACTCATGGACGAAAATCGCTGAAAATTCGCCATGTCGCCATTTATAACTTTAGGTTGCCATGGGCCTCTCGAATTCGCCAATTTGGCAAAAAGTAGCCACCATTGACAATCCTGACTGGAAGGCACATGATCAGTGTCTGTTCGCACTGAAAATGGTACTCCTATCACACAAATGCTGGCAGTGGAGTTGCAAGGAACTGCCATGAAATTCATTGTTCCATTGTGTTCCATGTATTTCTGTTGTGCAAGGCACATTTCATAGGCGGCTCACACTGGAAATAACCATTGTTAGACGGCTGGTCGTATGCGCTCCACTGATACATTCTGTCGCATGTCCTGAACAATACTCTGTTTTCAAGCAAGTAATGCTGTGCAACGTGGTTGCAATATGATTACTGTGATCACTGTGCTAAACTTTGCCAAGAGGGGAACCTGCTACGTAATACAATTTGCCCAGGACGTTGTTTCCGTATCTTTTTTCGGAAAAATAACAGGACATGCATGGGCTCGAATCATTCATTCTCCTGCGCACTAGATTACGAGGTCATTATTAACCAAGCAAACGCTTCCGAGTTAAACACAATCTCTGGAGGCCAGTAACCATGCGCTGTGTAAAAAAAAAAAACAATAAAGAAAACCCCAGTTGGCATCAAGGGCCGACGGACCGCGCGCGTCGGTGTTACTCCGCCAGCCAATCACAGAAGCAAACAAAATCGTCGTCATGCGACCTTTTCAATATGGCGCCGCGTTTATGCCTTCGGCAACTGCGGAGCGTCTGCTGTTCCAGAGTCCTTTCATCGCTCCAGAAGCAGAGACAAAAATGTGTTGAGTGTGAGCGGTGTGAGCGTTTCTCTCTGCAAAATGCCGCAGTACAGTTTATTTTGCTTGACCGTTTTACGCGTGAAGCTTCACTGAATTGAGAAACTCGGGTGGCGGAGATTGCGGCGCGCCGTGTTTTCGCGTTGGAAGCGCGTATCTTTCAGCTCAATAAAGAATTGAGTTTTCCAAGTTCCTCTCTAATAAACGAATGAAAACATAAAAATTTATGCACCTCTTCATTATTGTTGCCATCCTCGCTTTATTTTGGTAATATGGGAAGTTCAAAGAAGGAACTATTTGACGCTTCGTGGAGGTACAGTGGCTGGCGGTTATAAGGGCGTGGGAGGAGATTCACTGCAGACTTGAGTTGTATTATAGTAATTGTATCCGACTACAGTGTTTTCCACGCTGCCGCGAGCCGCTTGTTCACGGAGCCGTAAGAGGGCCGGGATCAACGTGAGACTTTTTATTCTAATGTCTTTATTACTTTAAAGGGGCACTGACACGAAAATTTTCGTCTGCTGTTTTTTCGCTGCAATACGTAGCTGGGGACCTGTTAGCCATAACACGGCACATCATTTGCTCCAGCGCGCGTCAGATAATTATTTACGGCCTGTTTATTACCCATTAGTTTCAGTTTTGGTTTGGGAGAGCTCAAAAAACAAGGCGCCCGGTGCAACTGGCGCCATCTAGCGCTCGCAATGGAGTAAACGAGTTCGACCACGTGAGCACACATAACTGTGACGCACTTCCGCACGACAACCGCCGCGTGCTCGTTTTCTTTCGCCTGTCGCTCGCACGTCCTGCGCGTTGTTGTCGCTGTTTCTGTCGTCGTTGTCGGGTGGCAACTATTTTCTTGAGGTCTGGCGTCGCCGGCAGTCTACTAACGCAGCCGCAGCGAATAAGCAATGGCGGCTATGACGTCATCATCGCTAACTGCACTGTCGGAGTACAGTGTTATGGAGGAACGAAAAAGTTTTTCTTTCCTCCAGTAGTCGTAGCTCGGCTGCCGTGGTGACGTCGCGGAAGTTGGGGGCCCCCTTCAGGCACGGAGGAAGGAAAAATACTGAGGAGAGGCCGTGACGTCACTTTTTGTGAAGCCAGCGTTAGAGTCTTGTTGTTATGTGAGGTTTAACGTCCCAAAACCAGCTCTGATTATGAGAGACGCCGTAGTGGAGGGCTCCGGAAATTTTGACCACCTGGGGTAGAGTGTACTAGAAAGGTTGAGTGGCGCGGCCGCCGCTCAGCGTCTGAGGCGCGGCGCACGGACAGCATAGAGGGGGGCGCTGTGATCGAGGTGGTTTGGTGGACCAAGGCACGCTGCGGCTAGCCGTGCCGGCCGCGTTCGTAAGCTGCTTTTCTGCAGCGATTGGTGCTGTTCAGTGACAACGTAGATAAAGCCGCCATGCTTTAGCACACGTAAAGTGCCCGCGCACAGCAATATAAGCTGTGAGTGCCCGGATAGACCGAATTGTTTTTGCGAGAGCTGTTTGGTTGAAGCGTCTGCTACGGCACTGTAGGGTGCAAGCTAAATAGGATGTTCCATTTGGTTCTGCCTGAATAGCCACCTGCGCAAGCTTGGATCGACAGCGTTGTCGTCTTAGAGCACAAGTATATTTCGACTTTGCAGATGGCATAAACTTCAACAAGAACAGGCTCTTTTTTTTTTTTTTTTTCGCTCGGCAGCGCTAGAACAGCGTGCGCTCAGTTCACTCAGCCTCCAAGGTAAACGAACGCACTGAAATTTACAAGACGACTGCATTTCCTTTTGCGCCACTAATCACTTGCCTAATCATTTCTGCTTCAACCCACTGAAATTGCAATCTGGTGCCTCATATAATGTATGCGTGCAATCTTAAAACGCCCAGTCGCAGACACGCCATAATTTAATAAATATATTAACACATTTTTTTAACGAAACAGTCAACGTTTATATCCTCCTTCGAAAGGTAAAGCATTGAGTGCTTGTCCTTCGGGACGCTGAAGAGATCTCGAGACAGCTTTCGCTGAATTTAACACCTGAATAGCCAATGCGACAGCCTGGTGCATAGCAGTGCCGATGGGGAAGTCGTGGACAGGGCACAGTGAGCATCAAAAAGAGGCCA
The DNA here is from genome assembly GCA_013339685.2 of Hyalomma asiaticum. NCBI lineage: Eukaryota > Metazoa > Arthropoda > Arachnida > Ixodida > Ixodidae > Hyalomma > Hyalomma asiaticum. The sequence continues at coordinate 197,110,519 of CM023481.1, read as the reverse complement.
AAACCAACGAGCGCGAGGCGTTCCACGCAGTCACCACTTTTGACAGCGCACGACTCGGCGCGTCCCAAACCACCTCGACCGCAGCGCCCCCACATAAATTTTCCGTGTTTGGAGCGTCGCTTGAAAGCATGGGCGCCAGTGGGGGATCGCGGCACTCAACCTTTCTAGTACACTCTACCTGGGGTTCTTTAACGTGCACTGACATCGCACAGCACACGGGCCTCAACATTTCGCCTCCATCGAAATGCAGCCGCCGCAGCCGGGATTCGATCCCGCGACCTTCGGATCAGCAGCCGAGTACCATAGCCACTAGACCACCGTGGCGGGGCGCGTTAGAGTCTTCGAGATCGGCAATGGACCGGTTTCAGCCATGTCAACGGGGCGCGGCGCATGCGCAATGCGGTATCCTAAACCAACGCTCCGCTTCTTGCTGGGACAGGTTACGAGCAGCTGCGATCGTAGACGATACCTGAACGCGTCAAAGGCGATCGTCATACCACCAATTTTCCGCTTCGAGAAAGCGAACTTCGTACTGCGGCGGTCGCGCGTTCGCACGCGCCCGTCATCTGTGGCGATCACCCGACGCCAGAGCGCCGAGCGTGGGGCGACCGCCGGCACCACTCCACAGACCGCACGGGGCGAGCTGCTGCGAACAGTACTGCAATGCAGTATGTGTTTTGTGCGCTATGGACCACGCAAATAACAGCGGACAGCGGTGCTTTGTCGCGCCGTCGTCCCTTTGAAGCCAGCGTCTCCCAAGTCTGTATGGTTGCTGGCCGGCACCGGCCGACGGTCGTGCTACCGTGCTATGGCGGGAACGCGCGACCTCCCTTGGGGAAGTTCGCTATGTGAGAACCACGCTTAGTGCTCTCATGCCGAAGGTAGTGCAAGGAGCGAGCATCGTAATCGTAAATGAAAAAAAAAGTGCTTATAACACGCAAAAGCGCAATTCGTAGCTACAACAACATACAGATGTAGCACGAAAGCATGTTTTAATGTCCTGCTGTGCGATGCACGTGCAGAAACACTGTACAACTGTCACTGACCTGCCAAGCACTCACCGTACAAATTACATGACAATGGTCTCCTTCTGTGATGCCGCTCTGACATGACTTCGCTGAGCACTGCAAACATCCTTCACTCGCCGCACAGTCCGTCAATGCTCTCTTGTTCGACGCTCTCTAGCTCAGACCCGCTGGCTGCAGCAACCAGCGGGAGAACGCTGCGTAGTTTCGAACGCGGCACGAATACTGCATACTGTCGAACACTTGCAGTTTGTCACGGCGCGGCACGGTCCGAGACCACAGAACACTTCTGACGAAGACCCACAGAACCACATACGCCGCAGCAACACAACACGCCGCGTGCACATGGCCACAAATCCGCCATTGTTCCCCGTCCTAATGGCCGCTGATGCGTCACTTCCTCCACACTTCTCTGCCAGCACGCGGGTTGGACAAGCCCTCTCCTCAGTTTCCTTCCTCCGTGCCCTCAGGTCACTTTTGCTGTTGTCGATGTCGCGATGTACGGCGTCTAGCGCTCGATTGCGCATGTGAACTTCGATATTCATTTAAATTATCTTCGGAGCTGTGTTCGCCATTGAGATTTGGTAGATAACATCTGCATGTCCACGAAAATCGATCTCGCAGGTTATCTTAGCAGCGAAATTTTGGTGTCAGTGCCTCTTTAATGAAAGAATAAAAAATTGACAAACATCGTCTTCGCGGAAACCGTTTCGTCGACGAGACGGACACTGCGTTTGCGTGGAACTGTGGTCACAAGCTGTACCAGAAGGTGTACTCCGTTTCATACATCAGGCGCAACGTTGTCAAAGCTGGTGCTTCTGTTTACGCTGTGTGCTTCCGAGACCAAAAAATAGTGCATTGTTTGTCGAGAGCAAAAAACAATAAATGCCTCGCTGGCAGCCTTAAATCAATACATTTCTCATCAGCTTGACAAAATACGCTCGTATTTCTGAGGAAACAGTCGAAATATGCGAGTTTGTTATTTGTTTGTTGGACCGATACACCTCACCTTTTCTTTTTTCTTACGGACTACTTGGGTAGCATTCGCAGCGTTACACCTGATGTATAGCGACCGGTTTTCGACATACGCATTTTTAACAGACTGTCGTCACGCACGCGCGAAAGAGCGTTATCAATCGGCCAGTGATGGAAATGACTAGCTGATATGGGCTGAGTCAAACAGCTATGCCTCTTGTACATAGCGTCACGGCTGTGCCGATGGCTTTCAACGGTTTCACCTGTCCGGCTGAACTAGGGCCACTATTCACGAAATGGTAATCCGTTCCGAAACTGAAACTGCATTCTAGAAGAGAAGTCAAGCCACCGCTAGGGACTGGAGATTACTATGGGAGTGTCGCAGCTTGAGCACGCGCGCGCGCATTGTGGCTTTTGTTGTGTATTGGGTTCGGTTTCGTTTTAAACAGCTGTAGAACTGCCTTTAGAGGGCGCTACGCTGTGCCTTTAGTTTAAACCCCTTGATGTTGGAAAGTACCGCCACTCTTTGAACCACGCCGCGACACCCTCGCCGGAGCCGTCAGCCTTCTCGTTTTCTCCCCGTCGTTCGCGGAGCCAGCGCAACCGCAACGCTGAGTGGCTGCGGCGCGCAATCAGGTGACCTTGACGTCACGAAAGCGGCGCACAACTTGTTTTCGCGCGCTTCTAGTTTCTCTCGCCCGCCATGCGCCTGCCAAGCGGTGGTCACCCTGCGGCTCCTAACGTGCGTTTCGCAAGTGTTTCCGCCTTTCTGTAGTGGTGTGAACCTCGTTTGCAGTGGAAATCTCTTGCTTTCATTCGTTTCAATGCAGCAGTAAGCCAGAGAAAGGGCTATCATGATTTTCGATCCTCCGAGGACAATGAATGTTGGTGCACCGGAAGCAGTAGATCCTAAACGTCGGAGAAAAGCATGTCCCCCTTCTAAGCACACAGTTCCGTGCGAGTTGACTTACAGTTTTCCTCAAGACGTTGGTGAAGTTACATGGAGATTTCAATGTACCTTGCATACCCGGACTCTTCGTTCAGTACAGTAGAGAACGTCTATGTGTTTTGTTGACTTCGTGCATTGGACCGTGTTCTCGTGCGTGCGCTAGTTTTAAAATGATGTAATTCATAAGTTAAGTGCCTCTAACTTCTGCTTCGCAATTGTGCGCGTGTGTGCGACGTGTCTGTGCGTGTGTATATGTATGTGTGAGTTTGTGATAGCGTGTGTGAACGCGTCTGTATGTGTGCGCGTGTTCACGCAGGTCATGTGTGCATGTATATGTGCGTGTGTTTCTGTGTACATGTTCGCATGTATGTGTCCGTGTGTGCGCGTTCGCGCGTGTACAATATGTATGCACGTATGTATGTATGTGCGTGCTTTTATTGTGTGTGTCTGCGTATGTATATATGTGTGTGTATGTGTGTATCTATCAGTGCTGGGCAGTATCGAAGATACATGTATCTTAGATACTATCTTAGATACTCTTTGAGTATCTTGTATCTGTATTTTCGATACATTGAAGAATGTATCGAGTATCTTAAGATACAAGATACTGATGTCGGAACATCACCGCGCGACACTAGAAATACTGGCAGAAGTCCGCTGCTCTAGCAGGTACTGCCGCCACTAAGCTTATAACGCTGATCCGCGGTGTGAACGAACAAACTGCGAGGCGCGCGACGCAATTGGGGAAAGCGCGGGCGGTGAGGAGAGGAGGAGAAGGAGACCGATTGAGGAGAAATTGCGCTGCGTCTAGCTTGCTTAACTGCCACAGTGACGTAACGCCCTCTAATGGGATTACAAGAAAGCACAAATGAGTGAGTATCTCAATGTTACGTATTCTAGTACTCCGTACTGCTTCGGGCGATCGAAAAGTTGGTCTTGTCTTCGGCATCCGGGAAGCTGTTTTCTGCAGATTTCTTTTGCAAAACTCAACATGGATAACGATGACCGGCATGCTATCTTGGACGGCACGTACTTTTCTGTTTCTTCTTCGGATGGAGACAAGGTTAAGCAAGATGCGCTTTTTGCAAGTCTGTGATCAGCGGTGCGTATAGCTCCACATCGAACTTCAAGCTTCATCTGAAGGTGCGTGCACTTTTATTACTGTGCGAACTCTTTTGTCATTGCTGTTCAAGCTGGTTTTTCGCGACCTGCAGTGAAATGCGTATCGCACAATGTATAGGTTTGAATATGACTTCCGTGGTCGCAAAGTACCTGCGTGGTTGTGGTTGGAGCGGTAACGAAACTATATAAATAGGCTAAAGAAGCGCTGCTGGGTAACCTAAACAATTAAAGAAAAAAAAATCGGAGGCGCTGAGGACTGTTCGTTTCCTTACGTTAATTAATGATTGCCTGTAAGGACTCCCACTATACGTTCTACGTACTCGTACATAATTTTGAGGTTACCACGTGGGCGCTTTGTTATACGTCAGTCCACGAAGCGCTGTGGTGATGTCTTTGTTTTATCGCCATAGCTGTTGCGTCGTATTCACTATCGCCGTCGGGCTACCGTCAACGTTACCGTCATTTTACCCTGACGCTACCTGCTACGTTGCCTTGCCTTCATCGTTGTCGTCTTGTTGGCTTTACTGCGCACGTAATTGCATTGCTGAAATTGGCGTCTTTTTCTATAAGCCTTACTTTAACACAAAATGGCGAATGAATGACTGAGTCAAATTCCCTCGTTTTCTGTATCATAGGAAACGTCCACCGTTCAACGCGTTCGTAAATGTGTTTTGCGTTTATTTTCCTTTTTCGGATTCCTTGTGTGCGCAAACATGCCAATATATAAATGTTTCTATTGCGTGCGGCCGCGTGTTCTATACTGTGAAGACGCTATTTTTCACGCATTTCTTTCAGCGTGTGCATCCAATCGAAGCCGATCGATTCGAAATGTACAAAAACAGCTCGAAAAAACGTCCTCCCAAATCATCATCTGTTTCTCACACGACACGCCAAACAAAGTTGTTCGAGACTTCTCGCGGACGCACAAGTGATGCGAGTGTCGAGGACCTGATTGTCAAGTTTATCATAAATGGTTTGCATCCATTGTCTACCGTCGAAGAGCCAGGCTTCGTTGCGCTTGTCACAGGTGTGGTCAGCCTGCATTCTAAACCACATAATTCATGCCAAAACGTTCCAGAGCTGCACTGACGTGCTGAAATTTTCAGGTTTACGTCCAGGGTACACTGTGATGTCGCGGCGAACGTTATGCTGAAGAATTTACGAGGATTGGGCAAAGATGACTTCCTACGTTCGCGCGCAGCTTTCAGCGCAGAACTACGTAGCAACCACTGCTGACGTCTGGTCCACGCCTCACCACAGCTTCATGGGCGTGAACGTTCATTGGGTGGGTATCTTCGAGTTTTCAATATCGGAGTGATTTTGCGAGACTTTTGTAAATAAGCAATAATTTTGTCGCTCGGTTTAGATCGATGCTGACTCGCTTTGTCGGAAGTCCCTCGCACTAGCCTGCAGAAGATTCCCGGGGAGTCACACGTACGACAGAGTGGCCGACATTTTAGAGGAAATTAGGGAGACATATGGCATACCCCTGCAGAAGATAGTGGCCACGGTCACTGACAACGCCAGCAACTTTGCTAAGGCGTTCAAGGAATTTGGCGTCTGCCTAGAAAACAGCGACGAAGGTAGAGTCGGCACAGGCATGGCATTGGTTGAATTATCATAGTATATGTGCCACAAACTGCATCACATTGCTTCTATATATAAGATGGACTGTAAACACGTGCGCTGATGCGATTTAAAGTGAGGTAACTTTTAAGAGAACTCATTCTGAAGCTGCAAATTTGGTTTGTTAATATAAAATTCCTTTTTTTTTTAAATTTTACACTTTTAGACGCTGACGACGATGTGGACATTGCTTTCGAGTCGACAACGACGATGGATGATATATGCACTGCACAAATCATTTTGCCCCGTCAAATCAGATGCGCATGCCACACGCTGAGCCTTGTTGCCACCACTGATGCCAAAAGAGCAAAGGAGACACCTGCGTTTGAGCGTGTTAATGCATCTGTCATGTCTAAATGCACTGCTTTGTGGAATTGCTCCCGTAGACCACATTCATTGGAAATTATTGTTTCTACTTTGGGCCACTCTCTTAAAACACCTTGTGCTACGCGCTGGAATTCGCTATATGACAGCATACAAGCGTTGCTTAGTTCGAAAGAGAAACTTCGAGAATGTTGTAATAAGCTGAAGTTACAGATATTTCAGGAGAGAGACTTTTCATTTATGACAGAGTATTGCGACGTCCGTCAGCCGATCGCATTCGCACTCAGTCGGCTACAAGCACAGTCCGACTGTTTCTACGGCGAGCTTGTTCCAACCCTTTTTACAATGAGATCAAGGCTCGAAGAAAAAGCGTGCATGAAATACGCGTACTGCAAGCCACTTTTGCTGGCAGTCATGGATGGGTTTCTGCGTAGGTTTGACGACTTCCTCCAAGTTAAACTCGGTGCAGAAGACGCAGTCATTGCGGCTGTTCTCCATCCGTATTTTAAGCTGCGCTGGTTGTCGGGAGCGGATCCGGAGACTTACAGTCATGTCCAGCAACTCGCAGAGAAAGCCGTCCTTGAGTCGTTGGCGACGGCGAGTGACATTGCTGGGGCTTCTCTGCACCCTTCCACTTCAGCAACTAACGCATCGGACGAGTTCTTCTCTTTTGAACAAGGCGAGTGCGCAGTAGAGCCGGGTTATCAAGAAGCAGAGGCAAAACTTGCATTTCTAAATTATCTTCGCGACCCCCGACATGATATCTCGATGATACAGTCCTACCAATGCCTGAAGGCGGCATTCATTAGGTATAACACGCCTACCTGCTCATCTGCTCCCGTAGAAAGGTTGTTCTCCTTCGCGTCTTTGATTTGTCGCCCTCACCGCTCGTCGATTTCAGATCGTCGATTTGAGCAGCTCCTGCTCCTGAAATCTCTTAAATGAGATTTCAACCATTTAACTCTCGCACCGCCAGATATGTTGCTATAGAAGTATACTCGGTTATAAGCTAAGAGGAAAGGTGAGCTCTGCCCAAAGAATCACGACGTACCTGCCCTTCACCTGCGAAATGCAGTCGCGCTGACTGCTTTCCACTCGAACCATAACTACATTGTCTCGGCTAATGTAAATACTACGCATATAAAGGATTGTCGTTAGTACATAAAACATTACGTTTGGTTGAACAGCGATGTCAGAATCCCTGACGAAATTTACCAGGACGCTCAATTTCCGACTTAAAATCCGCGAAACAAACGTGTGTCTGTATGGGTAAGTCAGCTATCAAACTCTTAAAAAGTGCTTGACCTCACGAAAATGAGTAAGAGCTATTGGATGGAGCATGTATGGAAGTTCTCCCTGTGGGAGGGACAGCAATGGCTATGGACGGAGCTGACATTTTGTTAGGATGTAACCGGTTCTTACAAAGCAAGCATTTGCCCAAAGGTGTATGTTGGCGTAGTGAACTTTTTGTTGTATTTTTGCTGGGAGAATTTTTTTATATCAATCATAATTTATTCGTTAGCACAAATGCTTTCCTATCAGGCCTTGTTCTTGCATTTCATACTGTACCTAGGTCCCTGTACTGTCATTTTCTTTCTGCTTGCTTCGATGTCTTTTGTAACGTGTTGCCAAAATAAATTCTCTCGTTTATTCTTTCTTTTGTCTGTCTGTGTCATTCCTAATATTCGCATATTTCTATTGCACTTCGGTTTGCAGTTATCTCAATGCCATCTTGTAGAGAAAAATAGTCTGGGTGTGCCTAGAGTGAACAGTAACAGAAGATCTGCTTACGACTTAGCTGAATGGCAAAATCGAGTGCGCATTATGGATATGACAATTCTAAGGAGACGCAGAAATATGTTAGGAAGGTGCCTCGAGAAACATTGTAGTACTAAGTACTCCTTTCTCATGAGCGTCCCCACCCGCCACGGCGGCCTAGTGGTTAATGCGCTCGACTGCTGGCCTGAAGGTCGCGGGATCGAATCCCGGCCGTAAAGGCCGAAATCCGATAGCGGCGTTATACTTGAGTCCCGTGCAGTACTGTACTTAGATTTAGGAGCATCTTAAAGAACACCAGATGGTCTAAACTTTCAGAGCCGTCCAGTACGGCATCCCTCATAATTATATCGTGGTTTGGAGATGTAAACCTCAACAATTATTATTGTGACCGTCCCCACGAGCTCTTTCATGACATTTTCCACAAGCAGTGAAATTTCCAGTGTGTGATCTTACTTGGTAGGCTGACGACACCTTTTGCTGAGAAACATCGTAACTAATAATGTTACAGCACAATTCGTTCTATTATATATATATATATATATATATATATATATATATATATATATATATATATATCTCCATCCTTTCTGAGTCATTGTTTTTTTCGCTGTCACAAATCACAAGGTAATTCGCGCAATCAATGTCAAGAGCATGAGTAGTGGAGGTATCCTGCGACACTGAGGTTTTGCATCGCGATTTTTGTTATTAGGTGGGAAACCACTATCTGGTTGGCAAGTAGAGCATCGACTTCCATGAATTACAAAAACCACAAAAAACCGCCGACAGCGTAGCTTATACATAGCTGTCATGTTTAGCAGCCAAAAGAGCCCCAATCAGTTGTTTGGGAATGAAAACAATATAATTATAGCCAGAAAACAACAGTTGTTGATATACTAACACATGTTCAATTCAAGTTAAACTTGGTTGGTCGCAGTTCTGAAATTCTAAAGCAAACACTCCTGTTCATAGGCGTTTTCTGCTTCATTATATATGTCTATAATATGAAATTTATAAATGTATCGAAGTATCTTAAGATACAAATGGCAAGTATCGTATCGGATACAATTATTGAGGTGGTATCTTGTATCTGTATCCGAAATACTTCTTGCCCGAGTATCTTGTATCGTATCGCGATACAATTTCAAAGTATCTTTGCCCACCCCTGGTATCTATGTATGCATGTTTTTGCGCGTGGTGGCAACTGTGCACGTGTGTATGTATGTATCTATGTGAGAGCGTGTGTATGTATGTGCTTGTCGCATGTGTGTTGATATATGCGTGTGTATGTATGTGCCAATCGCATGTGTGTTGATACATAGATAATGCGTGTGCATGTGTCGTACGTGTCCGCGTGTGCGTGTACTGTGCGTGTGGTCGTATGTGCTTGCGTGCGTATTTTTGCGTGTGTTCGCACGTGTACGTGTATTATGTGCGCGTGTTCGCCCGTGTGTATGCATTTGCGTTTGTGCACCATGTTCATATGCGAGTACGTGTGCGCATGTGCATGCGCGTGTGTGTATTTTTGAGTGTGTGTCTGCGTATGTTTGTACGTCCACCCGTGCGTTCGTATGCGTGCGCGAATGTTCATGTGTGCGTGTTCCCGCCCGTGTGCGTATATGTATGTGCGTGTGCGCATGTGTTGGTATGTGCCTGCGTGCTGCGCTCGCATTTTACCACGACAAAGTATAGGCACGTGCGTTCTGTATAGGCTGTTTCGAAAACACAGCATGTGTTTTGCACAGTATAGGATTGATACGAAGGCATTCGGCCCGCCTGTGCCGGGAAATTCACATTAAATAAGCTATTTGTTCTTCGTTAGATGTTTATTTAATCTGTTTAGTAACCACTTACTTGTAACACATTCTCCTGTATATTCTACGCTGCTTGCATTGTATGCGTCACCGTACGGCCAGCCCAACGCACGACGGAGAGGCAAACCGCGCAGCCACTGGTAGGTACTCATTTTTTTCGTGCGCTCTCGCTTGTTTTAACCGAAGCGTCCCGAAATAAAAATATTTGTCACGAAGTTATACTGGAAGCATACTATCCTCACTAGAGCACTGCACGGGCCGGCTTTTTCCGGCCCGGCCCGGCCCGAAAGCGCCGTGCTCCGGCCCGCCCGAGCCCGGCCCGGTGTTTTTAAATACGGCCCGTACCCGGCCCGGGCCCGAAATGTTTAGGCCCGGCCCGACCCGGCCCGGCCCGGCCCAATTCAACCAATTATTCTTTGAGCATAAACAAGGCACTGTCCAATCTTCTACTATAGTGAAGATAGTGTTGTGAAAACATATGACAGTGTCACGATTTGCACTGGTACTGTGTTTACCTTCGGTTAATTACACCTGTAACACCTTTGCGAAAGAATTGCAGGGAGTTATATGAGGAGGCATAGCTGGCTGTTTCATGCACGCAGTGCTAACGGTGCAATGTTCTTATTTCTTTTCAAAGAACGACTACAACATACAACGCCAACATAAAGAGGAAAAACGGCGGACATTTATAATTGGCTTTACTATAATTGCTGGGACTATTGAGTAAATAGCGCCGAACTTATCCTGCAAACTTCGTTTATTGCGGAATGCAACAAGAGGGAGAAAAAAATGCGCTCTATCTACTCCTGGGAGGATTCGCCAGGCTGAGTAGCGTTATTAAACCTGTCGTTTCGACTCCTCGGTAGGCAACTTTCTCCAACGTACGCTACATTTTCGTGCTACAAAGAAGGGAGTCCTCTCCCGCACCTTTGTTCGCCGATTAACCGCCATCGCAGTGCCACAGATCTGTCTAAGAAAGCCACACACGTCAGCGAGCGACATACCATCCTCGCTGTTCGCTTTAGATGCCTATCTCGTCGCCTTTGTTTGACCGGCCTCGGTCTTTGAAAGTGTTATACTTTAAATCAAGACCTCTTCCGAAATAACTGCTTATTAGAGCGCCCAACTGAACTAGCCGCTGGCTTCTTAAGCGCCCCACTCGAACGCGGCGGGTCTGGTGCCCGGAGCGCGATCCTACGCAATGACTGCAATCGGGAGAGTTGGTTGCCGCCGAGGGCCAGAGACCTCGGTGCGAACAGGGGAGCGAAGTCTGACTGTCTGTGGCTCGCAGTCGTGGTTGTAGTCTTGCTTCTGGCGGCTGTGACGGTGGAGGCGACGTGTGCCAGAAAGGAAAAAGCGGTGAATACGGTGGGCAGGAAAATGCGGAAGGTAGAGAAAAAGCAAACTTCTGAGAGGGGTATAGCGCCCACGTGGAAGGACATGTCACGCGGATATCGCATATTCTATTGCTTCAGTATAGGCTTCATTTCAGAAGGTGTCAACTGTTCCGTCAATAAAATAAGTTATGTGTTCCATCATATGAATGAACTTGGGCCCTTCTGCTTTTGTTTCAACATGCGGGGTGTTAAGCATCTCAAGTGAGGCACAGAATACTCAGTCAATGCCCCTGTATGTAGCTTCCGCAAAACCTGTATTACCCACTATAATCAATTTATGTTAGCGCACGCACCGAGCTACCCGTGCCACGATTTTGGATCGTGGTACATTTAACACGCGACGGTGATACCTCAGCTGACAAAAGTCAACAAAAAAGTAGCGCACATGTCGCACACCGACTTAGCGAATCTGCCTTACAAATTCTACTCGTGCCGGGGAAACCTTGCTTTCTTACCACAAACATTGACATCAGTGACGCTTTGGTCAACGGAGCAGTGGGAACTCTACGAATGGGAATCGCTGGGTGCCCGTACTACGCAAGTCCTGAGGTTTCACAGCAGCGGAGCTGCCATACGTTTTTTTGACTAGAGGAGGGGCTCATGGCTCCTGTTTTCATGTGTGTTACTTAACCGCTAAAATGTAAAAGCGGCAGAAGTTCGAAGGCAGATGGAAGCTTGAAGGGATGAAAAATTCGTCCACACGGGGTGTCTCTGGAGCCCTTAGATATTTGTGCGGTAAAGGGTGCCAATACACCCGCCTGTTACAAAGTGTACTGCAGTAAATCATATTGATTATCACCTTCCTTAGGTGCTTGCTCACTTCTGCCTCGGGAGCGCGTCCACGTTTTTGAGCGCCATGAGAACACTTGTGCTCCGACGAATGAAGAAACTTATGAATTACTGACGAAATGTGACGAAGACAAAGGTGGCCGTGAAAATCAGCAAATACACACTCGATGTGATGAAGATCCGAGTTAAATGCTAGTTCTGATTCGCTAATTGCCAAATTATAAATATTTACAACTGCCTTGCTAGCACAAAAATTAGCAACATCTGCGTGGATCGGCGACCCTGTGACAAGAGTCACTTCTCTTCTTGCGCTTAAACTGCAGGAAAAGCAGCTCCTCAGGTATTAATGACTCACGAGTCGCGTTGACCAACCTACAGAGTCACGAAGGCGGAAGCAGGCGAGGCGGGCATGCGAGCGTAGCTGCATACTCGAAATGTTTCCCACGATATCGATGAGTACATCTTATATGCACTAATCTGGGCAATGTACGGTTGCTTCGCACTTCTCGCAGTGCTGCCTGACTACCACTTCTTTCGATACATGGTACGAAATAACGTATTTCACTTAATACAATGGCGAGAACTTATATGAGGCAGTTTCCCGATATTACATGTAACATACTGATGGAGCCAAATGCTAGACTTCTTGTATCGTGCGATTTCAGTGCACGCTGATGCACTTCAGGTGGTCTAAATTACCTGGAGACTTCCACTACGGCGTCTCACATAGCCTGACTAGGTTCGAGACGTTAAATCCCAAGAAACAACAAAACCAAAAAGCATACACGCGCCATTACCGACACGTATGAGACCCGGGCCTGATTCGGGCCTGACCCAGGCCCGGCCCGGGCCCGAAGCTCATGGGCCCGAGCCCGGCCCGGGCCCGATCCAACAATTACTTACCCGTCCCGACCCGGCCCGCGGGCCGGGCCGGGCCCGGGCTCTCGGGCCGGCCCGGGCCTGTGCAGTGCTCTAATCCTCACGCCAGTTTCACAAGGGATAAATTCCTATTTGGCGCTTGAAAGGGCCGAATAAACAAGCGCGCACACTCTCAATGCGGTTGCAACGCGCCGCTGGAAGGTTCAGCGTGCCGTGCGCACCGCTCCGGCGCGTGGAAGGAAGAAATCCGAGGAAGATTGAGGAGGAAAGCGCGCGTGTGGAGGAGTGTCGCTACTTTCAAGATCAAGGGGCTTTACCTTTAGTCGGTAGTCACAGCGGAAGGACGTGCATAGTGAGAGCTCCCGGAAGACGCCAGTCGATGAGTGTTTCTGCATGATTTTTCTTTACATTTTTACATTCGATAGTAGAGGAAAGCAGTCTTTTCTTCCTTGTGCTTTTCTTTGTGTCCAGTATTTTACCCGCGTACGGGTTTTCCTTTTTCTTTTCGATACCACGTGATAGGCATTTTCAGTTGCTATCGTTTGAATGTTAGGTTTTGATTGATTGATTTGTGGAGTTTAACGTCCCAAAACCAGTTCTGATTATGAGAGACGCCGTAGTGGAGGTCTCCGGAAATTTCGACCACCTGGGGTTCTTTAACGTGCACTGACATCGCACAGCACACGGGCCTCAACATTTCGCCTCCATCGAAATGCAGCCGCCGCGGCTGGGATTCGATCCCGCGACCTTCGGATCTGCAGCCGAGTGCCATAACCACTAGACCACCGTGGCGGGGCTTGAATGTTAGGTTGTATTGGATAAGTGTTTTTTGCGTGCGGTTTTTTTCTTTTTACCTTTTTAGATCGGGTAAGAGAGGAAAGTAGTCTTTTTCTTGGTGCGCCTTTATTTGTGTCCGGCATTTCCCCGGTCACGGGTCTGCCCTTTCTTTCTCTTTGTCAAGGCCACGTGGTCGGCCTTTACTGGCGCTGTTGTTTGTGTGAGTTGTAGAAGGTTGTGTTGGGTGATAAGAAGATCGGTCGGGGGAAGTAAACTGAAAAGATTTAATAGTGCCAATTTTGGGCCACTTTTATTTCTAATTTTATTTGTGCACGCTGTCGTTGCACAAGGCGGGAGAATTGCCTTTGTGCATTGAGGATATATCGGGACATTTTGTTTGCGGTACGTTTGCAGCCTACTGATTTATCGTATACGTACATTTTTCGTGCGGTGTACTGGATGAATTAGTAAAATATACGTTTGGAGCCTAGGACAGTGTAGGAGTGCACCACTAATAACCGCATGAGATGTGCGTGGTAAATTTTTGGGAGGCCTAATTTTTGACGAGTGTGTGACCGTTCATCGCGCTAATCATGGTGAAAAAAAAAAAACGGTGAAGTGTACAAAGTGTGGCGTGGGAGTCAAAGTAGATGTTTGCGAAGATGATGGGGCATGCTAAGTAGAAGTTTCATGTAGCCAGTGTGCGATTATGGCGAAATTCCAGCAAATGGAGGAAACTCAGGCCGCCCTCTTAAAGCGAGTAGGCGAGCTGGAGGACGCTTTAGAGGCGGCACGCCAAATGAGAAAGGAGATGGGCGAAAGGCTCAGAGCAACCGAGGAGCAGCTGACAAAGGTTACCATGCAGAATAAGAAAGAGTCAGGTGACTATCATGGGGAGGGAACGTCCTTGACCCCACAAGAAAAGTCGACAAAAGGAGCACAAAAGCGGGGGTCTACCTACAGCGAAGCTCTGGTGAAAGAGCGAGCGGACAAAAGACCACCCGAACCTCACTCTGAAAGACAGTCCAAATGTCAAGAGCAGACAAAGGCAGCAGGGCAGCTGGAGAACGTAATAATAGCGGGGGACTCCAACCTGGCTCGATGCTCTGAAACGATTCAGGAGAGGCTGAAAGGAGACCGAAGAGCAGCTATAGGGACATTTCCAGGAAAAATGTTGGGGACAGTAATGCGACAAGCAAGGGAAGAGCTGACTCGTAGAGATCAGGGGCGCAGTTGGTTGTGTTGCTGGCGGGCTGAACAGCGTGTTGAACGGAAGGACTCCAGAAATAGAGAAGAGGTTAACACAGGGAGTATATGAGTTGCAGGAAGTGTCCTCCCAGGTGCAAATTGTGGTGTGCACAATCCCCGAGGTACCCTTGAAAGACGGAAACCTGCAAAGAGCAGTTGTCATCGCCAACGAAACGATTTTGTGGGTTAGTCGAGATAAAGGCTTCGAGGTTGTCGACATAAACAGAGAAGTGCACAGATGGGTGGTTTCCACAGAGATGGAATCCACTTTGGCCGTAACTTGGGCATGAGGTGGGCTGGCGCTATAGAAGGACGCGCAGTAGCTTTTGTAGGGGGCACGCGAGCCCTCCGGTGGCCACGGTAGAAAGGGACGAAACATCTCGGAGGGACCCTTTGGCGCACAGAATTGGTAACAAAGGAAGAAGGTAAAAGGGGAAATAGAGAAAGAAATTGCAGTGGGGTTTAATAAGCTACATAAATATGCATAGTGGCATAAAACCGACAAAATGGTTAGAAATAGAGGAACAGTTGAACAGGGAACAGATGGCGGCGTACGCTGCTACAGAAACGCACTTTCGGGACTCGTAAGAGCCACCAATCATTGCAAATTATGTGTGGGAAGGGTGCAACAGGACAAAATCAGAAAGAAACGTTGGGGGCTAATTCATCAGAAAGCAAACTGGTGTAGGGTTACTTCGACATGTGAAGAGCGTCTTTGGGTATCTGGAACGGTAAGCGGGAAGAAAGCCATGTTGGGTGTAGTTTACATGTGGGCTGGAAATAACTGCAAAGAGAAAAATCAGGAGGTAGTGAATTGCATAAGCAGGGATATTCAGAAATTTGGTAACCGGGCCGAAATAATCATGTTAGGAGATATGAATGCACTATGAGTGTATATGAGTGTATATGAGTGCATGACCTCGACGGATGTACAGATTATAACGGGAGGTTGATGCTAGAGCTCTGCGAACAACATTGTCTCGATATAGTTAACATGAGTCCTAAGTGTGATGGGCAGGTAACATGGGAGGTTGGAAGAGGCACTCAACAATCGATTACTGCCTTATGACAGAAGGAATTCACGACAAGTTGAGACAAATGAGCATAGATGAGGAAGGGAGTAGCAGCTTGGGAAGAGACCATAAACGCATAACTTTGTAAATGGGCTGTGTAGATCGTAAAGAGAGCATCGAATTAAAGTCGGGCAGCTCTTTTCTAAGTGAAAAACAAATTAGGAACGTAGTCGCAACAATCGAGGACATAGTGAGCAGGACAAAAGGCAAAATGTGGGATTATAATGAGCTTCTTAATCTAATAAGGACTGAAATTACGAAAGAGAAACAAAAGAGTTGCGGGAGGGGAAAGCGAAAGCCAAAACGATGGTGGAACAGGGAAATTCGGGACGCAATTGAGAATCGACGGGAAGCATCTCGAATACATAGGCAGGCAAAAAAGGAGCAGAGGCCACAAGATGAAGTCAAACAAAAATGGGAAACATATCTCGAGAAAAAAGCCCTGGTACAGAGTTTAGTTGAAGCCAAGATTAAAGGCCAAAGTGAACGGTGGATATCGGACATTCGCGAAAAGAAGGACGCATCTAGGCTTTTCTGGAACCACCTGCAATCGCTGGGGAAGAAAACTGTAACTATGCAACGGTGTATTGTGGATGAAGAAGGAAATAAATTGGAGGGGTACGACGCACTGACTTATATTCGAAACGCGGCAGCCGATGCCTTTAAGAAGAATGACGAGCCTTCCTTTACGACGTGTAAGAGTAGCAAGGAAGACCAAGTGGAAGAACTAGTTCTGGAAAACTTCAATTGGAAGAAGGCGGAGGAAAATATTCCCAAACGCACAGCCACAGGATTAGATTGGGTTAGCATTACTGTAATAAGTGAGCTCGGAAGAAAAGGCAAAGAAGCCCTGTTAAAAGCAATTGAAAAAATCTTACAGGACAGGCGAATACCGGACAGTTGGCGTCAAAGTAGGATGAAGTTCATTTATAAGGGCAAGGGAGAGAAAAATAACATTCGCTCATATAGACCACTGGCCATTACGTCAGTACTTTACAGGTTGGCGATGCAGGCAATTAAATAAAGAATGCAGATATGGACAGAACATAATGGCACTTTTGGCGAACTCCAAAATGGATTTCGAGTCGACAGGAGATTAGATGACAACCTTTTTGCGCTTACGCAGTGTATAGAAATAGCCGGAACAGAAAACAGACCTTTACACTTGGCATTTTTGGATATTAAGGGTGCGTACGACAATATAAATCAGAATATTTTATGGGACACAATGAAAGAGGCTGGTATAGGGGATGACTGTATAGAGCTCTTAGAGGAAATATACAGTGGAAATACAGTATGTGTGAAAGGGGAAGGTACGGCGAGTAATGGTAGAATGGAGGTCGTCGATATAGGTAAAGGGTTGAGGCAGGTATGCCCGTTGTCCTTACTATTATTCACGCTTTACATGAGGAGAATGGAGAAAGTATTGGAGATAAGCAATATTGGTTTTAAGCTGTCACACAGACAGGCAGGTATAGTGGTAGAACAAAAGCTCCCCGGGTTGTTTTATGCAGACGATATTGTGCTAATCGCAGACAGTCGAACAGATTTGCAGGGTCTGGTTAATATATGTGCTCGGGAAAGTGAAGATTTAGGACTAAGATTTAGTGTGACAAAATGCGGTTGGATGATATTCAATGACAGCAACGATCAGACCATATCAATACAGGGGGAGGAGATACCCAGAGTACGAGAGTGCAAATTCCTCGGGATATGGATAAATGATGGGAATAGATACATAGAAGTTCAAGAAAAAGCTATGATAGTTAAAGGAAAGAGGAATTCCGCAATAGTGAAGCATAGAGCGCTGTGGGGTTACAACAGGTACGAAGTAATTCGAGGTTTGTGGAAAGGTGTAATGGTGCCAGGACTTACATTCGGAAACTCAGTGGTGTGCATGAGGTCAGAGGTACAATCAGGGCTGGACGTGAATCAGAGGATGGTCGGACGTCTCGCATTAGGCGCCCGTGGGAAGACCGCAAATGAGGCTGTTAAGGGGATATGGGATGGTCTGACCTTGAGGGAAGGGAAGCTCAGAGTAAAATTAGGTACGAACAGAGATTAAGGAATATGAAAGAAAGTAGGTGGGCAGCAAAAGTATATTCAGGTATTTGTATAGGGAGAACGTTGACTCACAATGGAGGAAGAGAACTAGGATGCTTACCAGTAAGTATACAGCCAGTAACGAAACGGATGGGACGAAAAAGAGCGTTAAAGGGGCCCTGCGACACTTTTTCAACTGCCGTCTGCAGTACTGCAGTGTGTGTAGGATCGAATGCTGAGATGAACGCAAAAAGAATTATGCAAATCGGTGAGCTAGAACTGGAGTTATTAGTCCTCAAAGTTCAGAACAGGAGCAGACAGCATAAAAACAACATTCCCTTTCGTATTTCGCTCTCCCGCTGACGTCAATGGTCGCGTCCAATAGCAACGCGCGTCTCATAGAGCGACACCGGAAGACACCGGGAGCAGAGCGCGCGCGCGCAGATAGCGTCCGGCCGTCAACATACGACCAGTAGCGTCCCGAGTGATGATTTGGCAAATGCACGGCTACATGCGTTAGTCGTCGCAGCGTATACATGACTTCGCCACGCAAAGAGGTTCGACAAGTGTCACGACTTAACTGGCAGCGAGATAAGCGGAAGCGTGTTTCGAGGCGCATCATGTAGCTATGTAACTGTCAAATATCGCTTGCAGCGCACATTTATTTCGCATTCTACGTATACTTCAAGGGTGCTTGTCTTTATTACTGGTAAAGAAAAAAAAGTGAAACAGTTCAGCATGAAGGGAATCATTCCCAGTTTATCTAAAGCGAGATGTAACTTTATAACTGAAATATAACGAATTAAACCGATATTTTAAATTTTCAGTAGGTAAAAATATTTAATTAATACTTACCGATCAAAAATACTGGTTGAAAGTACACACCACTGCCCACAAGGTATGTGAGACTATTTCGCTCCAGCGGTCAGATATTTTCAAATTCTTTGCGCATGGTTGTTGAGACACGATCCCGTGGTGTTCATTCAAGAACATAGGCCAAAGAAACAACTACGAGCACTTACTCAACTTCGCATGCAAGTTTTTTTTTTTGTTTCGTTTTTTTGCTTTGGTGCTCCCGGTGACACATTAAGGCCTTTTACAAGAAGGTGAAGCCTTCTGGTGGCACCAAACTTAGCGATGCTGGATGTAAGCATCGGGGTTAAGCACTTCGGTGTTCTCGCTGCATCCTAAACAAGGAGTCTGAGCGTTGCGCAACAGCATCACATCGACTGTGCTGTAGCTGCAGAACAGCGAAGGAAACGCGAGTTACATCATTCTGCGCGCGAGGTAACAGAGAACAACAGCACACGACACAGCGACGCAAACAAGACAGCAAAAAAAAGCAAACGCAAGTCGCTACGTATACTACTGCAGCAAGCGGGAGTGCTGAGCATATTGCTGAGTGCAGCCGCCGAGCGTAAAGCCCACGCTACCGCAACGCCGCCGCATACATACGCGACCCGTCAACACTCGCCGCCTCACGCCGGCGCGTGGAGCACGCCCTCTCCTGAGCCCACTACCCATATTCTAGTACACTGTAGCACTGCCGAGGCCGGCGACCTCAGTAAAGACATCGCGGCGCTATGTCGCTGGAGGGCTCTGCACAGCGGATGACGTGGGAGGCGCAATCGTCACTAGCACGCACTCGGCAGCTGTTCGAGTTGAGGAGGAACAGCAGTGGTAAGGAGGAAGGCGACAGAAATAAGCCCGTAGCGACCTTAGCGCAGGGTGCTTCGCTTTATTTATGGTGCGAATGATTTCACAATTGTGTTGCCTAATCAATGACACAATGCCAAAAAAAAAAAAACGTTTCAGGGACCCTTTAAGAGATAGGAGGACAGCCGAGTGGGTCAGAGAACAGGCGGTGGTCGCTGACGTAATGAGCGATATTGAGAAGAAAAAATGGACACGGGCAGGCCACGTGATGAGAAGGCTAGATAACCGATGGACAGTTATAACGACGGAATGGATACCGAGAGAAGCGCAGCCGTGGGCGGCAGAGAGTAAGATGGGGGGACAAAATTAAGAAATTCGCAGGCAGCAAATGGAATCAGCTCGCGCCGGACAAGCAAGGATGGCGAAGATTGGGAGAGGCCTTCCTCCTGCAGTGGACATAAGATAGGCTGATGATGATGATTATGATGATGATGATCTCTATTTAAGCAAAGCAGAACTTATATTCACCAAAGCGCCTTGCACAATCATTTTACGTTTCCAACCACTCCTGATGAGGGTTATCAGTAATTAGCAATTTAAAACAAACAAGCGCTGGGCTGGATAACATCGATCCCGGGCATGTTAAATTAATTTCCAATTCAGTATCACTTGTTCTGTCTGAAATTATTAACCTCATGTTTAAAACGGGCACTTTTCCGCGCGAGCTTAAACGTGGTAGGGTTAGTTCGATATTCTAGATATGTGATCGATCATTACCATCTAAATATAGGTCTATATGTGTTTTACCATTATTTAACAAGGTCATCGAGAAAATAATCGGAAAGCGATTGATAAAATACTTCAACAAATCTAATATTCTTTCACCTGACCAATTTGGATTTCGATCCGGTTACTCCACTGACCTAGCGCTTGTATCTCTTACTGAGCAATTAAAGAAAGCCATTGATGGTAAATTTGCTGGATCTTTATTTGTAGATTTTTCAAAGGCATTTGATAGAACTGACCACGAGATTCTTAAACTAGATTCAATGGCTATAACAGGTCCTCCATTACTACTATTACGCGACTACTTACGTGACAGATATGAGGTTGTTAGGGTTTCCGAGGCTTATTCTAAACCAAAATGAATAATTTGGGTGTACCACAAGAATCTATTTTGGGCCCGTTACTCTTTTTACTTTATATTAATGACCTACCTAACTGCCTCACATCTTCCAAGTGTATACTATATGCTGATGACACAGCAATTATTAATTCTAATGAATGTCTGTCAACGGTAGTAACGCTTAATACTCATCTTCTTAACTTGTTAGGACGGTGTAAAATGAATAGACTTACCATTAATCCCACTAAAACTAAATTTCTTCTCTTCTCATTCCAAAAGAAATCATCACTATGCATTCCGCCCATTTCCATTGGTAACCATTTATTACCAGCATGTGAAGAATGCACATACTATTATTAGTATATGTTATTATTGACTGTAACCTAAAATTTCAGCGCCATATAACTCATATTAAAAAAAGAATCACAGCATATCCACGGGGTGAATGATGATGAGTGGGCGAAGCTCCCGAGGGGAAATCATCGAAGGTGGCGAGAAACGTCGAAAACGTCGAAAACGTCGAAGGTGGCGAGAAACTCTTCCAACGAGACGAACGATCCCCTCTCCAAAGCGTCGTGCATCTCTTTGTACCGTTGCTTGAGTTTCTGACGATGTGCCTGCTCGGCCTCGTCCTCGGTCGGAGGAAAGAGGACTACAATCCTAGTGATTTTCGTTATTAACTGATTTGGGGGCCAAATTAGTTCGTTAAATCGAGTTTTAAATGTACCGCACACTCGGGGAGTCAAGTTTATGCTGCTGTTCATAAACTAGAGGTAGCAGCCTGGACACACAACGCCATCTATTGAGCCATTCATAAACTAAACTAGAGGTGGCTACATACATACGGAGGAGGGAACGACCCACACCCTAAAGAGCTTCGCCCCTAAAAAGTTATCACACGGAATACGAATTCTAATTAGGCCACGTCCGTTCTTTTCACGACCTGTGTTGCTCTCACCCTATTTCGCGTTTGTACACTCTCACATTACTTACTACTGCATAACCTCCTGGGGTAACGGGTACTCCACTCACCTAATACCGCTACAAACTATCCAGAACAAGGCCAATGGAATAATCACGTTGAGTCCACGCACCGCCAATGCTAAACAGTTATTACAAGAAAATAACATTCTTGACGTTGCCGCCCTTGTCAAATTCAACCTTGCCATTTTTCTTCAAACTAATTAATGACAAGGTCACGTTGTCGCTGTTTCCTATGTCATCTCTAACAAACACCAACCCACCACGTTTCGAGCTGCATAATAGGGAGTTTTAGCAGCGCCGGCTTACCGTACGGTAATGACGGTAATGCCGTGCCGTCATGGTCGGTACGCGGCTAGTTTAGTCAGAAAGAGCTGCACTAGTTGCTCGGCGAGCACGGAAACGTCGTCAGATGATAGAACTTGCTCGTAAAGCCCTCAGAAGCTCAATTTTCTGCGTGCCAACCACGACGGTACGGCATTACCGTACTTACCGTACGGTAAGCCGCCGCTGCTAAAACTCCCTAATAACTTCATTCTGTCCAAAGTACGCACTAACAGACCGTTCATTTTGCAGCCATATCATCATGGAACACATTACCATTTGTCATAAAACTCCAAAGAGCCCATATGTTTTGCCATGAATTGAATTTTTTTTTTGTTATGCGATATGTATGCGACATAGCGTACTGTATAACCCAATTTCGTTTTAGACCTGCCGTTCCTATGTACGTCAACATGTTGCTTAAGTTGTTTTTCGTTTTCTTCCTTTTCTTTTTCCTCCACTTCTGTGTTAGTTGCACCTACTTTCACATTACTTACTGCCGATACGCTGCTGTCTGTGATATTATTTACTACCTGTATCATTATTTATCTTTCTTTTTCAATTGTACTCACTCAACTACCGCTCTTGCCATAGTAACTTTTATGTTAACCATAAACAGGAGGTCTCAATTCAGTTTTTTTACTATGGAACCTCCTTCTGTATACCACTATCTGTAAAAGCTCTTTTTGTGACGGCAATACCTGCCCCCCCCCCCCCCCCCCTCGCTTTCAAAAACGTTCCGGAGTCCCTGATGTTAAGTGTGTAATTTACTAGAGGTTTTCAAAGGCCCCTCAGCAGCCATGGCCATTTTCAGCCGAAAAACGCATCTCGTATATGGCGCGCTCATGATCATGCCTGCCGAGAACCGCATCGCTAGGGGCCGCGGAAGGAGCTCATATTTCAAACTGAGTGTCGGTCGTGTCGGATTCAGTGTCTGAATGTCCAGCTGGACGGAGTATCCAAAAAGTCACGAGACTGGCGAGACGGAATGTCCAACGAGACGGAATGTCCAACCGAGGCAGAATGTTCACCGACACCGGATGTCCAACTGAGCCACAAGAGCAAATGGCTCGATTAAATTCCATAAATAAGAAGTAATGAAATGTCTGAGCAGTAATCTCCCGCGTATACACCTGAACGTATGCCCGATTGACGGGTAGCGTCACTTTTCCACAGCAAGCATAGATAATTTTTGAGTCTCTCCTCTTTTCCCCACAGTAGGGTGCCTTTGTCGATAGTCGCTGTTTTTGTTGCGTATTTATCTACTTTTGTGTCCTTGGTTGCCCACTACACGTTCTTTAACGATTAGTTTTTACTAACAGTCACCCCATTTGAATTTCCATGATAACACATTGTTCTAAGTATGGTTATCGAAGTGTTAATTTCGATAATATCTTATAAATCTTACACTTTACAATTATCGACACAAAGCTGATGTGTAACAGAATTCATAAAATCAAATTTATATCAATGACATGATAAAAAACCATTTAATGAATACTGCACACCGCTATGCCTCATTTCCGAATTGCCCGTGAATATCTTTGAAAAATTGCTCTTTTATATTGTTAATGGCATATTGTTAGAATGTTGATCGTTTCAATTAAACTGAATTAGAACTTTGCAGGAATTAAGACATAAGTAACTGACGATGGTACATACCACAGGTATGTGTTTGGATGGTACATACCACAGGTATGTCTTCGCTAGTTGTCTGTTAGTTCTGTTTACTTTTGTTAAGACTATTGCAATACTTATTGTGTACACCCACTCTTAAAATAGGTGGCAAAAAGGATGTAACTGCAATAACTACTACCCCCATGACAACTTTACCACGTTTTCCTAACATTTGCGGCTACGGAAATATATTAATGGTAGTCAGCGGTTGTCGTTTTACTATACAAAATGGCAGGGTTAGTAAACGTCAGTACTTGCGTACATGAGGGCTTAGTGAACACTATACTATCTCTACTGCCAGTAGTATATTATACTGTAATTGCAACGGACGTAAGACAAACTAAAATTCGTTTAATTGTCTTCTAGTAGGATAAAACGTAAAAAAAAAAAGAAAGCAGCACTTGGCACCAAAGGCAAAGTAGCTGTTCGGGCCGGTCTTATTCCGCCAGCCAATCATAAAAACAAACAATATCGACCTCACATGCACCCTTTTAAATGAGACATCGTCAGTAATTTTGGCGTCAGTTGAATAATGTATTAGACTTTCCATGGGGCACTCTAGTAAACGAGTGATGACAAATATATTCACTTACAATTTGATCTTTGCACTTGTCACTTTATTTTGTTCACATGAAGTCTGAGATAAGAACTGTTTGCAGCCTCGCGGGGAACATTGGCTGGCACTTATTAAGGCATAACCGGGGCTCCACGACATACTTAAGTTACATCCGAGTATAGAAAAACAGTTTTTTGCAACGCCGGGGCATACCTATGTGCAAGCAGTAAAGTATAAGAATCTAGGTCCAAAACGTTGATTACTTGTCCATATTCATCTCTACGTACTGGCACAAAAAGTGGGTCCATAAAATGCGCTAAAGTTGCTGTTAGAGTACTTGTTGCGTGGCAGCCCTTACATCAGACAATTTTAGTTTGTCCGCAGAATCGTCTACGTTTACGGATACCTGTTACCGGAACTGTTTATTGCAGTGGCAGAGATGGCAGCGAAATAAAGCAACGGCGCTTCGCTCAACTACAATGCATTCGACTTTTAGTAGAGAGTGTTCTCGCCAAAAGAAAATAATGAATGTGCTGTATGTTAATTATTATCACATGAAGTGCTTTACGATATAAGTGAAGCAAAAGGTGCAAGACGCATAACTTTAGTGTCCAGTTTCCGCATCATCAGATATCACTATCATGCAGTGCTGCTGATTCCTAAAGCTTTTGCGGTAAACCAGTATCCTTATGCGTAAAGAAGTCTACGGCAAAAAAATTGGCAGATCCCACGTGCAGTGGGAATCAAGGAAATGCGAAGCGCGCATCAGGAACGTAAATGGATTTGCATTGTTGTCTCGCTATACCTAGTTTGGTACTTATGAACTTAACGAAACGGCCGCAAAAGCACCATGACTGTGGCATGTAAACCATGCCGCTCATACACGCATGTCATGATTTTCATGTTATGACCTGTCATTTATGATAGTCATGCAGTCGTGTTGTGCCATAGCAATTTTCGTATATATATTCCATTAACGAAACGGCCGCAAGAGCACCAAGACAGTGGCATGTAAACCATGCTGCTCATGACACGCGTGTCATTATTCTAATGTTATGACCTGTCATTTACGTTCGTCATGCTGTCGTGTTGTGCCATAGCGATTTTGGTATACATCCATTAACGAAACGACCAGGAGAGCACCAAGACCGTGACATATGAATCATGCCGCTCATGAAATGCTTTTCATGTTATGATCTGCCATTTATGTTCGTCAGGCAGTCATGTTGTGCCATACCAATTTTCGCATACATCCCATAAGCGAAACGGCCAGGAGAGCACTAAGACCGTGGCATGTAAATCATGCCACTCATGACATGCATATCATGATTTTCATATTATGACCTGCCATTTATGTTCGTCAGGCAGTCATGTTGTGCCATACCAATTTTCGCATACATCCCATTAGCGAAACGGCCAGGAGAGCACCAAGACAGTGGCATGTAAATCATGCCGTTAATGACATGCATGTCATGATTTTCATGTTATGACCTGTCATTTATGTTCGTCATGTAGTCATGTTGTGGCATACCAATTTTCGTAAACATCCATTAGCGAAACGGCCAGGAGAGCACAAAATCGTAGGCGGCTAGATAGATAGATAGATAGATAGATAGATAGATAGATAGATAGATAGATAGATAGATAGATAGATAGATAGATAGATAGATAGATAGATAGATACGCTCAAACTCGGCGAAGTTCGCTAAGAAATGCTTCGCATTTAAAACTAAAATTCTCTAGTGTGTGCGTGTATGGTATGCGTGTGGCGTGAGAGACAGAGAGGCGTAAAAAAAATCCAAGAAACCAAATAATTTGATGACCTTGCTTAAAAAACACACCATGTCTTACATTGGAAGTCCTGATATTTCAGGAAACAAAAGACCTAGTATAGCGGAAAGCAGCAAACGCAAAGATTTAGCGTTAACGTTAGCGTTACGCCATCTTGGTTGCACCTGCTTCACTTTGTATATATCTTGTAAATATACCTTTCCCTTTTTCTTGCCTACTAATATCCCCGTGACATTTTGGTGGAGGTGCAGGACATACGTTGCGTGGATTACGTTCGTCTGGCCTCTTAAGCCGTTACGTCTGTGAACTTGCGGTCTTTCCCTCCCATTCCTGATGGCGAGTACATCTTGACACCTGTCGCTGACGTTTTATTGGTCCGAAATATCACTGTGCCTCACACCCTTCTTACTGTTGTGGATAGTCGAGTGTCTCTGCCGATATTGAGCTTCAGCTGGTGCACGTAGCTTATTCCAGACGGCATGACTCTAGCCAACACTTCTGCTTCCGCCTTCGTCGCAGATGCTTCTTCGTCACCTGCCTCCTCCAGGCAGAGTCAAGCCGATGGTTCCATTGACAAAATGATCGCGCCCGACCTCCTTCCAGCGCAGACAGACGATATGCGGCGCAAGCTCCGCCAAAGTGGTCTAGTGGCTATGGTACTCGGCTGCTCATCCGAGGGTCGCGGGATCGAATCCCGGCCGAGGCGGCTGCATTTCGATGGAAGCGAAATGTTGAGTTTAGGCCTTATTTGTATGGCCGCACCTTTTCGGTCATCACAGACCACCATGCACTGTTAAGGATCAGACTGGACGCCTTGGTCGCTGGGTTTTAAAACTTCAAGAATGCACCTTCGATGTGATGTATATGTCTGGCCGACTGCACCAAGATGCTGGCTGTATATCCCGTCATGCTGTGGGTCCTCCCGACATGTCGGCGCAAGATTCTGATACCTGCATCTTCGCCATATCCGACTTACGAGACGAACAGCTCCGGGATATACATTTGCGGATAATTATCCACCGTCAGCGTTCTCACCGCTCTGATTTAGCACACCACTTTTTCGAGCTCCGTGATGACATTCTCTATCGACGTAACACGAGCAGATATGGTCCTGAGCTTCTTCTCGTAGTCCCTAAAGCCTCCCATTATTCAGTTCTTGAACAACTTCATGACGCTCCAACCAGTGGGCATCTTGGAGCCACTCGGACGTATATAATCGCAGCCGGCGTGTATTCTGGCCAGGCCTCCGCCATTACGTGCGCCAATACGTAGCTGCTTGCGAGTCCTGCCAACGCTGTAAGCGCCCTTCCTTGCCACCAGCCGGCCCCGCCACGGTGGTCTAGTGGCTATTCGCCTGGTGTGCGACCGATGGCGGCGCTGCGAACGGCGCCTGTATGACGTCAGAGCGGGGATTCGCGCGCTTTCGTCTGCTACGTGGGCCCAGCGCCGTGTTGAAGCCACCGTTGCGGTAAATCTCAATAAAAAAGCAGTTCAGTTGGTTATCTCGCGTATGGTGGCTACTGACGCTGTTCGAACAACCGTGGGTCTGCTTTTAACGTTCATTTAGAACTACGGCTCTTTGTTTTTTAGAACTGCGGCCGCTTGTCTCCGCGGCGAGTGCTGCGCAATGGTGAAGTACTGCTCTGTGCCTCAGTGCACTTCGTCCGCTCGTGAAAGAGGCGTTAGCTTTCACAACTATCCTAAGGACCCAAAGCTGAAGAAGAAGTGGATGGTCAAGCTGAGAATGGGAAAGCGCCCCACGCCTTCATCGACCGTGTGCAGCAAACACTTCGCGGACAGTGACTTCTGCTACCCACCGTACGCGCCACTCTTCGGTAAGTTTGTGACCGTGTTTAAGCGCCTCGCCAATACTTAAGCCGTTTATTGCACGCAGGCTATAAGCATAGGCGACTTACACCAGGTGCGGTGCCGTCCCACAACCTGCCGCGAAGGCCCCTAGACAAGGAGCCGACGACGCGGCCTCCGAATCGCCTCGCGGGTAAGCGCGCCTCGTGAGCTCATCTGAGCGGCGCAGGATGTATGAGACTACGGCTGCGTCTGGATGGTGTACATACGTATTTTACCTACGAAGCCACGAAGTCACCTACGAAGTCTCTTTTCATTTATAGAAATAATAGAAATGGTGCCGCAATTAAATATTTCATGGTGCCAACATTAAACATTCAAACTAGTCTCAATAGTGAACTTGCCTCTTAATTTAGAAACATTAACACAATGCAAAAGGCGATATGAGCTCGACACCAACTGCAGACCAGCAGTGAACATAAATTCTATGTTATGTTACACGTTGACATTGCCTCACTCTGCTTTGCACGAGCAGCGAGCATTGGCCACTTCACTGCTGTCGATCACGACAGAGACGTTGTGCGGTGGGTTGGTGAGTCCACTTGTTTGGAGGACGAGAGCGGCGACGGTGATGCGACCTCCGTTGACGGCCTCGACCGCGCATTCAACAACGTGGCCTGCGTCGTACACCGCCTCGCCCTCGATGAGACACCGCGACGTTTCGCAAGCTTTATCCACATACTTGTAGATGCTCGAGAACGGCACGCTTACTGTAATATCGAAAGAAACACCCAAACTAATTAGTATCGTACGGCGGAAACAAGATAACGAGCGCGAACACTCACACATAGTTTCACTTTCTTACGAGCAATGCGGTCGGTGGCATCGGCGCACTCGTCGGCCATCCGGGGGATTTCTTGGCCCGGTCGATTGGGCCGCAACTAAAACAAGTTCAAGATTACACTCGAAAACAATCGTTGCAGGCGTTAGTTGACCGTCGCGAGGCTGTTCGTTCGACAAAGTTCTCACGTGAAGCAGACGATACGCGTACAGGAGCAGCGGCTGCTGCAGCGCGGTTGAAATCGGAGTCCCCGCTCTGACGTCACACGCGAGAGGGCGCCACTCCAAGATCTCGAGGCCAATGGTACTCGGCGGCAGCTCCGAGGGTCGCGGGATCGAATCCCGGCCGCGGCGGCTGCATTTAGATGGAGGCGAAATGTTGAGGCCCGTGTGCTGTGCGTTGTCAGTGCGCGCTAAAGAACCCCACGTGGTCGAAATTTCCGGAGCCTTCCACTACGGCGCCTCTCATAATCAGAGCTGGTTTTGGGACGTTAAACCCCACAAATCATTCAATCAATCATCACCAGCCGGTTGACTTCAGTTTACAGACATTCCAACTGTCTTGTTCTACCACGTTAACCTTGACTTTCTTGGACCGTTCCCTATACGTCTCTAACTGGCAACAAGTGGATTGCCGTAGTCACTGATCACGCAACACGATACGCTATCACGCGGGCTCTCGCCACAAGCTGTGCCACTGACGTTGCCGACTTTCTGCTTGACGACGTTATTCTTCACCACGGCGCTCCGCGGCAGCTGCTGACCGACCGTGGTCTCTCATTCCTTTCAGGTCGTCGACGACATCCGTCGACGGACTTACTGAGCGCCTCAATCGCACGTTAACCACAATGTTATCGATGTTTTTCCCCAGAACCTCGTGATTGGGACAGCACATTGCCTCACGCAACTTTCGCGTATAACTCGTCCCGCCACGACACCTCTGGCTTCCCCCACTTTTAGCTCTTGTTTGGCTGCCATTCCACGTTACCCTTCGACACTATTCTAACCCCTTACCGACTACGCCCGCGATGCAGCCAATCGGGCTCAAACAACTCGCCAGATTGTGCACGATCGCCTTTCTGCCTCACAGTTCTCCCAGAAGGCCCGACACGTCACCACAGAGTCGTTCACTACTCGCCTGCTCCTTGGTCCTTCTATGGACGCCTTACCGCCAAGTCGGCCTGTCCTCGAAGTTCTCGCTCGCAACTCCGGGCCTTACAAGGTTCTACGCCAGCTCTCTGAGGTCACATATGAGATCGCCTTGCCGTCCACCCGTCGTCATCCTCCGCAGCCTCTACTGATATAGTGCGCGTCTCCTGTATCAAGCCCCCAAGCCCTACGTTGTTTCTTAAGCACCGAGACGGCGCTCTCGACGGCGGGGGTTATACGTTACAGGCCATTAATGTTCCGCGGGACATGCTTTCTGGCGCCCTCTTTTATTTCATCGAATACTACGAAGGAAACATCGTCGTCCTGTTCGAATGTGATTTCATTCAGGGTTACGGCGCAGTTACTTTCAAGTGCTGTCGTTTTTTGTGAAGGTTTGACAGAATTCACCTACTTCTCATCTTGGTGCTTTGTTTGCCCCCATCTTCAACTGCGGTTAGGAAATCAGTGTCGTTATGGTTTTATTCAGAATGCCAGTGCGGTTTCACTCATAACGCTTCTTCTGCTTCTTAACTGCAGTCTCGAATTTCTCTCCTTTTACCCCGATTACATCTAGGTTGGCTTGTTTTGTAAGTTGTTAATTTTGTTCTTGTTTTCGGCAGGTTTCGACAGGTCTCTGCGACCACTTCTAGACAATGTGCTTATGCAAGTGTGCGCGTGATTGGCGCGCTTCTCTCTGTATTCCTCTATTTTCATTCTATTTCACCGTTTTATCCCTTTTCCCAGCGCAGGGTATAGCACACCGGACGCGCGTTTGGTCAACCTCCCTGCTTTTCCTTACCTCTCTCTCTCTCTCTCGGCAGGTTTTGTGTGGTCCTCGCCCTTACCAATCCATGGTCACTGCATTTTATCTCGCTCAGAACATCTGTAACCCGTATTACATGCTTCGATCTCCGCATATTCTAAAACCTATACTTCGTTTTTTTTTCCTCCGTTAGGACTTTTCTATGTTCACTTCCTGTTGCTATGCTTCCGCAATACGGAGTCAATTTCTTTCTGTGAATTTCACTTGAATTTCGGCTCTTCCTATAGTGTTCTTGGAATAGTTACCAGTTGCTTGTTCTCCATCCTGCTTTCTTCCAACTTTTGGGCTGGCTTTCATACGACAGTGGTGTATTCGGTTTAGTACCTTCTGCATCTGCAGATCTTTCGTCTTCGTGGAAACGTTCTGCTTCTTCGTAATCATGGCTGGACTGGAGGGTACCCTTCAATCAATTTGAATTTACATCCCATAGAGTTTCTCAGCGTTGCCCGAGACGTTTTTCTATATAAGGAACTCCACCACGTACCCAAAAAGTCACCAGTAACAAATGAATCAACAATACTGGAACTTCCCAAGCAATCTCACTGAAGCGGTTTTAAATTTTCGAATTTATTGAAAATTCGGAATCTGCCATGTCATATAACATGCTTGCGGTGGTTTTTTTTCCGCGATATTTAATTAAACAACAGTGATATGAGCGCTCAAACTTGGTCCGCGGGAACACCCCAAAGCGAGCGCGGAGAGTAGGTGAGGAGGATGACAGAGAGTGAAACGCCGAGGAGTGACGTCATTCTGAGGGCGAGCAGGGTAGCTCCATTGGTTTGCGGCTTTCGTTTGCGCAAAGCGCCGTGTCAGGAGAAGAGCTTGTGTTGGTTTCTGGGCGCTGCACTGCTTTGTTGTCATGCTTGGGGATATTTCCGGTAGCAAGTTCACTGATTATGTTACAATATTGCCTTTGCTACGGCCTACGGACTGATTTGACGAAGCGGACTTGCCATACCGAGCTTCTGTGCGTCCTCCAGCTGCGACAACATCTGCGTTTGCAGAGCAGCAGCATTTCACAAATTCCCTCAAGATTAGACGTCCACTGAGTGAGTCATTGATGTTAGGAAAGAGAGAAACTTCAGTCCTGCAAGAGCAAGTGTGCCATGTTCGAGGCGCTTCCCAGACAGCGACTTCGTACAAAGACCGTCTCGAATATAATCGGTACGCTCGTTGATGAAGTTATACTGAGGATCTCGCCGCAAGAAAAACGGCGGGGCATACGCTTCACACGTTCCCAGAGAGACAGATAGCCGGCCGGCCGGTTCTCACCACTCCAATCCCGTGGCCTACCTCGGCCGACCAATGTGCTCGCCACGGTTAAAGTGGATATATATATATATATATATATATATATATATATATATATATATATATATATATCACAATCGTAATCCCTTTTTGTTCATTAGAGTGATGTCAAAAGCACACCACTTCTGCAAAGCGGTGTCCGGTAGTCCGGTACCAAACCATTCGCGATGTCGGGAACCCTATAGCGGAAATATACAGGTACACCGTCTGGGCTGTTTTTTTTTTCTTTCGCATAAAAGCGACTGGATTCTCTTATTGGTCGTAACATTGAGGAAGTCAAGAACTAGCAGCACATAATGACGCACAACATGAAAATTTAAGCGGTAATCATGTTGCGAATACGTGCTGATGAGTTTTTTGCCGGATTGAAAACAGCGTTAGTTGGACCGTCTACCTAGCTATGCCCGCGTCATATTCATGGGTTGTCAGCGAGGCCTTCACGACGGCGCGCTGTTCCCACGTGCTTGTTGTAACATTCCAACACTGACAGAGACAGAAGATTTTATTCTTCTTCTTTCTCTTCCCCCGTTCCCCCGCCAAAGCAGTTCTTCGTCGTCTTTTAGTCGCTACACTCTCCCTGGCTTTGTTTTGTCCCTCCGCTGGATATAGGGAATCACATTGCTGATGGCAGCTATTTCCATGACACCATCTTCCGTTACGTAGCTGATGGTCTTAAGTATTCCGTCTTTTGTAGCCGTTTTGGTCACCTTAAATGGTCCCAACAGTTTTGTACTATGACTGTCATAGCCTTTCCGTATCAAAACTAGATCACCTAGAGTAATATTGGGGATCTTGTTGTTATGCCGCTTGTCAAACGCTCGTTTAAGCGACTCCCTGTGTTTTCTTTGGCTCTCTGCAGTCTTCTTGGTCTCCTCAAGGTGTAGTTTTGTCTTGATTTCCAGCGTGTCGTCTGCAGGCAGATACGCCGGTTCACCGAAGGCCGCATATTGGGGACTGCATCCCAAAGCACTTGTATGGGATCTATTATGATGCGACACTGCTGCTTGTAGGCAACATTTCCACCCTCCTGGGAATTCCGGGTACATGCTTATGTATTGCTTTATGTCTCGTATGACCCGTTCTGCGAGCCCGTTGGCTGACGGATGATATGGGGCTGTGAACTTCAGAGTGATGTTTTTTTCTTGTGCCCAC
This sequence comes from Hyalomma asiaticum, assembly GCA_013339685.2. Classification (NCBI taxonomy): domain Eukaryota; kingdom Metazoa; phylum Arthropoda; class Arachnida; order Ixodida; family Ixodidae; genus Hyalomma; species Hyalomma asiaticum. Next base: position 197,077,510 of record CM023481.1, on the reverse strand, counting down.
TTTGCCAGTTCCTGGCTCCTAAATGCCGATCCATTGTCAGATACTATGCATTTCAGTCCCTTAAACATGTCTCTGCTCAGTAGTGCTATGACGGTTTGCGCATTCTCTCTTCCTGGCTTGGCCGCAACAATCCTTGAGCATTCGTCAATGCATACTAAGAAAGACTGAGTTCTCCTCACGCCTTCGCTTTTTTTTTTAGCTCAGTGAAGTCAACATGAATGGTCTCAAACGGCACACTTGCGTGAGGTGGGAATATCATAGTGTCTGTTTTCTGTTTGTATTTAGCCTTGTTGATTTGACAATTGTGGCAGGATCTAATGTAATCGGCGACATCATTCTTCATTCCTGGCCATGTAAATCGCCTTCTCAATTTGTAATAGGTCCGCCAAAACCCATCGTGTCCTCCTGAATGTGGGCTGTCATGATACAGCTCAAGAACCTTTCGTACCAACGTAGCTGGAACCTGGAACTTTCTTCCTATGGGGATCAATTTCTCTGTACCTTCCCAGAGTTTGAGTAGGTTCACACTTTCCTTGTTCCCACATTCACTGATTACTGGAAGCCGAGAAAGTGCATCAGCATCTGATAATTCTTGCCCGCTTCTGTGTGCGACTTCGAAGTCAAACTGCTGGATTTCACTGATCCATCGGGCTATTCTCCCTTTTGGTTGTGAAACATTCAGCAAATGGGTAAGTGCCTGATGATCAGTGAATAGTTTGAATTTTGCACCTTCGATGTAAGAGCGAAAATACCTCATTGCGAGAACAACAGCCAATGCCTCCTTCTCTGTTGTGCTGTAGTTCTGCTCTGCCTTCGTAAACGTATACGAATAGTAGCCAATAACTTGGGCTCCTCTTTCATGTTTTCGCTGATACAGAACAGCACCTGCACCGAAGTTGGAAGCATCTGTCGTCAGTTCAAAGGGAAGACTGAAATCGGGTAGCGTAAGGATCGGATCTGATGATATGGCTGATACTAAGTCGTCGTAAGCCTTTTCACATTCATCAGTCCAAATAAAATCGGTGTTCTTGTGAAGCAAATCGTTCAATGGTTTTGCTCGGGCCGCAAAATCTTTTATGAAGTTTCTGAAGTGTCCGGCAAGCCCAAGGAAAACTCTGAGCGCGTGTACACTATCTGGCTTCTTCATGTGCCTTACGCGCTCCACGGATTCTTCCTTAGTGCTTTTAGTAAATCCATCCAGGACGCGTCCAAGAAATGTAATTTTAGTCTTGAAGAACTCACTCTTCTTAAAATTTACTTTCAGTTTAGCTTCGCTCAGTGCGATCAAAACAGCAGTCAGGTGTTCAGCGTGAGACGTTTCATCTTTTGAATAGACTAAAATATCGTCGACATAGACGTTGCAAAATACTCCAAGAAAGGGTTTCATGACGCCATTCATCATCTTTTGAAACCAGGCAGCGCTGTTCTTCCACCCGAAAGGTAAGTGATTGTACTCATATACGTCAAAGGGAGTGACAAAAGCCGTGTACATTTTATATTCCTCTTCGAGTGGTACCTGCCAAAATCCTTTGCAAAGATCTATTCTGGAAAAGATTTTGCAACCTCCCGTTTCTTCAATTATGCCATCAATTCTTGGCATAGGAAAAGGGAATAGGTCCGTTTGGTGATTCAAGATTCGGTAGTCTGTACATAGTCTCAAAGATCCATCTTCTTTGGGAGCCAGCGTAATTGGGGAGACGAACGTAGACACCGATGGTCGTATGATGCCAGCATCTAACATATTTTGGATCTCGTTTTTCAACCAAATTTTCTTCTCGCGTGACATGTTGTAAGGCTTTCTCCTGGCCGGTGTAACGTCTTTCAGCTTAAAAGGAACCGAAAATTTTGTTGTTGCTGGTGGGTAGTTGCTTAAGCAGACAAGTTCGGGGAACTTGTGGCGGACGTCGTCTTCACATGTAATAAGGCGATCTGCGATACTCAAGGAGGCGCATGTCTCTTTCGCCACAGTCACTTCATCATTCCAATAAAGGTTTAACTTTAGGGTCTTCATATCAGGTCGGGAAAGTAAAAATTTGTAGTCACACCCTTTTACTACGAGAGCGTCAATGTCAGCATTCTGGCCTTGAAAAGAGACACTTGTTCTCACCCATTTATCGTAAATTTGTCTCGTCCCATCAAAACTTTGTACTTGTACCGACCTCCCTCGAATAATTTTTTTCTTCTTTACAAGTGCCTCATTTATGACAGACACAGATGCCCCACTATCTACGAGAGCATCAACATCTTCACCATTTACCTTTAGTTTGATATACAGAAGGTTAAGAGCCGTTAGAAAAACAGTCTCCAATTTTGTCGTCAGGTGGGACTGTGCACCCTCTTTTATTCGTTTTTTTGTTTCAGCTGCATCTGGATGCGAAGAAGACATTTGCTCTTGGTAGTTACTGGCATCGGAGATTACATTAACCGCTCGGTTTCGGCCATGCCAATTGTCATGATCACGTGACCTCCAAGGTGCCCTGGCGCTCTTTGGCCACACTTGGCCCTTGCGCCACAAAACACCAAATATCATCATCATCCAAGGTGCCCTGTCGGGGTGGTAATCTGGTCGACGTGGGTTCTGGGAATTCCAATCAATTGAGAGGTTCCTGATAGAAACTAGCAAGTTCCTCGACAGTTTTTTGGCGATTGCACTTGTGCCTGTCTCTGGAGTTCCTTAGGAAGGCCGTGATAATGAGCGGAACTATCGCCGACTCCGGGAAGTTCCGGGTTTGCCATTTGAAGAAGCCGCCTTTTCTCATAAAAATCCTCGAGGGCTTTCCTGATCGAAATTTGTAAAAAATTGCTCTGTCCCACCTTTCAACCGGGGTTTTCGTCGAAAGCTGCCAGGAAAACTGCTTCTTTCGTCTTCGTGGAAACGTTCTGCTTCTTCGTAATCATGGCTGGACTGGAGGGTACCCTTCTATCAATTTGAATTTACATCCCATAGAGTTTCTCAGCGTTGCCCGAGACGTTTTTCTATATAAGGAACTCCACCACGTACCCAGAAAGTCACCAGTAGCAAATGAATCAACAATACTGAAACTTCCCAAGCAATCTCACTTAAAGGGACCCTGAAGCGGTTTTAAATTTTCGAATTTATTGAAAATTCGGAATCTGCCATGTCATATAACATGCCTACGGTGGTTTTTTTCCGCGATATTTGATTAAACAACAGCGATATGAGCGCTCAAACTTGGTCCGCGGGAACGCCCCAAAGCGAGCGCGGAGAGTAGAGGAGGATGACAGAGAGTGAAACGCCGAGGAGTGACGTCATTCTGAGGGCGAGCAGGGTAGCTCCATTGGTTTTCGGCTTTCGTTTGCGCAAAGCGCAGTGTCAGTAGAAGAGCTTGTGTTGGTTTCTGGGCGCCGCACTGCTTTGTTATCATGCTTGGGGATATTTCCGGTAGCAAGTTCACCGATTACGTTACAATATTGCCTTTGCTACGGCCTACGGACTGATTTGACGAAGCGGACTTGCCATACCGAGCTTCTGTGCGTCCTCCAGCTGCGACAACATCTGCGTTTGCAGAGCAGCAGCATTTCACAAATTCCCTCAAGATTAGACGTCCACTGAGTGAGTCATTGCTGTTAGGAAAGAGAGAAACTTCAGTCCTGCAAGAGCAAGTGTGCCATGTTCGAGGCGCTTCCCAGACAGCGACTTCGTACAAAGACCGTCTCGAATATAATCGGTACGCTCGTTGATGAAGTTATGCACAACTGAGCGGCAACGCGGTCCCTTTGGTTTGTCCGCTTACTGAGGATCTCGCCGCAAGAAAAACGGCGGGGCATACGCTTCACACGTTCCCAGAGAGACAGATAGCCGGCCGGCCGGTTCTCACCACTCTAATCCCGTGGCCTACCTCGGCCGACCAATGTGCTCGCCACGGTTAAAGTGGATATATATATATATATATATATATATATATATATATATATATATATATATATATATATATATATATATATATATATATATATTACGATATATATATATATATTACGATTGTGATATATATATATATATATATATATATATATATATATATATATATATATATATATATATATATCACAATCGTAATCCCTTTTTGTTCATTAGAGTGATGTCAAAAGCACACCACTTCTACAAAGCGGTGTCCGGTAGTCCGGTACCAAACCATTCGCGATGTCGGGAACCCTATAGCGGAAATATACAGGTACACCGTCTGGGCTGTTTTTTTTTTTCTTTCGCATAAAAGCGACTGGATTCTCTTATTGGTCGTAACATTGAGGAAGTCAAGAACTATAGTCGCACATAATGACGCACAACATGAAAATTTAAGCGGTAATCATGTTGCGAATACGTGCTGATGAGTTTTTGCCGGATTGAAAACAGCGTTAGTCGCACCGTCTACCTAGCTATGCCCGCGTCATATTCATGGGTTGTCAGCGAGGCCTTCACGACGGCGCGCTGTTCCCAAGTGCTTGTCGCACGTGGAGGGGTGCTCTTATTTAATTATGTCCACGCGAAACGAAAGAGAGTCATAAAAAGTTGCTTGTTTTGTAGTTCTTGTCGAGAATGCGAGGTCTTGCGAGTGTATGTACTATACATGATGAGCGCTGTACCTGGGCAGAACCTAAACGCCGCTCACTCAGTCGGATGCTTCATTGCATTTTTTAAAAATTGCGCTGTGTGGCCCATGCACGAGCACACGGCACTGCACGTCGGACCGGTGTGGATACCAGCCGATCGCGATCCGTGTGTCGCAGTTTCGCTAGTCGACTGCTATGGTAGCCTGTCGTCTGCACCGTTTGAATGAAATATACATACCTGAACGCGGGCGACTACGTGTAGTTTTACCACAAACTCATTGTAACTGCTACAGCTAGCCATAATAATAGCGATATGATTATATACAGCAAGAAAAAGAACTAATAAAAACGCGCCTGGCCGGTCGGCGCGCGCGCACTAGCCCAGCCGCGGCAGTCAGCTCATCTGAGGCACTCACGATGACGTCATGAAGCTCCTCAACCAATCATAGGCAGCGACAAGGTTTGCGTTGCCGCCCATGACGCGCGCCGCGCGTTTTTGCCAAAACTAGCGTCATTTGCTTCACTTGCCAAAATATTGCTTCACTTGCCAAATTTGCTTCACTTGCGTCACTTGCCAAATAGCGTCATTTATATCCATTTTCGACCTGATTTTCGCGTTCATCTAATGAAAAATGATTATATAGCATTATAACCTCAACTTCTTTAAAAAGTGCTTCAGTGCCCCTTGAAGAAAATGACATCCCAAGGTACGCCCTCTAACTTTTCTAGTATACTGTTCAGCTAGTCTGGCTTCTCTCGAGAGGGTGGTTCGAATGTTGAACGTTGCTATGTTCAGTGTCCAGCAGTGGTTCTTGTACCTTCTCTCTCTCTCCTTATATATATATATACAACCCACCACAGATAAAGATGAAGAGACCTATATGATATATATATATATATATATATATATATATATATATATATATATATATATAAACAAAGTTATTCACACGATTAACAAAACAATATAGCTTTACTGACGTTGCGGCCGGTGGACCGGCCTTCATCAGAGTAAAATGGTGTTGCAGAGCACTTTCCTTTTAAGAGTACAGGAAGAGGAGAGAGTCCAGCTGGCTGTCAAGTCGGCCTGGACAGAGCACGTCATCGGCTGCGGCCAGTCACGATGCGACACTGTAGCCTCTCAATTAAGGCCAAGGCGGCACATTTCCAACCCCGAGGGATTCTCATACCTGTATGTAACGCAGCCTTAAAGCCACTTCACATTGCAAGAATGGTAATGACCGCTGCGGAAAAGACAAGGAAAAAAATTGGCCGCGTATCTCCGTGCTTCGCTGCAAATGTCGTCGAAAGACGATAGCCTTCTACCGGCCGTACTACATGAGTCCCGGTTCGCGTGTTTCTATTTCCCCGAGGAGTTGCGCAAGCGAGAGGGAAAACGAAGAGACGCGAGGAGAGAAAGGGACCGGCCGGAGTGGCGGGCGGCCGTTCCGCTGCCTTCCGTTCGGCACGAGCGTGAGGTAAGGGCGCCATCTGGCCATGATTTCGGGAAACGCAAGAAGCTTGCCTAGTACGCAGAACTGCGTAGGAAACGTCCGCTAACAAGCACTAGGGTCTTTAGAGTTGCGCATCTATGTATTTTCTACTAAAGGAACACACCGTCTAATACTTACGTATTGATGTTGCGCCTCAGATATGCGTAATATTTGCTTTTTGGTCGACTGTGATCACAAGTATGAACGCAACTGGGTGGTCGCAAGATGGGCGGTCGTTTAGGATGGGGTTAACCTTTCGCAGCAGGACAGACACACGCACAGACAGACCAAAATTTTTGCGTTGAAGTTCCCTAAGAAAGACTATCGTCTTTAAAACTGGTTTTTGACGCACTGCTGGCTAGAATCGAATGCAATATCTTGAAAAGAAAACTATAAACAATAAACAAGAAAAAATGAAAATAAAAGTTATAACAATGAAAAAATAAAAAGGTCAGTTCATTGTTATCGTTTATATATATATATATATATATATATATATATATGTGTGTGTGTGTGTGTGTGTGTGTGTGTGTGTGTGTGTGTGTGTGTGTGTGTGAGCAATGTGCGCAGATTGGAACTTTTGAATCATTTTCGAATCGCGTTTGCTATTCGATTAGATTCGCACTTCACCTATTCGAACTATTTAAGGTTCGTAATGAAGGTGCGAAATCTGCTGCGGCTCGTGGAAAGTGGCCCCTTCTCACGCTTAGTACGCTTCGCCTCATAGCAGTTGTCTACTGCCGCGAAGCTAACACTCGCGTACTACGGCAAAGGTAACACTTGCATATTGCGGCGAAGCTAGCTCATGCATATGCACAGTTCTGTGATGGGCAAAGGCGTCCGCAAATTTTTTTGCAGGGGGGGGGGGGGGATGATTGATGATTGATGATGATGATTGATTGATTTGTGGGGTTTAACGTCCCAAAACCAGTTCTGATTATGAGAGACGCCGTAGTGGAGGTCTCCGGAAATTTCGACCACCTGGGGTTCTTTAACGTGCACTGACATCGCACAGCACACGGGCCTCAACATTTCGCCTCCATCGAAATGCAGCCGCCGCGGCCGGGATTCGATCCCGCGACCTTCGGATCTGCAGCCGAGTGCCATAACCACTAGACCACCGTGGCGGGGCGGGGGGGATGAGGACAGCGGTATGTTCGCAGCAAAAAGGCACTACACTATTTGCTGAGTAAATTTATTTATTTATTTATTTATTTATTTATAAGTAAAACACACACATGAAAGATCAAATTACAGACAGGTAATTACTGCGTGGTTAGGTGAGACACAGTGGAGTTTACTAACGAACAAACAATTCAAATTAATAAAAAATGCAAAAAGGTGCTACCACTTCGTGGAGAAGAGCGCTCAGTCTTGCTGCATGCGGGTTCTCGACTCACCCGAATTGATGACCAGCACACAACACAATATGTTCACAAACACGCAACTAAATTCACTCAGTCAGTCTTCCTTGAACAGCAACTGCAGACGCCTCGGATTTTTCTGGGCGAATTGCGTGATGACACGGGTGATAAACTCATTTCTGTGATTCATTACACGCTTTCTGTGCCCACTCGTCATACAAAGGCTGTCCAGCCTGTCGTTTGTCATCGTTGAGCGTAGGCAGGTTTTCACTCTTTTCATTGTACTGAAGCAGCGTTCGACCGTACATATAGTAAGTGGCAAACCCAGAGTCATCTGAATGGCTTTGCAACACCGGGGAACAATGTCTTGGCCTGATCTAGACGCTCGCAGCAAGTTATTTCTGATGGGTCCTCAATTTTTCTGCACCTCATCTCGTACCAAGAGATAGCTTCTTCCTTGAAGTTGTCGATGCCATAAAAACATTGGAGTTCTTCGGCGAGGGCAGCGAACTCAACGCAGCTCAAGTGCTTCATTTTTGATGAATGCAGCTGTAGAAGTTTGAAGCTGCCCTCGTTGCTTTCAGAAAAGCGGCGAGCTAAAGAAGCAGTGAGAGAGTCCGAGTACGGCACATATATTGCCGCACGGTAGTATTCCGCCGGCGACTGAATCCCGCAGTTGTCTCGGTGGGCCTGACGAGACACTGTGTCTTGGTACAGATATCACCACATTTAAGTCATTGGCTGCCTTCCTTGCTACATTAATGATGTCAGAGAACTCCTCTACAGCTTTTGTCCGGTGGCCGCGAAGAATACGTTGCAGCTCAGTGATGTGGTCATGCACAGAACGGAAGTCTCTGGGTACGCCTTTAGTGTTTCTCTCGAACACATTTTACATATGAGGAAAAACGTTGCCTCCTTTCCTTTTCTCCGCAAATCATACCGCAGGCTCACTGCGGCCGTTTTCATAGCAGTGTGGCTCTCTGAGTGTTTACACTGTATAAAGTCGTTCGAAGCACTTGACAATCGTTTTCATAACCAGAAAATGAAGCAAAGCATAGACTCCTAAGAATTACACTCTTCCATTAATAAAAAAAACTTATTTAATTGACTATTCCATTTCGATAGGTAGCCATACACATAATTTAGTTTCGGTTGCATTTATCTGAGACCAAAATAATTATGCGGTCCTATCTTAATTCGTTGAAATGGATCGCATAATGACACTACTGGCCTCGGCTTTCAGTGCACTACAAGCGTACAAACTTCTGAGGGGCGGATTTGTGTAGACAATTGGTTTGGGTGGCGAGGAGGCCGAAATTTTCGTCATTTCAGCAAAAAGCGTCTTCAAGCAAATGTGACGCCACGGGGAGGTGTCACACTTTCCTTACTAAGTGTGGCGGTCCAGAATTTTTCCTAAGTTTATCCGGTAATTTATGAAAAAGTGGAAGTTCTCGCGATAATACTACGTAGACCTCGTAATGCAAGATAGACAAACCTCAAACGTTACTCTCAGAATTCTCTATCTTCAGCCTGTCCTTTCACTGCCGTGCCATCACCAGCAAGGTTACTTCTTAGTGTTCAGAGTGCGAAGTTGGCTCGCAATCCTGAATGGCGCTTCTACGGATATGAGGAACGTTGTGTGCTGATCAACCTTTTTAGCTCGAGTGAAAACAATTATTGTCCAAATTTCCAGGGAGTGCAGCCGCCCCCTCTTGCCCCCCCCCCCACCCCCCTCCCCCCCTTTGCTTCTTTCAATACGGACGCCCATGCTGATGCACTCGGTTCTTCTTCAAGAGACGCCATTGTGGAAGAACACTGTAATCTTGCAATAATTTTTTTTCCTTGCCCATGTTCAGCGGTGTGTTCCTCTGTAATTTAACATGGTATTATTAAAAAAAATATGCGATTCTATTCGCGCTCAAACGTGAACTAGAACTTTAGTTTCGCAACTATACATGGTAGAGATAACAAAAACGCAGACAAAAAGCCACATAACAGCTTGTATAAGTCTGTGTCCCTTTCTGGCAACAAGCAAGAACACAATGCATGAACAGGTACATGTACACAGAAAGAACAATGTCCAAAAACATGAGTAGAAATTAATTGACATTAATCCAAAAAATTCGAAATCGCTTCGCACTCAGGTGTTTGCTGTTCGCAAAGCTCTAACACACACACACACACACACACACACACACACACACACACACACACACACACACACACACACACACACACACACACACACACATATATATATATATATATATATATATATATATATATATATATATATATATATATATATATATATATATATATATATATGCGAATGAAAATCGATGGATCCGGTGTAATATGTGTTTGAGGAAGAGGGCAACAAACGTTCGAAACACAAATTTTTACTAACGTTTCGGCAGGCCCCCCTGCCGAAACGTTAGTGTATATATATATATATATATATATATATATATATATATATATATATATATATATATATATATATATATATATATATATATATATATATATATATATATATATATATATATATATAGATTTGCCTATCTTATAATTCCTCTCATTATGCAAAGGGTACTCGATTGCCAGGGACGTATCTGCAATTACCAACAGAGAGTCTAAAGACATTAATCACTGAACGTACCTTCCACCAGGTTTTCTATCTGCACAGAACTCTCCATTGCCTATGCCTTCACTGCACTGTGCAACTACAATCGGTACAGAGCTATCCGGTACACTTGATTCCTCATCTCGCACACGCCACCCACCACCTTGTTTTGCATCAAGTGGGTCTCCCGTTGCTCCTAACTTTCACCGCATGCATCTCAAGGTCGTCCACAGTGGAGGAGGTGATGCACCGGGAAAATACCGGGCAGAGCCACGGCCCTCGCCTAGGGGTTCATGCGCTACGAAGGTTTGGCGCAACAGTTACTCTAAGAGACGTGCATGTGCAGACGGAACCTGTCGTATCCATATTCTCTGTAGCATTGTCCAGTGCCCAACCACCTGGAGTCGGAGCGATATGGAAACAGCATTCAGTACGAGTCTTTAGAATGAACGTCAAAATGCAGCTATTACTTCTGGTGTCAGGAAGAAAGTACAATTCCAATTTGTACATTCTTCTCAGGGTGCATGTTCAATAAACGAGGAACACCATTCATTTTCTTGTAAAAGAGGTGTACTGCTCACCTTTGGACTTCAAACAGATTAGATTTTTTTTTAACTCCCTTCAGCGGGTTACCTATTGAAAATCCCCTATCAATACAGAAGCTTCTAGTGCACCGAACCCCGCACATTGCCAAGCGACAGAAGCGTCCGTAATGAACAGTGTCGCAGAAGCCTTTGTAGAGGTTTCCAAAAATTTTGGAGCAACACCTTAACCCGACAAGCTTCACAGCCACCTACCTACTCAACTTCAAATCAACCTGCTAATAAAATCAATATCATATGTTCCGAAGATAGTGTCACATCAGCAACTACCGCAGCAGCATCAGAAATCTCAGACAGACTCCAAGTCTTGTCCGAGTCTTAGGCCTGAACCGCGAGATTTTGTGTTAAAAACCGTAAATTGGTTTTGTTCTGGGGAACCTATTTGAGAAATTTAACGTCGAAACGGAGCCTTTTTAAATGTTAAGACCGCAACAATGACGTCATACCGTAACTTTATTTTTATTTTTATTTAGGAAGACCTCACAGGCCTACGAATAGGCATAGGGTGAGGGGGGCGTATGTTACAATACAATACAATCGGTTAAAAGATATGGTGCTACAAGAAATCAAACACTGGCACAAGACGAAGAAATTTGCATATAACAAAAACCGGACAGATCTTCAAAAAATAAAAAAATGAACAGACAAGCATTGCATAAAAACCGCAAGTGGAAAAAAATGTTACAATATACGTTACAGAGTTGCCAAATGGTTTTATACAATGTATTATATTGAAAAAGCGAATATAACACGGACATAACGCCTGACAATGCATTCAAAGCGTAAGCGTTTGATAAGTAACCATGTATTAACTGCGATCAGTGTGAAGAAAAATGTTTCGTCAAATTACAGCAAAAAGTGGTCATGATTTGTGAGCGACGCAATGCTATCCAGAAGGCTGTTTCAAAGACGAATAGCGCGAGGCAGTGGTGAAAAGTTCTTGTTGTTTTGTGGGGTTTAACGTCCCAAAACCAGGTCTGATTATGAGAGACGCCGTAGTGGAGGGCTCCGGAAATTTCGACCACCTGGGGTTCTTTAACGTGCACTGACATCGCACAGCACATGGGCCTCAACATTTCGCCTCCATCGAAATACAGCCGCCGCAGCCGGGATTCGATCCCGCGACCCTCGGATCAGCAGCCGAGTACCATATATGCCACTAGACCACCGTGGCGGGGCAGTGGTGAAAAGTTAAATGCTTGCGTCACGCCATATACGCGGGTATAGCTGAAATAATTGTGCAGTCAGCGTGATGTGAAGACATGGTGTTTCAAGCATGGTAGGGATATGCCGTCAGGGTGAATGAATTTATGGAATAATGACATCAATGCAATGACGCTGTGACTTCATCCTGACGTCAACAAGATGTCATGTGGCAGCGTCGCCACTTGGTCACGTGGGTTTTTCGGGCACATCTTGTCGCAATGTTTCTCGTACAAATCTCGCAGCAGTCAGCACCAACATGTTATACTTCCTTTACGAAATGCCGATGAACAAGAAAATAAATTCAAGTACATCTCATTCACCTCTCTTAGTAGCTAACGTTGCTCGACGTAGGAGTATTAATGATGCTGTAGAGCGAGGTGTGTTATACGTCGACACGCTAGGAACGGGGAATGGATTGACCCGTTTGCGCTGTTGAAGAGTCAAGGAAGAAAATGGTATCATCATTGCAGCCTTTTTCATACTTTCCCACTCGCGAAAAATGAAAAGGTACCTACGAGGAAGCGCTACACATAAACGCGTTCAGGTAAGAGTGCAGTAAGACGGCGTCGCGACGCTCCGTTTATTCGGACGAAACGCAAAGCAGCGCTGCCGTCGGCCTCGCGCCTGACAGAACGAATTCGGCGGCGGTCAGCACACGCCTGCTTTTGCGGTTGTGCAGGAAGTGAAAAAGAAGCTCGCGCGAGCTGCCAGCGAAGCAGTCGTCCAGAAAGAGACGGAGGAGGGCGGTTGCAACCGTACCGATCCGGATAGCTGCAGGCAGCTTCACCTTTCGAGCGTTTCGCGTTTCACCGTCAGTCACGGTGCATTGGCTGTGCCGCCGCAGGGGCCTAGCGGCAGCCCAGCCATGCCTTATCTGGGTCGGTGGCTTTTTTGGCGGGGCTGGCGGGATAGCCTCTGGCCATTGCTTCCTTCATTGTGCGGAGGCGGCAAAGCGTGCCGTCCATTGATGCCTCGCGATTCAGGATATTGGGCAGACCTCTTTGGCGCCTGGTGATCGGCACATTTCGCGTGCGCCTTCGAGGCGCCACGCTCTCATTTTGTTTAGCTTTTCGCAGGCGCAATGACTCCGAGAGGGTGCACGCGCAGTCGCAGGGAAGGCACCGTGGGCATTCCGCACCGTCGAAGCCTGGTTGCAGAGAAGCCTTGGGTGCCAAGAAAAAGCGAGAAGCCAAGCAAATAGCATAGCAGACATTCCGACGGTGAAGAAACTTGTCGAAAGGTAGTCTCTTGTGACAAAGTTACCTAGACTTGCAAATAAGTTTGTTGCTTATAGTAGTAGTACATATTTCAGTACGAAAGAAGCGCTGAAACATGCCTTGACAAGCGTTTACAAGTGTTCCTCTATCGTCTTCGCTGCACCCCTCGCTCGGGACTGTCCGATTGAATAACTATGTCGACCGGACACGCCTCTGTTTACTTATTGCTGTTCGTCTTCATCTTAAAAAAATTCCCAGGCCTGCGCAGAGGGCGCAGCACAGTGGCAGCGTAAGCTAGATTTTGCATGCGTGCTATCTCGATCTTCTCTCTCAGTGCTCGTCCACTATTGCTTCTCCTCCCCCTTTTCTTCTTCTCCTTTCATTGTTTTCTTTTTCTGCGGCCTCTTCTCCTCCGTCGTCCTCTCTTCTTCTTAATTCCTCTTCTAATTAGTCGCCGTCTTCTTCCTTTTCTTCGTAGTGGTCGTCTTCTTTTACTTCCTCGCTATCGTCTCCTCCGTCTTCTCTTTTTCCATAGTGCAAACAACAACAACAACAACAACAACAACAACAACAACAACAACAACAGGCGTGCAAAACACGGACGCAAGGGATGAGAAGTGGACAACACGAACGCCGACTATACAACTCGCTCAGCTTTTTGTCCTTTTCTTCTCCTCCGTCTCAAGCAGAGCGCTTATTCTTTGCGTGTAATATGTGCTGGTTCTTTTTTTTTTCTTCTTCAACATTAAAGGGGCACAAAGCCCTATTTGTCTGTCGCACTATGTGCTAACAACAGCGTCATTTGGGCGACTTAGTTCATACATACCGAATAAAGTGGTAGCAACGTGACAAATTAGGAAGAAACATAGGGGACAGGGCAGAGCGCTGATTTTCAGCTAATTTTTATTCAAAACAGGCCGGCTGTTTTTGTACACCATGAAATCCATAGATCGCAAGCCCCCGATCAATTTTGTTATCACACGCGTTCGTGGTATTGAAAAGAAAGGAAAATTCTGTATCAGTCATTTTATTTTGCATTGCAAGGTACATCGAAACTGTCGGCGTGTTGCTGACTGGCTTGAACCTGTTTGCTGATCTCTTGCTGATTCAGCTGTCAAAGCCAGCTTGTGCATGCGCTTTTCTAAACGTTAACATGTACTCAGCTTGCAACCGCTGTTGAAGATGGCCGATTGTAGATTCCACATACCAATCTGTCTCGCAGCTTAACTTCAAAAGCGTAACTTTATTTTTGCTGCATAACTTCATTTCTTCATTAAGTATTTTGGTTATGTATTTTGCGGTATGTTGCTATGTACGGGTCGCAGGAGCTCTGTCAAGCTGCGATGAAGCAGCTTTTTCTCTTGCCATCTATTTTGTTTCTGTCGTGTATACGAAAGACGAAAATAAAAGACTGATTGGTGAATTGAAAGCCAGCCTCCCTTCTTGGGACTAGCACTTTTCGCTTCCGCCCGACGTATCAGGGCCCATCATCGTGGAGTCCAACGTAGAAAAAGATCCACACCTTTGTAAAGTTCGCAGAGCTGCCACGTGTAGTCTCCACAGATTCGTAAGCGAGCTCATCTCGTTTCTGGCAGCGATATTGTGCAAGTAACTCCGGAGGTCTGGGGTCGAAGTGCTGGCCCGGTAAGCTGATGACGTCCACGACGCCCACGTTAGAAGTCTTCCTTGTGCGAATATTCGTCTTGCATGCATTGGTCAGAGTAGGTAAGCTGTAAAAAGCCCAGAGACAGCGCTCCATACAGTTACAGCATGGAACTTTTCTATGAGCCTCAAAATTTTACGCACAGAAGTCTCATTATGTGAAGGAATTAGGCTGCTCTTATGGAATAAGCATTAGAAACCCCGTGAAAGGCCACGGTTAATGATAACATTATATACGCGATGATGCTTCTTGTACAAGACATACTAACCATTGATAGAAACAGGGTACTTTACGTGTCATGGCCTTTCGTATAAACACAACTAAAGCGCACTTCTCGGTAGAGGAAGACAGACAGACAGACGATGAACTTTGCTGGATCCTGAGGAGCTACTGTAAGGACTCCCTAGAGGGAGGCCGTTGTAACCGCTGGCCGCACCCACGTGGAAGACAGAACGCCATGACGCTCCGCTCTTTCGTGGGTCCTCTGGACAGCCTGGGCTTGCTTTCGGAGCACCATTCTTCTGATGGCATCTTCCTATTCAGCTTCGCTGGAGAGAACGTCGTTAGGCAACGCGGGACATCGCCAGAGCATGTGAGCCATAGAACAAAAAAACGGCAGTCAGGACAGCCAAGGCCCACGTCCGAGTATAACCTACTGAGGAAGCCCCGGGACGGGAAAGAACCCGTCTGCAACATTCGAAGAGTAACTGACTGACCTCTGCTGAGCTTCGAATGAGGAAGAGGGTAGACTCTCCTGCCAAGTTGATAATGTTTAGTGGCGGCCCCTGGATGGATGGATGCTATGAGCGTCCCCTTTGTAACGGGGCGGTTACATGTGTGCCACCAGGCTCGTAAAGAAGTTTAAGAACTTTTTTTCCCCTCTCTAAGTTGTCCTCATGCCCTTTTAAATCTACTCTGGAGCCGCCAGACCGCCGCGGCGTGTGAGTTCTCGCGCACGGTCGTGAGTCAGCTGACTGAGGTTTGGGAAGCCCTCAAGAACGTTCGTCCCCATGTGTGCGGGGAACCACGTAATATAATGAAAACCAGGGCAAGCCCTCTTCTCTAGAATGGAGGCCGCCTCTCGAGCGAGGTTACCCATTTCGAATGCCATAATTGCGTCTCGCGAATCGGTGTAAACATAGAAACGCTCTGGGTCACACAAGATCACCGCAACCGCGATTTCCTCGGTAGAAGAAATGTCCTTGTTTGGGTAGATGTGAACGGGTTAGGGTGGCTCCCTGTTGGACCCTTGCACGCAGTTATGAAGATGGATTACTGCCGAAGACATACAAATTAAGAATATCTTCTAGGAGAGCCAGATCCACCTAAAACAACATCGAGAAAAAGCTCAGGCAATGTTATTGCTGAAATGGCCGAGCCTGTTCCAACAATTCTTTGCAGACAGTTTGTGTCATCAAAGCGCTTCAAACTTTCACTAAAGGGACTGTCTACCGTCCTTCGTCGCTCTCCCGTTTTATGGCTCAATAGAAAGCGCACCTTTCGGAGTATCACAGCGCGCAGTGGTTTCTACAGAAACGGAATAGAAATTATTAAAACAATTTTTTTTTCTACGATTTCGCCCCTTTTCTACATGTAGAGACGCGGGAAACAATGGTTACCGCACACGATGCATCGTCGTCTCCCTGGCAACCGTTTTGGGCGCGGGAGGCTTCTTCTCAACACGAACCGGTTCCAAGGTCGACATTCCAGAGGTGACGAGGAGGATAGGCGAGTGAAAGTTGGCGCGCCGGGGTGCGCCTCGGACATGCTGCACCGCATACATGACAAGCACAGTACTACGCGCCTGTACCATGGCCTCCGCGATCGGCTGCGGCGGCGCGGCGTTGCACCGGCCGTCCCATTCGGACGGAGAAGGCGTAATCGCGGAAAGGGTAGTGGCCTCTTTTCTCGCCGCACTGTGACGCGCGCAACCCAAGGCTCGTTTTCCATGGGGCGGGCGGGCGGGCGCTGCGGACGAAAAGTCGATTACCGCAGCCAAAGCGCAGTGGGAAATTACTGCAAGACAATGCCAGCGTCAGGCAGAGCAGCTTACTGGCATAAATAGACATCTGTAAAGTTGTTATGCAGAATTGGGAGCCGAGTGAGGCAGGTCGACATTATATAGCGCTTCATAGCAGAGGCGTTCCCGAACGCGCAGATAATTTTCTTTATTATGTAGTCACGCGCTGTTCTTCGAAAACTCGAAATAATTTACAGTCAAGAAAGTGGCCAATTTCAAATGTGGAGAGATTAAGAGGTTCAGACACCTTTTCTTTGTAGCAGTAATATAAATGCGAATCACACTTGCATGCGTGTAATAAATGTTGGCTTTCAGTACTTGCAGGTGCGACTCAACAGATTGTATCAATACAGTATATATTGACCAGGGCAGCGCACAACAGCGTGAAATGCATGAGGAGTTTAGACACTGCATAAATCGAACTGTAGTTAATTTAATTTTTGGGATCTTTTTTTCTCTTATACAAGCAAAAAAGAGAGCTTAATGCCCTGAAGCCGCAGCTGGGCAGAAGAGACAAAATCGTTCGAGGATACATTGCACTTTATTTACAGAACATAGCGGAGCCATTACTTTTGTCATGGTTTTTTAACATTGTGCTTGTTTTAAACACGGAGCACTTTCCCGTGCACTGGCTTGCATGCGAGCTTTTTGCGGTAATCTGCCTTGTCTGTCACAGTAGCGCCGACACTGACTAAGAGTGGCTTTATGAACCTATCGAATACTACAGACAGCGTGCTTGCGGCTGAAATGCTGAAAAGACCCCAGTGGTTTTTAGGCTGCGCTAAAAATGCGACGCTATGCACGAAAAAGGCCTCTGCCGAAGATTTGGTGCTGCCACCTGGCAGTTGCCCAGGTATTCTGCACGAGCTCATGTTCCCCGACGGCGCTGCCAGATGGCGTCCATATCTCACGCAGCGTAGTACGGCTGGCAGAAGACTATCGTGTTTCGACGACTTTGGAGCGAAGCACGCAGATACGCGGCCAATGTTTTTTTCTTACAGATTTCAATCTGTATGGCAAAAAAGAAAAATCACTAGGAGGCGTTTTGCTACAGCCACCGCGCTGACGCAAGGCGTCGTTTTGGCAGGTCAGTTCAAGTAAAGTTTCTCTTACATCGCAGATGTTTATAGATAGGCCAATCGCAACTCCGCAAACAGGAAATCACAGAGCGCGTATGAGCCACGGACATGCCTGTATGAGCCACGCGTGATTGTTGTTATGTGGGGTTTAACGTTCCAAAACCAGCTCTGATTATGAGAGACGCCGTAGTGGGGGGCTCCGAAAATATTGACCACCTGGGGTTCTTTAACGTGCACTGACGTCGCACAGCACACGGGCCTCAACATTTCGCCTCCATCGAAATGCAGCCGCCGCAGCCGGGATTCGATCCCGCGACCCTCGGATCAGCAGCC
This sequence comes from Hyalomma asiaticum, assembly GCA_013339685.2. NCBI lineage: Eukaryota > Metazoa > Arthropoda > Arachnida > Ixodida > Ixodidae > Hyalomma > Hyalomma asiaticum. The sequence continues at coordinate 197,059,332 of CM023481.1, read as the reverse complement.
GAGTACCTTAGCCACCACCGTGGCGGGGCCACGCGTGACAGTTAGTGTTAGCGTTTACATGCCAAACGCATTCGTTAGCGTTTACATGCCAAACGCATTCGCGTGATATTCGACTGCCAAATTTTCCGAGTTCGGACCCCTAGGCCCTAGGTTCGACTATTAATTGTCCTGGCTTTGGCCTTTACTAGCGATAATAATAAAATTTGATTGATTTGATTGATTTGTGGGGTTTAACGTCCCAAAATAATAAAATTTGAGGAGCCGTTTTTCTATCAGGAAAATTGGGGCCTTGGCATGCTTGGCATGTGCGTACCTTTCTTTCTTTCTTTCCTTCTTTCTTCCTTTCTTTCTTTCTTTCTTTCTTTCTTTCTTTCTTTCTTTCTTTCTTTCTTTCTTTCTTGCTGTCCCCCTGTCTTTCGCTCGCTCATTTTCGTCTGCCGTTCCCTCTTTCTTTCTTCGGTAGAAAATACAAGGGGCTCATATGGCTTAGATGTGTTCACTTCTTTTGCCGAGCGTGCACTGAAGGGAATGCACGTGTTTCGGGTACGTGCCTTGAGCTGCGTCGGCTTCTTCCTGCATATAAAACTCCACTTTAAAGCGCACGTACCCCTAACCAACAGCTGCTGAATCGATTAGCGGGCTGGGCTTGCAACCCGGAGGTCGGTGGTTGGAATCCGCAGCTCGACGACCAATTTCTATTTTCGCGTGGCTTGAGTTTTTGCACGTTGACCACAACGACAGTGGCCAGCATAAAGATTCGCTCAATAACAGTAAACCAGATACCAGAACCTCACTTTGTGATAGAAAACTTTCATGTGAAGTGCCGCATCATCAAGGTTATGACGTCAATGACGTCAGCTTTGATCGCGTCGTCACGTCGTAATGCAATATTTCATTGTGACTTCATGATGACGTCGATTTGATGACGTCACCACTTGGTCACTGTTATGTTGTTTGGGGGTCGTACGGTTATTGTACGACCGCGTTACGATGAGACGGCACGGAGCCGCAAGTGACACACCGTCATGTGTGAGAACAAGCACTGGCTAGGCTCGGCTTGCCTAGCCTTTTTATTATACCGAAGCATGGGTAGAGGGCGCTAGCAACTATACATAACACGCCCCTTTTTGTTTTCAAAAAACTAATATGAGAGGCACAAACACAATAACAACGTTCATTCCCGGTACGTGGCCGGGGACGCTAGCAACTATACATAACACGCCCCTTTTTTGTTTTCAAGAAACTAATATGAGAGGCACAAACACAGTAACAACGTTCATTCCCGGTACCTGGCCGGTGGCTGGTGGCATCACTCATCCTTTGAACACGTGGCCTTAGGTAAGAACAGTTATGTCACGCACATATTTTGCACCATCTGTGGTTTGCACAGTGTAGCGCCTCGATGGGGACCAAGTTGAGTGACAACTGCCTTTTGCCAGGTATTTCGGTGCCTCACCCAGACAGGTTGGTACTTTTCCTAAGTTGGAAGTGTATGAGTGCGGTTATCTCCACGCTTGTGCTGCGCAGTCTGTCTGCGTTTGAGAAGTTGCTGGTGCGCAACAGTGGAGTAGTGCAGTTTCAGCTTATAGTGGTAATGTTGGTACGAAAGTTCGCAATCTCCTGCCCATAAACAGCTCTGCAGGGGAGCGTGCTCCTGTGGTTAGGGTGGCACGGTAATTGAGAAGAACCAAAGACAGGCCCTTGCCATCGCTGCATGACTTGATCAGCATCGTCTTGACCGTCTGTATTGTTCTCTCCACCTGCCCGTTGGACATGGGCAGGTGGAGAAGTAATGATGGCTCATGAACAATGTTCCATTGATGCAGAAATGCTTTGAATGCTTCAGAGTCAAATGGTGGTCCTTGATCTGAAAAAGGGACATTGAGGATTTCAAAGCGTGCAAATATGTCTTTCAGGACCATAATAATCGACGATGATGTCGTAAATTCCATATGCTTCACTTCAACGTATTTTGAAAAGTAGTCATCAACAAGGATGTATGCGCTTCCTTGACAGAGGAAGAAATCAACGGCCATTTTTTCCCATGATCTTACCGGCAAGTCTCTGTCAAGCAAAGGTTGTTAGGGGTTTGACTTCTGTTGGATTGACATATGTCAGAGCTTGAGACTAGGTTGACGATGTCCTTGTTGAGTGAAGGCCAATAAACGCTCTGGCTTGCCAATCCCTTATAAGCCACAATACCGCAATGAGCTTGGTGCAGAGAACCTCAGCTTGGAGGGCCGCTGGAATTACAAGGCGTATCCCACTGCATATAAAATTTTCGGTGATGTAGAGTTCACTCCTTACATGAAGGTATTGTAATGAAGAAGAGCGCCGGCGCAGAGGCAGTAGCATTATTGTGTGTGCAGCAGGTGCTCGAACTCCGAGATAGTGCTTGGCAGGTTCTTCAACCGGCTGCCGCTACCTCAGCTCCAATAAATCTTTATATTTGGTGGAGCCGTGCTGGGTACCGTTCCACTCTAGCATCCAGGAACTTCGTTCTCGGACGCTACCCTCGGCCATGCCGGACGCCGACCAGCAGACTCTTCCGCCGCCGCCCGTCCTGTGCGCTGGCACTGTTCGCCAGCGGGAGCCTCCCACCTTCAGCGTAGCCGACGATAACGACGTTGAAGAGTGGCTTTCGGCCTACGAACGGGTGAGCGCTAACAAGTAGCTCGACTCGGACAAGCTTCGTTGTCGCAGAGGCAGCAGCATCGCAGATGCAGCAGAGGCAGCAGCATCGTGTGTGCAGCAGGTGCTCGAGCTCAGAGACCGTGCTTGGCAGGTTCTTCAACCGGCTGCCGCTACCTCAGCTCCAATAAATCTCCTTTATAGTGTGGTTTTGCCACAGGGTGGATATCACAAAGGCGATCTGGCCATCCATGTTGAATATACTCAGTTGCTTTAAGGTTGGATATGGATCTGTTGCTTCTTGAATCTGCTTTAGTTTGGTGGTGACGCTGGCACCAGAATTGACACCATTAGTCCTGGGTCGCTGTCTGTAGTTTTAGGGGCGAAGCTCCTTAGGGCGTGGGTCGTTCCCTCCTCCGTACATAGTATGTAGCCACCTGTAGTTTTATGAAGTGCTCACTAGATGGCGTGATGGTGCTGCGGTGCTCGCTTCATTCAGATGTATGGGAACGCGTAGTATGGGAGTCCGTCCTTCCGTCCGTCCGTCCGTCCGTCCTTCTGTCTGTCTGTCTGTCTGTCCGTCCGTCCGTCCGTCCGACCGAGCGCTGCGGTGCTGCTTAGCTAGTACGTTAATTGATCAATAGATGGCGCGGAGGCGCTCGCTGCGTGCTCAAGTGTGATAGGAGAGCGCTAGATGGCGACACACAGTGTTTGTCACGTCTTTGATGATGTACTGGGCAAGATTCACGGAAGATTCACGGTTTTTACCGATGAACTTCCGGACCTTCGCCCACTCATCATCATTCACCTCGTGGATATGCTGTGATTTTTTTTATCTTGGATTCAGGATCTGGGCACCTTGACAGTGCATCAGCCACAGGCAGTAGCTTCCCTGGTACGTACATGACTTTAGTGGTGTAACACACTAGCCGGAGCATAAGCCTTTGAAGTCTAGCTGACATGTTGGTTAGATCCTTAGTCTGCAGTCGAACTAGAGGTTTGTATTCTGTTTCCATAGTCACCAATCGGAAAAAAGTGAAGTAGTGGAAGCGCTCACATGCAAACGCCACTGCTAAGAGTTCTTTTTCGATTTGAGCATAACGCCGCTGGGGAGCTGTGAGAGCTGCAGAAGTATATGGTCTGCCTTCCTGTAACAGAACCTATCCCATGCCATACGAACTGGCATCTGTTGAAATAGTAATAGGCTTAGACTGGTCGAATTAACGCAATACTGGTGCTATTAAAGTTTCTGTATGATGAGGTTGAAGGTCTCAGTATGCCAACTTGTCCAGTGCCACGCTACATCCACCTTGAGTAGCTCGCGCAATGGGCAGGTCGTTGTGAAAAGTTGGGGATGAACATCGTCAGATAGGTCACCATTCCTAAAAAAACCTTTGTAGCTGTGACTTGTCGGTTGGTACAGCCATGGCTTCAATGGACATGACTTTTTCAGGGTCTGGAGCTAGCCCCTCGGAGGAAAGCCGATGTCCCAGATATGTGATGGCTGAAAGTCCCAACTTTACTTTTGCTTTGTTGAACTTAAGTTGTTCTTTCTTGCAATTGTCAGCACCGTTTGAAGATGGGCCACGTGTTCTAAGAGAGTCCTTGAGGCGACCAGTATGTCGTCGAAGTATGACTGCACTATGACTTGTCCTTGAAACACTTCGTCAATGGCCTGTTGGAACAGCTCGGGCTCTGTGGCAAGGCCGAAGGGTACTCTGTATCTGCCCCAGGGTGTTGTGAAAATATAAAGCCTTGAACTTGCCTCATCCAGGGTCAGTTCCCAGACTGTACTCTTGACATGAAAAATGGAGAATACTGTTGAGCCACTTGGGCTCGCAAAGAGCCCCTCGGGACATAGTATGGGGTAGTGGTGTCTCTTGAGGGCTGCATTTAGGTTGCGTTGATGCAGGCACAAACTAACAGTCCCGTCTTTCTTTGTTATCACCACAATTTGACGAACCCACTCACTACGTTCAGTCACTGGCACTATCACACCGTTCTCCTCCATTCGTTTGAGGTCCATTTTCACCTTGTCTTCGAGCGCGCCTGGTATTCTGCGTTGAGCAGAAACTCTTAGATGCTGTACATGTTCCGGAAGTTGGGCGATGCCTTGAAAGATGTCAGGAAAGATGTCAAGAATGCTCGTGAACGCGTCATTAACCTCTGGATGTTGGTCGCTTGTTGCGATTTCCTGTACATGCCTCTTCGAGATTTCAGCTGCCTTGCATGCAGACACAATTTTTTCAAGCGTAAGGTCGAGCTCTTGTGAGAGACTTTCACGGAAGGCTCAGTCACGAATGCCAACCACTATGCGGTCACCAATGAGTTTGTCGCACTTCTCGCCAAAGTCATTCTGCGCATGTCGTCGAAGGTGAGTTACAAAATCGTCAGCTGACGGACCTGTTTTTTGCACCATGTGAGTTGAACAGGGCCGCTGCCTGTATGGCGTTCTTGTACGGGCAATACAACTCGTCAAACTTGTCAAGAATGTATGCTTCACTGGGCCTGCGTCGTCGCTGTCAGCGGCAGGATCCGCAGGAAAAGTCTGTGCGTTGCGACGAGCTTACGGTCCCACTACATCAAGCAACAATGACTTCCGTGCTGACTTAGGCTTAGTGTCGCATTCACAAGCCAGTTCATATATCGTGTATGCTTCCCGCCATTCTTCCCAAGTGGTCGGTGGACCGTCACCCGGTTCAAAGTGCAGTGGTGGCTGGATAAACGAGTTGGCCATGCTTGCTGGTTGCGGGCGAAGAGTCGGTCAATCTTCTGACATTATGTTATGTTGTTTGGGGGTCCTACGGTTATTGTACGACCGCGTCACGATAAAACAGCACGGAGCCGCAAGTGACACACCGCCATGCGTGAGAACAAGCACCTGGCTTGTATAGCCCTTCATTATACCGAAACATGGGTATGCTAGCAACTATACATAACAGTTACATCAGTGAGTGAGTGAAAGAACATTACTGAAGTCCGGCGAGGGCATGACCTAGTCGCGTACCCCGTTATAGTCCCACGTCGGGACCGGCAGTTCTAGCCCACCGGCCCAGTCGCGGCACGCTGGACAGTCAGGATTTGCTTGTCCAGAGCGCAGCTCCGCAGAAGCGAGTCACATCCCTCCTTGTTGAACCTTGGGTATGTCGAGCTGCACACCCAGAGCATATGTGCGATAGTAGAGGCCTGCCTGCAGGACGGGCAGACGTCGTCGCGGTGTATGTCGGGACGGAGATCGCGTAGAAAAGCCAGACGCGGATATGTGCCGGTCTGCAATAGTCTAAGCGAAACGGCTCGTGCCCCATTCAACGTGGGGTGAGGGGTTAGAAAGGCCCTTCTAAACATGTGGGAGAATTTGGTTACCTCATTGTCAGTATCGGAAGCATCACGGTTACGCAGGGGGGACGAGAGTCGGCGCCCCTAAGACAGGAAGCGCGGTCGGTGAGCTCACGCGCAGCCTTGAGCAGACTCATTTAGGTTGAGAGGAGCACTCTCGACTGACCCTACGTGAGCAGTAAACCAGTGCATCGAATGATGCGTGAGAGCCTCCGCATTCCATAATCTAAGAAGACAATTAAGCAGCTTGCTCGGCGATGCGATCCTTCTGAACAGCCTGCCATTTCGGAATCGCCATAGATTTTCGACCCCGTATAGCAGGGCGAAGGCGATGGCGGCTTGCTCGGCGACTTCGGGATCTGAAGTGCGAATCGACGCGCTGTTGGAAGTCTTGCCGCTAGAGTCCACCACGACGACGGCAAAGGTCTTTGCACCGCTGTGCTCAGCGGCGCCGACGAAGCTTGCTTTTATGTCGCGTTTCTTGATCTGTTTGAGGAACGCTACTGCTCTAGCCCTGCATCTTCTCTTGTCGTGGACGGGATTGACGTTTCGGGCCATAGGTATCACTTCGAATTTTTCTCTAATGGGCAGGTATCGGCCCTCATGGGTGGTCTGCGAGCCCGTTTGGCTAAATTGCGAATCATGGCATTGAGCTTGTCTCGCTCCGTTGTGAGCTGGTTTTACATAGAAATCGTGTGCGTGAAGTGGCATAAGATGAATGCGTTGATCAACCTGAGGAGATTGTCTTCCTTCATGCCTCGGTGTCAGTTTGCGATTCTCAGAACGAGGCGGAAAGCGTTGTCCGTCTCTGCGATGACCTTGCGGCGAGCCATGCTGTTCCCGCCGTTGAACTCGACAAACATGCCCAGGACCCGCATTACGTCGACTCAGGGTATCACATCCCCGTCACAAGGGAGAAGATGGATGTTGCTTTCGGGACTGGCTTCCATTCTTTGGGTCTGCCTCCTTTCTCTGACTTTTGGTACCATTCGTTCTCACGCTGCCATTCCACAAGGAAGAAGGCGTCAGCACTTTTTCGTCCTCCTTCCTATCATCTTCGTTCGCCATTTTGAGTCTAATTTCTCTCATCACAATATGTAGGCCGCGTGTCCAGGGTGCACTCCCGAGAAACAGCGCACCGCAATGTAATGAGCATCCATCAAGAATAAATTTGTGTGTGCGTGTGTGTGATTTTCGTCGCGATGACGACCACCGCCGCGGAAGACAATAAGATGTGTCTGCATCTTTCATCAAAATTCTGTGGCAATTCTGTGTCGTGTGCCCCACATCTTCGCTGGTCATCCATCTTGACAGAATGGAATGGAGCAGGAATTTTTTAATGGTTAAGGACGATAACGCTAGTTGACAATGTTCTCGTAAACTTTGTCTAAGAGCTCCACCGGACTGAAATCCCTGATACAACGTGATGCGACCGTATATAGGAGCAATGATAATGCAGAGTTTCGACCATACAACGCATGCAGCTATGGCGATCAAGATAGGGTCCTGTTAAGCACCATTCCAATTTAGGTTTCACCTTGTTTGCGAAAGAACAGAGCTATAGGAGCGGATTTGTCTTCGTTAGGGCCCGGCTCGGTTTGACTTCGGCGTCCTGTTATAATGACCAGGCTATATACCACACATTAGCTAAGCCTTTGAATACCGTAACCACAACAAGATAAGGGCGTCGGAACATATTCCTGCTTTTTTTTTGTCAGTGAAGAGTCCATTTATATTTTTCTGCAATAAATGTCCTTTATATTGTTGGGCAAGAGCATGCTTGTTCAATGTTTTATTCTGAACCTATACATCTAATGGACAATAAAGTGCAAAGAAAATTTCAAATTAATAGCAAAAATACCAAAAACACCAATCTCGAGAAGAGGAGATCCCTCTGTGAGCTAGAAAACGCGTAAAATTAAAGTAGGGGTGGCGACGCCGCATTGAAGTTCCAGCACTAATACGCGGGACGTCACAGATCTTGGACGACTTAACACAGGGAGTTAACATTTTAGGAAGCAAATTTGGCGAGAATACGCCAAAAAAAAAAAGAAAAAGAAAAGATAGGCCTTTTGAAGTCGCGAGGCCGAAGTTCCGGCGCGAATTTCAGAACTAAAGCTATGACATTCATTTTGTTTTTTTTTTTAGTATTGAACATAAAATTGTGGAATTGACGACAGTTGAGTTCTCGAAGCATAAGTTATCGCTGTAACCCACTTCACATTTTCACTTCAGTGTCCCCTTAACAGACTGCCCTTGCTTGAAAGCTCTAACAAGAAGTAACGAGCCTCCTTTGAGAAAATTACCAAGAAAACAAAAGCATCGCTTCCCACATAGGCATACTGCTTCAAGAAATCTAGTTTTCTTATTCTGGCACAGCCTAAAAACTGTCCTGTAATCGCGGAAAACTTAACCGCCTGCTCAATTGAACCCGGAATCGCAAAAGGCCACGTCTTCAACAGCAACGGTGAGTGCGCGGCGGCAAAGAAAGTAGTAGACATATATACCGTATAGAAAGCTTCCAAACTAAGAAGTGCAGGTATAGCCTACAAATGGTGCACGCTCCCTGGTACGTGTGCCGGTATATCATGAAACAAAAAAGCAGAAAACCTTGCCGACGAACTTGTGCGTCGGCTAAACACTGCGTGCCCGCCCATGTGTGCGCACTGTCTGTAGATGCTCATGTTCCTTGGAGCAACGTCGAGTCTTGGAGGCTCTGTTTTGGGAAGAGCAAACAGCAGCCCAACTAGATGAGACGCGTAGTGGATGGAGCGAGTGCGAATAAAAGGCCAGCATGACACAATGGAAGGACGCGAGCAGCTGACGGACCAGCAGTAGTATGATAAGCATCGGGACAGAAAGATGCGAAAGGAGAGCGCCAGGCGTGAAAAGCAAGAAGAAACTGGCAAAAAAGAAAGGAAAAAATACAGGGGTGGTGGATGGCAAATAACATACGTGCGCCGAAAAGCAGCAGTGAGCCGCCCGCGGGCTGAGGGACAGGTGGGAGGGGGAGCGAAGACAGAAGATGGGTGTGGGGGGAAGCTAAAGGGGGGGGGGGGGCGCGGTGGCTCGTGCCTTCCAGTAGCGGGCTCTTGGCTCGTGCTGCGTCATTAGGAAGAGAGGCATCGCGGAGGTGTGTTGCCGCCGAGCCCCGTTGGGTTCTCTTGAATCGCTGCCCTCCAAGCACCACCACTCCACCCGCTTCTTGTCCCAAGACCGGATTTGGAGCCCCGCGGCGCTCCCCTCCCTCCCATCGGTCTCGGCCCCATCTTGTCAGTTCCCTCCTCCTTCTCTCTCCCCCTCCACATATCTCCTCTCTGGAAACCATTGCTATGGTGTTTTCGCTTTCCCTGAGCATTTCTTGTTTTTTGACTGGCTACAGTGTTTCGTCTTCTTCGGGCATTCGTTTCTTGAAGAGGACTCCCCCTGCCGTGTTTATACTTGAGCCGCCCTTTACGGTCTTTTGGCTGCCTCCGTCCAGGACTTGTTACTCTTTTGGCGCTTCGAGAGGCTCCCCGGGCCGACCCAAAGGCAGCTAGCTTTTCGTATACCTGTTCGGCTGAATCGTCCCTGCGGCACGCATCCTACCTGCCTCCGTCCCCTTTTCCCTCCTTCAGTTTTCTTTATGCACTCTTGTCGCGCACCCGCCCTCCTCCCTCTGCTCGCTTTTTGTTTGATCGCTTCAACCCTGGTGCCGTCTTTGTGTTTTGTTTCAGGCCAGCTTGTTGGCCGGCTCCAGCCAAGCGTCCTCCCGGAGGAGGCGGGTTGCTGCCGGGCCTGCTCCGGGATCAGTTACCTCCAGCTGCTGGCTGGCTTGGCCTTGTTTGCTGCCGCGCTCCTGGATAACGACGCCCTGGCGACAGCCCAGCCGGGAGGTGACAATTAACAGCGTCCAAGCCCCCTCCCCGCAACTGGTCCCACGAAGTGGCACCGTTTTCTTAAAGCGAATGAGAGCGCCACCACAGAAGACAAAAGGTCCCGAGTCTGTGTTCGCGCGAATGCAGAACGATAAAAAACAAAAAGAAACATGAGTCACCTTAGACTATATTAAGACTTCATTTAAGTTAACGAAAGTCTTTACGAGTTCCTATTTCCATACTCATACAGCGCACATGCAACATGATGTCCGTTGTCGTTTTTCACAGTCTGTTGTCCAGGCATGTTTTAGCGCGATTTGTACCGAAACAGTGTATTGGCTTCAACTAAAGTTTACAAACGATAGTCAAATATAAAGAAGTGGAAAATTAGGACCATATTGCGCAACGCGGAATGTAGGTTATCATCTATCTCTATGGCAAAGAAAAAATTAAGGAGCAAGCAGCGTGCAATGAAAAGAAAATGATAGTTGTAACGCTAAGAGATAAAAAAGGAGCGAAGTGGGTCATGGAACAGACAGGAGTAGCTGATATTATTATATCACTTAAAAGGAAGTGGACCTGGGCAGGGCATATCATGTGGAGGAAAGATTACAGATGGACAGTAAGAGCGACGGAATGGATACCAGGAGAGAGAAAACGTAACAGAGGCATGCAAAAGATTAGATGGAGCGATGTGATTGTGGGAACAAAAGGCTCGAAGCAAGCAAACATTTATTTGTCGGCTGATGTCTGAGTCATTACGTCCGAGGTTCTCTGTCTCTTTGTCTCCTTTTTTTGCGGACCGAAGCACACTGTCCACTACAGTGCTATCGCATGTCCGATGCCCACTACAATGCTCCTCCCCCCCCCCGCCCCTTCCTCCTTTCCTAGCGATGAAGGCATTGCCGTCGAGCGGTTTATCTGCTTGAGATGGCGTTGCCAGCCTCCACGTGAGCTGGCTTCAAACGGTCTATAGAGATCGTCTCTTCACGTCCGTTAACAAGGAGAGTGAAGTACTTAGGGTCGCTCTTGAGGACTTTAAAAGGACCAGCGTAAGGTGCCTGTAATGGGGCGCGAGTAGCGTCGTGACGGACGAAGACATGGCTGGTATGGAGTAATGATGGGCTCATATAAACGGTCTTGCGATCATGACGAAGCGGTGGTGGTACAACAGTGGCCACAGTACGAGGGCGGTCCGATAAGTACTTAGCCCTAAAAAGAAAAACGAAAATTTTGGAATGGTGTTGATTTATTTCTCAACATAGTCCCCTTTCAACTCTGTACACTTGACCCAGCGATCCTCCAAATTCTTGATCCCGTCAGAAAAATACGTTTTCTCCAGAGCTGCAAAGTAGGCTTCTGTGGCGGCGATAACTTCTTCATTCGACTCAAATTTTTGTTCGGCGAGTGACTTTTTCAAGTTGGGAAACAAGAAGAAATCACTTGGGGCCAAATCTGGAGAATACGCTGGATGGGGCACCACTTCGTAGCCCACTTCGACCAACTTGGCCGTGGCGACGGCACAGGTGTGAGCTGGCGCGTTGTCATGGTGGAAGAGCACCTTTTTCTTCACCAAATGTGGCCGTTTTTTTCGCAATTTGGCGTCGAATCGGCCCAGTAATTCGGCGTAGTAGGGTCCTGTCAACGTTTTTCTCTTCTCAAGGTAGTCGACGAAGATCACACCTTGAGAATCCCAGAAAATGGTGGCCATCGCCTTTCCGGCCGATGCGACAGTCTTCGCCTTCTTCGGAGCAGGTTCTCCGGGTGCAGTCCACTGTTTCGACTTTTCTTTGGTCTCTGGTGTGTACCAGTGGATCCATGTTTCGTCGACGGTCACAAAACGACGCAGGAACTCCTTCGGATTACGCTTAAACAGCTTCAAACACTGCTCTGCAGTGGTCTCACGGATGCGCTTGTTGTCCGGAGTGAGCAAACGCGGCACCTGTCGCGCTGACAGCCTTTTCATGCCCAAAATTTCGTGCAGGATATGACCCACCCGGTCTTTTGAGATGCCTACTGTCTCAGTTATCTCGCGCACCTTTGGTCGGCGGTCTGCCAATACGAGGTCGTGGATTTTTGTCACGTTATCGGCCGTGGTAGCCGTTTGCGGGGCCCCTAGGCGAGGCTCATCAAACACCGACGTGCGACCACGTTTAAACTCCTTGAACCAATTTTTGACGGTTGCCATCGAAGGAGAAGACTCACCGTAGACGGCACCCAGTCGCTCTTTGATTTCGCTGCGCGATTTCCTTTCCAAAAACAAGAATCGAATCACCGACCGATATTGCGCTTTTTCCATTTTTTAACGGACACACGAAAAATCACCTGTTTCCTCTTCCTCAAGCGGCCAAAAACAAAACCGCGAGCCCGATTCGACTGGACCATTGCATGTGTCCCTCTAAGAGAGCGTATTGAACGTCAGTACATGTCTCATGCGATAGCGTCGTGCTCTCGCGGTGAGGCTAAGTACTTATCGGACCGTTCGCAGGCGCTCAGCTGATATCAGTTCCGAGGCAAAGAACTCGCTGGGTATGCGAAGTGTCGTGCCGAAAACCAGCTCGGCGGATGAACACTATGTGTCTTCTTTCACCGCAGTACGAAGACCGAGTAGAACCAGAGCCAGGCGCTCTGTCCATATGGAATTGTTGAGTCTTGCGCAAGCAGTGATGCCTTCAGTTGACGGTGGAAGCGTTCCACCATGCCGTTCGAACTGGGGTGCTAGCTGTAGTTATGTGTGTGACGCCTAGAAGGCGGGAGAGAGCCCGAAAGATGGACGATTCGAATTGTCTTCCTCGATCTGTCGTTATGGTGTGTGAAATGCCAAAATGAGCTATCCAGGTGTTGTTAAGATCGGCGTGGGCCCCCCATGGATGTGGTAGAGGAAGGCTGCTGGCGGTGGCCGCTGGATCCACTTTTCGAGGAAGATGACCGTGGGGAGCGCACGGGCCTGCTTTCCCACGAAATGTACTTCGTTGGGCTGCCGTCTCGGAGAGACAAGGGCATTGTTTGGACACTGCCGCAGCGGCCTTGTTCGCCGCTTGCCTCGAGCTTCCCGGAACGCATGGACCGGCGGTGGGTCGTGCGGTGTGCGTGTTTGTGCCGCTTCTGGAAATATGAACTTCGCGGCAGCACCATCGCAGCGGGAGCGGTGCAGCAGCGCACTGGAGACAGGACTGCTGCAAACAGGTGGCTCTACGGCGGCCCCATTGTGAGAACACGGCGGTGTGTCGTCAAAAGGACGAGGCCGGGAAGAGCGCTTTTATTTGTGCTGTTGTTGTTTTCCAGCAAGCCTCTTCTCCGGGAATCAGCATCGGCTGCCACTTGGGCCACGTCATCCCATGCCGCAGAGAAGCAACGAAGGCGGGGCGTGACTCCCTCTCCTCGAAGGCGGAGACGACCTTGGGATTGGTCCCTATTGTACATAGTATTATATAAAATAAGGACACAGACTCGTTCGATCAGCTCTCATCATGTAAATAAATCATCTTCCTTCTTCTCAATCATCTTCGGTCTCGGAGTCCGCTCCTTGCAACGGCAACCTCTCCTACGAGTCGGGAGACGCAACGGCACCCCACCGAGACCCCAACATTTGGATGGCAGCAGCTGGTATGAACCTGGTGACACGGCACTGCATTTGCGGGTGAGCGTTTGGTTTTTGTCTTAGGATTTGCCAGGCTTCAAATTCTGGGTCAATAATTTGAATTCCTGGGGATCTGTAGTTGTTCGGACAAAAAGTGTGTTCGTTTAGGCAAAAGGCATCGCTAAGCAGTGACCATGGATCTGAGGAAGTTGCGAAAGGCGGAATTGTCGCTGTTATGTGAGGAGTTAGCTCTTGAATGGGACGAGACAATGAAAAAGAGTGAGCTCTTGAAGCAAATAGAAGAAAGTGGTAGCAGTGCGGAAAGCATAGAAGTGGCGTGGGAACTCGTTCAGAAAGATCTGAAAGAGGAGGAAGCTAAGAGAATAGACGATAAAGAGAAGGAAGAAAGAGCGATGAAGAGGCTGGAGCTCGAAATTGAGAGGCAGCGGTTAATGGGTCAAAGAGCAACAAACAGTATTCCTGAAAGAGCCAGCGAGGTAGAATCTTATGGTATGGACAGGTCGATTCAGCCCTACAAAATTGGAGAAGATATAGGGTTGTTTTTGGTTAATTTTGAGAGGGCCTGTCAAAGGAACTGCTTCGCTCTGAGTACGTGGTCACAGAGACTGTTGACGTTGCTGCCCTGTGAAGCTGCTAACGTTGTGGCGAGACTTAGCGCAAGGGAGGCGGACGATTACGAAAAAGTCAAGTCGACCCTCCTTAAGAAGTACCGGCTTTGTGCGGAAGCGTTCCGTCAGAGGTTTAGGGACGCGACGAAAAAGTTGGATGAGGATTATGCTGAATTTGCATATGGGTTGAAAACCAACCTCACAGAGTGGCTCAAAAGCGCGGAGGTATACGAGAGCCGAGATAAGATCGTTGAGTGTATTTGCCTAGAACAATTCTATCAGCGCCTTCCCCAACCAATTAAATTGTGGGTGCAGGATCGGGATGGTGTCGACACGGTCGAAAAGGCTGCCGAGCTGGCGGACGAGTACGCGAGGCGCAGGAAATTGAATGCGGAAGAAAGTCAGTTCGAGCGGGGAAATACATCGCGGAAATATTTTCCCACTAAGAAACCTTCACAAAGCAGGAATCCAGAACAGGTAGAAACCGCGAGAAGGGCGCCAGAAAAAAATAAGCACTCGAATGAGAGTGGCTCGAGTTCGGAGATGGCGCAGAAGGCAGTCAAAAAGCAGTTCGAAGCAAGGCCACCTTTGAGGTGCTACAACTGTCAGGGGCTAGGGCATGTCTCTGCAGTGTGTAAGAAGCCGCGTGTCGTGTTTTCGTACGTGGACAGTAGCAAAGAGAACTTAGAGCTTCTCCGACCGTACCTGCATGATCTCAAAGTAAACGGAAAGCCCTGTAGAGTGCTTAGAGATAGCGCCGCTACCACGGACGTCGTGCATCCGTCCTATGTTGCCGCTGAGGACTTCACAGGGGAAGTAACATGGATAAAGCAGGTGCTGGAGGAACACAGTGTTTGCTTGCCAATGGCAAAAGTAACGATTTCCGGCCCATTCGGAGAACTCGTGACAGAAGCCGCTGTCTCGAAAATGGTGCCAGTAGAGTACCCCTATTTGTTCTCCAATCGGTCTGACCGGCTGTTGCGCGAACGCGGTCAGAAATTTGGAGAGGGAACAGTGCAGGCGTTAACTCGGTCTAAAACACGCGAGCTTGCTGCGCAGCTATCGCAAAATCTGGGCGAGAGCACACCGGAAAGCGAACAAACAGTTCCTAAATCAGCAGAGGCGACAGGGGAGGAACCGAAATTAGCTGCGGTAGAACCCGAGGAAGAAAGCGTCGAAGGTAGAAGGGGTGAAGACACCGAAGCTGAAGAACCAGAATTGGTAGGCGACGAGAGGGGAGTGTTGTCTGCTCCGGGCTCACCTAGCTTTGAGAGGCTTTTGCGAGTGGATAGACATTCCCTGAGTGCCGAGCAAAAGAAAGACCCCAGCCTGGCGCGGTTGCATAGCACAGCTAAGGAAGGAATTGCTATGCGTAATGTCACTATACACGAAAAAGAGGGACTGCTGTATAGGCATTACAGGGACCGAAAGGGCAAAGTTCTTGACCAGTTAATAGTTCCCGAAAAGTACCGAAAGGACATTCTTGATCTGTGCCACGGAAATGGGTGGTCGGGACACCTGGGAGTGAACAAAACAAAAGAAAGGCTTCTTATGGAGTATTATTGGCCGGGGTGCTTTAAAGATGTAGAGCTGTTAGTGCAGTCATGCGATGCCTGTCAGCGTGTGGGAAAGCCGGGAGACAAATGCAAAGCTCCTCTGAGACTCGTTCCGCTCATAACGGAACCCTTCCGGCGTCTTGTGATTGATATTGTGGGACCTCTGCCGAAATCGAAGTCAGGATATAGATACCTCCTGACTATGCTGTGTCCCGCAACAAAGTTTCCGGAAGCCGTTCCATTGAGGGAGTTGAACTCCTCAGAGATAGTGGACGCATTATTGGCTACCTTTTCGCGTATCGGTTTTCCCAACGAAATTCAGGCAGACCAGGGAACTGTGTTTACCAGTGCGCTAACAACCACGTTTCTCAGAAAATGTGGCGTGAGGTTGCTACATAGTTCAGTCTACCACCCACAATCCAACAGTGTAGAGAAGCTACATTCGGTGTTGAAAAGAGTACTGCGCGCGTTGTGCTATGAGCGCAAAGAGGACTGGGAGAGCTGTTTACCCGCGACCCTATTTGCATTAAGAACCGTTCCTCATGAGGCGACCGGGTTCACTCCTGCGGAACTAGTTTACGGGCGGAATCTCCGATCCCCTCTGCGTATGTTACGAGAGTTTTGGGAGGGAACAGGAGAAAATCAAACTGTCGTGAGCTATGTACTGGAGCTTCTGGAGCGCCTTAGCGTCCTGCGCAAACTGGTTGAGAAAAACATGAAGATCGCTCAGGAAAACGCGAAGGCGTATTACGACAGGAATGCCAGGAGTCGAACATTTAATGAGGGTGATAAAGTCATGATCTTGCGACCCTCACAGAGGAACCGACTGGAAGTTCAATGGGAGGGTCCAATAGAGGTGGCGCATAAGCTATCCGACACTAACTACGCGCTGAGGATGCCTGGTCGAGGTAATAAAGTTAAGATTTACCACTGCAACCTAATGAAACCCTATGTCGGAAGAGGAGAAGTTGTTAGCATGATGCTAAATACACCAGAGGAAATGGCAGGCGATCTCCCATCGTTAGGCACGGATATGCGCACAGAGCGTAGTGTAGACGAAATTTTGTCTCTCTCTGCGAACAAAGGAGTTCTCAAAAAGCAGCAGGTAGAGGACCTGAAGGCAGTTTTGGGCGAATTTCGCGACCGGTTTAGTGGAAGACCGGGAAAAACAAACCTGATAACTCATGAGATTGAGCTGACAGTATCCAAGCCGATCAAATCGAAGGCTTACAGAGTATCCCCACGACAACATGAGATTATTGAAGGTGAGATAAAGCGTATGCTTGAGCTTGGAGTTATCGAGCCCACTGAGAGCGATTATACGTCGCCCATGATTCTAGTGGAAGTGCCAGGTAAAGAGCCGCGTCCCTGTGTCGATTATCGAAAGCTGAACGCCATCACCAGGGACCAACTGTACCCAATACCAAACATTGAGGAACGAATCGAGAGGGTTAGCGCTGCTAATTTCATAACGACTTTTGACCTTGTGAGGGGGTACTGGCAAGTGCCTTTGTCAGAGAGTGCCAGCCGCTATGCGGCATTCATTTCTCCAGTGGGTACCTTTCGACCTCTGGTGCTAAGCTTTGGGCTTAAGAATGCCCCCTTTAGTTTTTGTAAGTTGATGGACATTGTCCTTAAGGACCTGCACAGTTATGCCGTCCCGTACCTAGATGATATAGCCGTCTTTTCAAAAACATGGGACGAGCATGTCAACCACTTGAGAAGCGGTGCTGACAAGACTGCGCGAAGCGGGACTCACCATAAAGGCGGAGAAATGTAGCTTCGGATGCTCACAGGTGACGTATCTAGGTCACGTAGTGGGGCGAGGGACCCGGAAACCGTCCGAACTTAAGATGGGACCTATTGGTGACTTTCCACGACCCCAAACCAAGCGAGATGTTCGCTCGTTCTTAGGACTTGTCGGGTATTACCAGCGATACATACCCAATTATTCGCAGATCGCAAGCCCGTTGACAGATGCGCTCCGAAAGGGGAAGCCAGAAAGACTAGCTTGGGATACCGAAAAAGAAGGGGCGTTTTCGGAGCTCAAGAGAGTGCTGACTTCGATGCCAGTGCTACGAACACCGGACTATACTAAGGAGTTTATAGTTCAGTGCGACGCGAGCGACCGAGGACTGGGTGTCGTATTATGTCAGGTCGGAGAGGATGGGGAAGAACATCCTATTCTTTTTGCAAGTCGTAAGTTGACCGTGAGAGAGGAGGCCTATTGTGCTTCGGAAAAAGAATGCGCTTGCTTAGTATGGGCGGCACAGAAACTGTCATGTTACCTGTACGGAGCGAAGTTTACCTTTGAAACTGACCACTGTCCACTAACCTGGTTGCGTCAGATGTCTAAAAGAAACGGACGCTTGCTCCGCTGGAGTCTGATCCTCCAGGAGTACAACTTTTCAGTTCGGTATAAAAAAGGCACCATGAACGGAAATGCCGACGGACTTAGCAGGCTAGTTTGAATTATAAAGCCTGCCATGCTTGATATCATTTTCCTTGATAAATTTTGTTCAGCCAATGCTTAGGTAGCTCTGGAAGGGGGGGGGGGGGGACCTTCATAACAGTAGGACATTTCTTTCTTGAGCAAAACTTTACTGTGGAGGATGGTCACTCGCTTAGAAACTACGAAATTTTTTAAGGGTGTTTTAAAGAGTAATTTTGATAAGCCTGGTGAATCCGAGGCGGATTCCAGATGTTTGCGTGTGGTGTAGTGTTGTGGCGCTTGGATTGTTCTGGCTGCGGTTCGTCCTTGCGGGATGTTCGGGCCGCATCTCCACAGATTCAGCAAGCCCGAGATCTCTCTCATGGACAGCAAGTGCATTCCTGGCCATTCGAGAGTTTCCTGGCGCCGGAGGGACTGTTAAGATCGGCGTGGGCCCCCCATGGATGTGGTAGAGGAAGGCTGCTGGCGGTGGCCGCTGGATCCACTTTTCGAGGAAGATGACCGTGGGGAGCGCACGGGCCTGCTTTCCCACGAAATGTACTTCGTTGGGCTGCCGTCTCGGAGAGACAAGGGCATTGTTTGGACACTGCCGCAGCGGCCTTGTTCGCCGCTTGCCTCGAGCTTCCGACCGGCCCGCGTGATGTTCCCGGAACGCATGGACCGGCGGTGGGTCGTGCGGTGTGCGTGTTTGTGCCGCTTCTGGAAATATGAACTTCGCGGCAGCACCATCGCAGCGGGAGCGGTGCAGCAGCGCACTGGAGACAGGACTGCTGCAAACAGGTGGCTCTACGGCGGCCCCATTGTGAGAACACGGCGGTGTGTCGTCAAAAGGACGAGGCCGGGAAGAGCGCTTTTATTTGTGCTGTTGTTGTTTTCCAGCAAGCCTCTTCTCCGGGAATCAGCATCGGCTGCCACTTGGGCCACGTCATCCCATGCCGCAGAGAAGCAACGAAGGCGGGGCGTGACTCCCTCTCCTCGAAGGCGGAGACGACCTTGGGATTGGTCCCTATTGTACATAGTATTATATAAAATAAGGACACAGACTCGTTCGATCAGCTCTCATCATGTAAAATAAATCATCTTCCTGCTTCTCAATCGTCTTCGGTCTCGGAGTCCGCTCCTTGCAACGGCAACCTCTCCTACGAGTCGGGAGACGCAACGGCACCCCACGAGATCTCAACAGTGTGCACAAGAGCCTGTGCAACAGATTCTGCAGCGATGTTGCTTAGCGGCGTTGCTTCCAGCCTTGTTCGCGGAAGGTGGTAGCGGACCCAGAATGTCGACGTGAACATGGCCAAAACGAACGTCTGGTGGGGGAAAATGACCCGGCGCGCTCATGGTACTTGTCGTTGGAATTGTTGTGGGTCATACGGTCGGGGCCGCCCTGTAGACACGTCGCAAATGACGGTACAGTCGCAGCCAGGCATATAGTAGGACCTCTTCGAAGCGGAGGGAGTTGTTCGCAGTTCGGAGGGTCGGAAGGTCGGGGTCTGTGCGGTGAGCAGTAGCTGGGCGCATGAAGTCGATGCCGAAACGAGCTACTTGGGTTGCCTTGATGTGAATCCGTGACAGGGCGTCAGCAACGGGATTGTTGGTACCTGATATGTCGAATGTCGGTAATGAACTCGGCAATATAGGCTAGCTGGCGAATTTCGCGTTTCATGTGTGAGGAACTGTTGGAAGTAATAGCATAAATCAGTGGCTTGTGGTCGGTGAGAATAAAGAACCGGCGACATTCGAGGTTGTGACGGAAGTGGCGGACTGCGAGGTAGATTGCCAGGAGTTCGCGTCCGAAAGTGCTGTAGCAAGTTTCTTGCACTGTCAGCTTCTTCGAGAAGAAGGGTATGAGCACCCAAGCATTGTCAACGAGCTGTTGACGAACAGCGCCAACATCTATGTAGGACGCGTCCACCATAACGGAAACAGGCACGTCTGGTTTCGGGTGCGCAAGAAGAGTGGCGGAAGCGAGAGCATTTTTCGCAGTTGAAAAAGCACTTTTGGCAGCATTCGTCCATAGTATAGACGTGTTTGCGTGGGATTTTCCAGAAAGCAGGCTGTGCAGCAACTGCAAAATGGAAGCACAACGAGGAATGAAACGGCGGTAGTAATTGATGAGGCCCAGGAATTCGTGCAATTTCTTTGTGGTCGATGGTTGTGGGTAATCCATAATGACTTGAACACGGAGTGAGACGAGCTGGATGCCGTGTTGATCACCTCAATGCCCGAGGAAGTCGAAGGAATCGACGCCAAGCTCGCTCTTCGAGACGGTGATAACGAGGCCGTATTGACGGAGACGTTTGAAGACCTTATATACGCAGGCCCGATTAATGTTCCGCAGTAGATCGACTGAAAACGAGGATGCCGTATAAATAGACAAAACAACAAGTCAGCCCACGGAGCACTTGGTCAACGAACCTCTGAGATGTTTCAGCAGCATTTCGGAGACCGAAGGGCATGCACGTCCGCATGCCCTTCGGTCTCCGAAACATGCTGAATTGTGTAATGATTGCGGTTTTAAGAATGTCCGAAGGCTCCACAGGAATCTGATGGTAAGCTTTAACTGATACACTTTGCTGAATATGCAGCAACCGAGAAGCGAAGCGGTGGAGTGAATGTGAGGAAATGGATACCTGTCGGGAATCGTCACTTTGTTTAAAGCGCGGTAATCTCCGCATGGCCTCCAATCACCTGTCTTCTTTGGAACCATGTGTAAAGGGGACGCCCAAGGGCTAGCAGAAGGAAGAACGAAACCCAACTCGAGCATATGATCTAATTCCTGTTTTGCAATTTTCAGGCGGTCAGGTGCTAAGCGGCGTGGTCGGGAACATACTGGTGGCATGCTTTCGTGACAATGTGGTGCGTGACCCTGTGCAGCATTGGGCGATCTGGTGATGGGGGTTGAAATAGCTTTGGAAATTCTTGTAGAATGGTGGACCAAGGGGCCGATACCCGGGTGTGTGCTTGTAGGAGACGCAAGGGCGCTGCAGTTGTGGTGATGCCTTGTACCGACAGGTTGGTTGTGGAGTCCACAAGGCGGCATTGGCGTAGGTCGACAACCAAGTTGAACTTCCACAAAAATCGGCATCGATGATCGACCCATGGACATCAGCGATGGTGAATAGCCATCGAAAGGGACGCTGCAGTCCGAGATGAAGAGTCACTAATATCTGGCCATACGTTCTAATATTAGAACTGTTGACCGCAGTGAGAAAGGACGTGTCGTGGCGATGTCGTCTTCGGTCGTCAAAGGAAGGCGGAAGCACGCAAATTTCTACGCCAGTGTCTAAAAGGTAGCGAACTTTCGTCATGCAGTCACTGACATAGAAAAGACGGCTTGTCGTAGGGCCGGTATATAGCAGTTGCCGTCATTAGTGACTGGCCCGACCCTTTTCCCAAAAAGTTGCACGGTGGACGGCACTGACGTGCACGAGTGATTTGAATAGCGGGAATTGCTTTGGCTGGGCGTGCGATGACGTGACTGACCTCTACCCGCAGAGAAGCGCAAGGAAGCTAGCTGAGTAGTTAGTTGATCTACTTGCGAAACAAGCCGTGCGTTTGAGGCGCTGAGTTCGTCAAAGCGCTGCTGTAACTCGACTATCTGGCGTTTGTAGAGAGTGCAGCGATACATGATCGGTCCGCAGTACACATAGTTCGGTACCTTGAGGCCGTTGAACAGGATGACAACCGTGGTAGTGTTTTTGATTCGGCGTGCGCCGAGCACGGTTGGGTTGCGCGGCGTTCGTAGCATGCGTTGCAGGTCGGCGTCGGTGAAGTCGACGTCGACGCCACGTATCACCCCGCGGCAGGAGTGACCCGGCGGGGTAAGATAGGTAGCAACTGGGTGTCGCTGTTCGGTGAGAATAATTTCTTTAACGGTGCAATAAGCAAGAGCATTCGTTTCTTGCGGCGTGCTCACCACGAAGATGTTCTGCATCGAGTTCGAGTCACCAACTTGTGGGAACAAAAGGCTCGAAGCAAGGGAACATTTATTGGTCGGCTATTGTCGCAGCCATGACATCCGAGTTTCTCTGTCTCTTCGTCTCCCTGTTTTGCGGACCGAAGGCCGAAGCACACTCTCCACTACAGTGCTATCGCATGTCCGATGCCCACTACAAGATCGCGGGCATAAAGTGGAACCAGCTCGCTCAGGATGGGGCGGATTGGAAATCGTTGAGAGAGGCCTTCGTCCTACCGTGGACTTAAGATAGGATGATGATGATGATGATGATGACATTTTATTAGGGAAACTCACCATAGTGAACAAGCGCACTTCTTCAAAAGAAAATGTTTCGATGTGATTTGAACACTTGCTCTGAGTTCTCACGACATCCGCCTTGAAACTGCTTTCGCGCCGCAGTTGACAGGACGCGCCCTATTGTCTGCAGCAGATCCGTTCCTTCGACATTACCAGATGGCACTGAAGTCCTCCACGTGCTTACCACGGAAGTCAGAAATACGATACGTGTTAGGAGAACGGCTCTAAAGGCCAACAGCGGCGATTTTTCGTGGTCAGTGTACTTCAATGAAATTCGTTGAGCCTGCCACACTTCCGTCATTTACGCTAGGTTGCAGGCTTGAGAGTGCGCAGATTGCTCACAACTCAATTTTTTGATCACCTCAGACCGCTCACTTAGCTCCCCACGATTATTGGTCACATTATCTGTATGACGTCATCGTAAACAAAGCGACGCAAGTGACGGTAGCGCGCGGGTACCATAAATTGGCGTTCGAGATTTGCGCGAGCAGTCTGCCGGCGCGCTAAATATCGAAGGCCGTCATCATACCAATGTGCTTCGTGATCTTACCACCAGGGGGAGGGCTCATGCGCCGTTGCAGAGACGGATTGACTCGTTTGACGTCACGAGAAGGCAGCAGCACTTCGCTTCGATTTCATTTTCTGTTTGGCGGTTTTTTGCTTATGAATTTTTTTCCGAATTTAGTGAGTATTCATACTATCAGGCGCGTGACATGGTCATCTCATAAACGTTGAATCGCCACTACCTCGACATGGTCAAAAAATCGCCTGAGTTGACCATGATCAAAAATTTGTCTCAAATGTATTGCAAACGACAGCACAAAAATTTTTAGCACTTGCCGTGCTGTCCATTACAACGCCGATCTGACGAAAGGGTGACACACGGCTGCTAGATGATTTGCACTGTACGACCGCCTTTCAAATAATTTGCTCTTTGATGCTCAACGATGTTTGTAACCTATGCAAGTTATCTGTTTTTGTCTGTGTGTTATTTGCTTACCAAATGTCCCTGTCAGCTATGTGTAAACTGTAACTACATTTGCAATGTAGAATTCCAGTATGTCCTGTCTCTTGGCTCAAAGGGCACCGACTCCTGCAAAGACCCCATTTGAGGCTGACAGTACACTGAAATAAATAAATAAATAAATAAATAAATAAATAAATAAATAAATAAATAAATAAATAAATAAATGGGAACTCCGGCGCTTTTTTTTCACCATATTCTAATATTGCTGTTTTCCAATCTTATTGAGAGCCCTGTAGCAGGCAGGGTGGTTGAATTTGCTCAGAAAGTCACCGATAATTTTGAATAACCAAATTAACGATGTGTTCAAACCGAAGTGGATAGGCGCTTTGTGCAGCGTATGTGGTGATGTCACAGCGTCCCCGCCGTTATAAATATGGTGCTGGTGCCAGAGAAAAATGCAATTGACGACGTCATCCGGCGATGCATTGAGCTGTGCCAGCTTTTCTGTACTTGCCAGTGGCGATTTGAACACTGAAGGATCGCCATTTTGCTTTTTAACGCCTGCCTGTTCAGGTAGGCTGCAATGTAAGTAATTACGTCAAAGACGCAGGATGGCCCGCATTGGAAAGTATGGGAGTCCGCTAAGAATCTTTAAAATTTATTTTCAGGAAAGCTAAATGACTTGTAACCACCTTGCTCGGCATTGCAGTACCGTGGAGAACGGATAGTGAAAATTCCATTGGGATCACTGGACGTCGTAACAAAGTCCGGAGTTGTCCTTTGGCACTTGTCACCCAACAGGCATGCGCGCTTTGGTCACTTACCATTTTCGAGTTCTCCCTGCTTCACGAAGCGCCGACGTACTTTTTCTACCATTACAAGACTGGTTTTGTTCGCGGCTTTATCGATAGAATCGCCCGCTTTATCCAGCACACGGCGTACGTGGGCCATCACCAAAGAATGGGTACTTCTGGACTAATAGCCTAGTCGAATTTTTATTCTTTGATTTGCAAAAAATTGTCAAAGAACCTTGCATTTTATTCGTGCACGTATATGTTCCCTTTGGATTACCTATACGTGCCTCTTGCAAAAATATCTGCCAACACTCAATATTTGTATACTGAACACCAACTTTACATGAATCAAGGGTCGTGGAGGCATCGGAGGACTCGGAGTAGCTAAGGTAAAGATGCTTTGAAATTGTATCGCGATATACGATACAAGGTACTCGGCCAACAAGTATTTGAGATACAGATGCAAGATACTACCGCAGTTATTACATACGATATGATACTTTCCGATTGTACCTGAATTAAGGTACTTTGATACATTCGCATACCTCTTATTATATATATCTATATAATGAAGCAGCAAACACATATGCACAAATGTGCTTGCTTGAAAATTTGGTAAATATTACCAATTTTTTTTCATTTAAATGGAACGTCTGTTAATGCTTCACGAGATTGAGCTTTCTTGCTCAAAGCGTATAAACATAGTTCCAAAACAATTTATTGACGTTGCTTAATAGGACAGCTCTCAATACGCGGCACTGTCATCGGTTTTTGCTTGTCGCTTTTGTTATTGATGGGAGTCGCTGCTCTGCTTACCGGGAAGGCAGATGGTTGCCATTTAATTGCAAGGAAGTGAATAAAAGGCCACCGCACGATGGCGGAAATACCACTGCGGAGTTTTACCTTGTAAAGACATTACCGTTTACGCAATACCGGATCACCGGAAAGTGCACCAAGAGAAATAACGCTGATAGCGACATATCTTGTGGCGCATTGTACTACATACACAGAGGGGATAAAAACTTGCAATGACTTTTCATATTTTACTTCGTTAGCGAGATGTTCGAAAGAGCGATAGGCTTCAAGCTTCCTCGTCCGTAGTGTTAAACTACTTAATTAATTCTCTCATTACGCAGAAAAGTGAGCGCGCTTCAAGAGTGTGGGACCCTAATACAAAAACTAACTTTAAAAACCTGGAATGAATTCAAACAAATATGTTACGATTGCTTGATTGATTGTGGGGTTTGACGTACCAAAACCACCTTTGATTATGAGAGACTACGTAGTAGAGAGCTCCGGAAATTTTGACCACCTGGGGTTCTTTAACGTGCACTGACATCGCACAGTACACGGCCTCAACATTTCGCCGCCATCGAAATGCAGCCGCCGCCGCCGCATGGATCCGATCCCGCGACCCTTGGATCAGCAGCCGAGTGCCATAGCCACTAGACCACAGTGGCAGGGCTGTGTACGACTCACTTAGAGTAAATTTATGGCTAATATTCTCCCAATTTGTGCATCGGTGATATCAAATGGGATTGACTTGTTAGTAATGCGAAGAAGGAAAAGTTCATTAGAGTTTCGTTCACGTTTAGCAATCACAAGCGTGTCCTAGACCCGGCAATTATGCTCATCTTCCTTGTCAACACGGACTACGCACCGCCACCCCTATTGTCTAACATCAATTTTAGCAACGATTGACACATTTGGGTACTCATTCCTTTCGAAAACGAACTGAAGCATTTCCCAAGGGCCCGTGAGAGAAATTGTGTGAAAATCCTATGAGAAGCTTGTTCTTTCTCGTGTATATTTATAAATAATGTTGCTATTTTATATGTTATGCTCCCGGCCTAACCTTGCTTACAAATCCTGTTCGCTGTTTTTATGAAAAAATAAAGTAAGATATAACGACCTGTCGACTTTCTAGCCCTAAGTTGGCGACGTCCTGAGTCCAAGATTCCGTGGGCACTGACGTATGCCGCGCGCTGTCCACCAAGCTCGACTGACAGTCAGGGTAAAGTATTGCAGTGATTGTATTCCTTTGCACTCCTTGTTGTGTCTCGTTTGACTCATTAAGTTTAGCGGATTGGGTTGTGGGGAAGAATTCCTAGGATTATCTTTTTCATCCGACCGCTTCTTTCCTGCCAAGCCCGGGTGGGGTGGAGCATCCCCTGTTCAGCGGGTAGAGGGTGAATATGTTGATGTATGGTTGTGGCATCCAACCTCCGGTAAATGGAGTCCAGTAGGTTGGCTCGGTGAGCAAGCAGGGGAAGAAATATGTATTGAAGTACACACCAGAAACTTCATTTCTGTTAAGTTGAAGTTTTCTCTTTGCACACGCATATATAGTGAAGAAATGTGAAAATTTGGTGATGGAGATGCATGATGAAGCGTAGCGCAAGGAGAGAGGATCTACATCAAGGTAAACGAACGCAGCGCCGTTTTACACTTATTTTCTTCGCAATCGCGCATATATAAGCAGCAGCGGAGAAGAAAATACAAGTATACAAAAGCGAAAGAAAGCAAACTGCTATTCATTGTCGACACGTGCTCTGTTGATATAATTCTTCTGCGTGAGGGCAATTGATGCCGCGTTTGCGGATTGCTCCCTCCAGCGCTCAATGGCAGCAGCTTCCATAATTCCGCGATTGATATCATCAGAACTTTTACCGATTATACTGCAGTTCTTAAACTGAGGTTCGCAGGCGCATGCGTCACAATGAATGGCAAAGTGCCCATCAGCTTTCTTTTTCATGTTATTGGGATGCTCCCTTAACCTGTCACTGGGGCTTTGCCCATTTAGCCTGTGTAACTCTTGCCGCACTTTAATGGTAGATCGTACACCACGCCTTGCATACAGTCAACGAGAGTATTTAGGTGGCTGTTCCGGCTAACCATGGCTGAGGTCTCGACTCCCACGTCTTGTTACGTTGTTCGTTCGTTCCGACTGAGACGTCGACATGTATTTACCCGTCCGTCCGTTGTCCTAGTTGTTGCTGTCGGTGGCAACATGCATGTTGCCTGGAGGACCTCACTTTAATGGTAAAATGCTGGAGGCACATGAACTTCAATTTTAGGTCACGTTAAAGATCCCCAGGGGGTCTGATTTTCCGGAGCACTCCATTTCTTTCATCTATCTATTACGGCCTATACCTCAAAATCATATCAGCGTTTTGGCACGTAGACTCCAATAGTTAAGCAACTGTGACGCCTATAAGTGGGCCTTGCAGCAACAGCACCGACGGCGGCATCATGTTGAAAAAATTGCCGAATATCTGCTTGCTTCGCTGCAAATGACGTCAAAAAAAAAAAGAATAATAGTTTTCTGCCGACCCTCTTACATAACATCGTGTCTTCTCCCCCTCCCTCCCTCCCTCCCTTCATGCTCTTCTCCTCCTATCTCACTCCTCCTATGGTGGATGCAATGGAGTTTTTGAGGAATTCAATTCAAATTTCCCGCATTCACGCTGCTCACCCGCCATCTGTTGGGACCGTTTATTATTGTTATCTTGAAGCCTTCTACAGATCCACCGCTTTTGTCGGCTTGTTTTTAAAGCGTAACGTATCTTCAACACCATTGCTAAGGCTCTGATTTTTCAATTACTAACGTAAAAACCAGTCCAATATGTATTCTTAATTAAATGAACGCTGCCAGTCACGGTTACGTACACATATTTTGCCTGAAATACGCCTCAGCTTTCCTTTGCGCTGTATAATGCTGACATGCATGACTCTGTGCCACCAGTGCTATTAGCTCGCTTGGTTTTGGTAGGCCGGTTGAACAGACAGACAGACAGAGTTTTTTGCGTTTAGGTAGCCCAACAAAGACTATCGTCCTTAAAACTCGTTTCACTTCAGGTGGCCAGGTGGCAACTACACTACTGGGCTATGTGTTGCTTCCTAGAAGGATCTTTCCCGGCTTGCTGCACAGTGTCGGGCTCGTAGAGCGCTTCCGTGCCTCGACGGTTTGGATGCTCTTCGCTCCTGCACTGAGATTCAAGTCGACGTCAGTGATGTCATTCCGCGTGGATGAGGACGACCGTATAAGAAGAGCCCCTGGACTGTGCTTCGTCAATGGGCCTTGCAGCAATAGCTGCGACATCATTCTGCATAACAGGTCAGATTTAACCATATTGAAGTCTTAAGGTTGGTGTTTATCTTCATGATAACTGCTTTCTCACTAGTAATGTTTTCCCACTAGTAAAGCAATGAATATTTTATGCTGTATCAAGCAGTTTAAAATTTTGGCAGTCTATAACAAAGCACCTGCTCACTCATATTTAATCGATTGTGTGGAATCGATATTTAATAGATTGTGTGTGACACCGTGAAAGCTCTGAGAGTTTTCGCGGTGTCATCAGTCTCTACCCTTCTGAAAAAATCTATATGCAGCTTTACGGAAAAGGTACGGATTCCGTACCTTCTCCGTACAAAATTTACGGAAATGTCACGGAACACATGCGGACATATACGGAAGCCTACGGAACTGATACGGAGCATGCGAAAGAAGGCGTATGGAACAGAAGGAATTCTGTTTCACCATAAGAATGCATTTTACGGAATGAACTGCTTCCGTATCCGTTATATGGATATACCATACGGCGATAAGGAGCATGCGATAAGGAGCATACGGAAGGCATGCCATATGACGAACGGAATATGAACGGACAAAGTGATAGATGATGCGGAAGCGCGTATGTTGGCGACACACATACGGAAAAAGTATGGAAGGACGATGCGGAGGCCTCATGAGCAAATGCAAGCAGCTATATATAAGGAATTAGAACAATTTGCGTGAATGATACGGATACAGAGATACGGATACGGAGATACGGATGCGGATGTTCGGATACGGAGATACAGAATGATACAGAAACTTCAATTAAAAAAGCGCTCACTATATGGCGAGTTTTGTTTAACAGCTCTGTGCGGTGCAGGATTATCTAAGAGCCAACGCTAACCGCACGGCTGTTCTCTGAATATTTATTTTGTAATTGCGCTGAACAGGAGCTTACCAACGGCACCACATGTTAGGTAATATGTGTGGGTATATATACCTGACCGTCGGTGTACGGTTGCGTGAGGTCAGTGGTCTATATGGTGCATTACTTTGATATGCTTGCGTGCATGTTTGCGTGTGACGTATTTATGTTCCTTTGAATTCATGGGAGTCTCTATATGCGATATTAAATGCTGATAAAGTATGTATGTCTGATATAAATGCTGTAAATCGAGTGAAAATCTGATCGCAATGGGAAGCCTCCATTTTACTTTTTTTCGGTTGGTCGGAAGTGGTTCAACAGTTCTACCTGGAATGCTCTATTACCGAAGGCAAATTTTAAACCGTCGAGTGGGAACAGCAGGGGGCTAAAAACTTGAACCGCTGCTGTTAATCTCGTAGTTACTCCAAATTTGGTTCAAAATCTGTGGCAGCCCACTTAGCCCGAAAGGTCGACGAACAGCACACCCCATTTTCGTACATTTTGGTTTAGAGTGTATATACGGAAATTATATGGAGGTGGTACGGAGTATGGATGAACGGAAGTGATATGGAGAGCAGTGTACGGAAGTAATGCGGAATGCGCATATACGGATGGGATACGGAGCGTATATATGGAAGTGATGCGGAATCCGTATGTGCGGATATCCGTATTACCATAATAGCGTATATACGGAAATGCTCTTCCCGTATATACGGAATTTTTCAGAAAAAAAAGGTATGGCGGAATTATCCGAAATTAGGGTGTCTTTAGTGAGAAGCTTATTTGGGGCTGTAAAAATATTAGTGAAAATTGAAATATCAGAGGATTCAGATATGACCCACGTAAGTCATCTTAGGTACTTTGAGACTCCATTGTCAGAAGATATAAGTGATCATTTACGAACAAATCAGTTGGAGAAAACGACTTAGCATTCAAGGTATCGCTCGTCTTACTGTTGGCGCTTCGATGAGCTTCCCCGGAAGTTGGAGAGCCGCTTCTGTCCTTGAAACATATTGCCCTGAAAGCGACGGTCCGAATATGACTTCTTGAATGAATGTCACGACCTGCTGGCGGCGGGGCTGGTGACCGTTGTAAACGCTCGGCGATGAGCCACAGCACGATCTTTTTGTCGACTCGCTCGTGGATAACATCGCAAAGCAATGCTGTTTGGTTGCGTGGTTCGCTGAAGTATCTTTTCTCTGCGGCACCAACTTCACAAAGGGACACGCCGCGTACGCAAATTGCGGCCATAGGTAAGTTGTTAAGAAAGACGACAAAGACGAAACTATATTGGGAAATACATGTGGGATAGATGGATTGATGGAAAAACTTTATTCAAGTCCATTAGGTTGCGCTAGTTTTCTGCCCGAAGCGGGCTGCTCCCACGTTGGGACCGAAAGGCACAGCTTTTCTGCCGCTTAGCGGGCCCGTTGGCCTGCTCATAGCTGCTCTTCCAATGCGAGGCTGCGTAGGGCAGCGTAGGGCTGCGTCCTAGCGCTCTTCAGTGTTGTCCTTGTCGCTGCGTATAATGCGGAGTGGTGCCAGAGCATATGACGAAGATCTTTGCTGTCGTTACACTTATCACATGTTGTAGGAGTAGAGACTGCGGATGTATCTTGTTGATCATTAGCGGGGTCGGATAGATTTTTGCTTGTAAGAGTCTTGGCGTAATGACCTGAGCTCTATTTAGTTTACTGTGCGGGAGGGGGCGTGGGGGAGACCCCGCGTCCTAAGTAGAAGTGCTTGGTTAACTCGTTGTACATGAGTAGGTGGTCCCTGCAGTCTGAAATCTCAGCATCATCCTGCCTAGTGGCTGCACGGTTGGCGAGTCCTCGTGCGGCATTGTGGACAGATTCTTTGACGTTCGCAGGAGCACCGTTGATTCCTCCCATATGAGCAGGAAACCAGATGATAGTGTGGGGTTTGTCCTTTCCGTCGAGAATCGCCAGGACCTGTCTAGGGATGAGCCCTTTGGTAAATGCTCAGACAGCTGACCTAGAATCACTGAGGATCGTGGAACTCGTTGAGGCTAAAAGTGCCAATGCACTGGCTACTTATTCTGCAATTTCTCGTTGCGTTGTATACGTGGAAGCCGAACTGACGACTTCACCTTTGCCGTTCAGAAGGGCCGTCCTAAAGGCTCGTCCATTGGGTATGAAAGGCGCGTCGGCGAACTAGCAGTATTCAGTCTCTAGTAGCTAGTAGTAGCTAGTAGTAGAGAAAGCTAGTAGCTACTAGCTTTCTCTAGTAGCTAGGGCTATTTGGCTTTAGCTTGCCTTCTGCTCATAAGATTAATGGGGTGAACATTATTGGGAAAATGCATCACTGTGATAGTGTCCCGCAACTCTTTGGGAATCTCGTGTGATTATCGTCTACTGCCGTAATTTGTGCACCAATCCGCCTGAGGATATGTCTTCCTGATCGCGTTGTGGTGTCTTGTGCCTCGGCTATTTCCTCCAGTGTATCATGCATTCCTAGTTGCATGAGTGTCATTTTCTGTGTACACAGGGCGCCGAAGAGCTACTATGAATATTGTCCTTAATGCATTAAGTTTGTGAGTTTAGGAGCTCTGCCACTCGTGCATGGCTGCTACGTAGGCGAAGTAGCATGGCGCAAAGCCGTGAGCTAGTCTGACGACGTTGCGTTCTCCAAGCCCATGCGGGCGGTTAGTCACTCTTCTGGTGAGCCTGATTGCGTTGTCGACTCCCTTAGCAATACGCAGAATTGATTGATCTTACGGTTCAAAAAAAAAAAAAAAAAAAGAAGACGCACTGCAGTTACTGTATATGCCACGTGCTAGAAGTACTCGCTGCTGGGCTGGTTGGTGCAACATCGATATCAGTAATGACCATACCGATATGCCATGTTCCCGACGGGAGCACATACAACGCGCGAAGAGCGTCACCGCCCCACTGAAACGGCAAAAAGAGGCGAAGGAGGGTGGGATGACACAGCGGAAGGTGTTGCGCAAGGAACCGCGGCTCGATTTTCTTGGTCCGCGAACATTCCACCTCCAGAGAAACCATGCATGTTGCCGAATATGCAGATTCTTCAGTTATGAGTTCGGAGAGCTAATTGGTAACAGATTTAAGGAGAGCCTGTCTGCCGTGGCCAATGTGCTGCAGAGACCGTAAGCTCTTTTATGCTCTTATCGTAGCACTCTTCTCCGATTAATGACAGGAGTCCCTCGTTTGCCGAATCCGTTTACTGCACACACTCCCCAACTTCCCTCGCCGTAGAGTGACAAGTCAACCTCCCGTGCAGAGTTGAAAAGGCCGCGTTCTCTGTTTTTACGCCCCCCCCCTCCCCCGTTGAGACACAAATGCTCATACAAGGTTGTGCGCTTTCGTTCATAAGTAGCGAGCCAGCATAGGCAGCGGGGCGCCGGCTTGAAAAATTTTGAGGTGGGGTGGGGGGCTTCAGGCCTGGTCAGCCCATGCCTGCCTATGCCACTGGGTGGGATGATACCAGTATGTCCAGTCACAGTATTAAGAATACAGACGGAAACTGACCAATCGCCTAATTCCTCGCTGAAGATAATAAACTTTAATTGCCGGAACATCCTAAATAAGATTGTTTTACTGCATGACATTCTGCTACCAGGAAATTTTGATACAGGTTTATTAACAGAAACGTGGCAAGCTGATACAGCCTCTGAAAGGGAAGCCGTTTTACCAGGCTTCAGTGCGTATAGAAAACACCGCAGCTTAAAGGGGGCAGTGTCTGTATTCTGTTTAAGAAAGCGATAAACTTTATTAAAGCGTCTGGTGTGCCGCTGAATGCATCTTCTGAAATGTCAGCGATGGTAATGATATTTGATGTGTTGGGAATCATGTACAGGTCTCCTGGTCCTCCCGTCGACATAAATGATGAACTAAAAATGCCGGGTGATCGGATCATACCGGCGGGAGACTTTAATTTGGCAAATGTTAATAGGTCAGCGATTTCACACATTAGAAACAGTGAGGGATGAACAGATGAAAATCTTTGTCAGGAGTCTAGGGGTATCACTCGCTCATCCACAAGATCAGAACGGAGCGTCCGCGCCACACACACGTCGGCACCCAGCGGAAACTGTGTTTCACTCAGTGTTGTACGGATCGTCGTTCCAAGGAACGACGTTCCTGGGATGAGTTCCTTTTGGGAGGAACGAAGGAACGCCATCGTTCCTTTTAGGGTTGGTGGAACTGTAACGGGAACGCGTTACATTTACGAAGGAACGGAAAAGGGAACGGCGTTCCTTCTATGCACGTTCCACTAACGACGATCGCACGTACGCAGCACATCACGCAGTTCGTATATGCTGGGCTACAGCAAGCCCTCCCTAGATTCCCCGTTTTCCTGCCTCCGCGATCGCTTCCTCATAGAAAATTACGCACGAAAATGCCATTTTATTGCGGTTTTGATGATTCGACCAGGGTGACGCTTCCCCCTTCACTGCGGCCGCACGACGTGAGGGTATCCCGCTACTGCTTGGTGGTGGCCGCTTACTGTGGCCACGGGACAAGTAGTTTCCGGCAGTCAACCAGCCTTGCATTAATGTACGGCAACGCGGGAAAAACTGCATGCAACAGCGAAGTTCCTTTCGTCCCATATGGTCCCGCCGCCAGCGCTCCCCCCGAACTAAAACACTGTCAACGCGTGCTTTACTATATCGCCTATCCCCGCATTGGTTCCGAGAACGCGGTTACGGCCATGGTTGTCCATACTTGTAACCAAGTCTGTGCGTCAATCTCTTCAAGGTATTTTAGTTGAACTTAACGAGCCGCGCCTTAATTTAGTGTCAACAGCCCTGTGCGCTCGGCAAAAACAGAAAAGAAAGTCATTTCGAGAGGATATATCAATCAATCAATCAATCAATCAATCAATCAATCAATCAATCAATCAATCAATCAATCAATCAATCAATCAACTTTTATTTTCTTTTCTCAGTGAAAAAGAGGAGACAGGAGACAGAAGCTTGACAGGGGTCCTGCCCCCTTATTACAAATGACAACAGCACATTGCAGAAATGTATTGAATAAATACAACACTTGAAACAAAATAATACGCGAGACAGAGTTACAATTCAGTAAGAAAAAGAAAGTATGTGTACATACATATTTACGCATACACAAATAAAATTTGTACCTACAAAAGAAAGTGTACACTATACATACACACATTTTCCCTTCCCCATGCACAAGTATGCTATGTACACAGGTCTATATACATACAAAAAAATTCATTGAACATCAATCATCTCTCTGGTACGACTGACAGAATATTCTTATTGCATGATTAGAATTTTGCAGTGGATCAAACTCTTCCTTTGTGAGTTTATTAAGTAAGATGGGCACAGTGCGTGTTAATGACTGTTTGTCATATTTACTTCGAGATGTAGGGACATGCCATTTTTCTTTATGCCTAGTGTGACGGATGCTACCGTTTACATTCAGATCAGCCAGCGAAAATACAATAGAATTGTGGGACTTTAAGTATGACTTGTAGGTTAAAATTAAGCGATAATTGTATAAAAAGTATACAGGTAGAATATCAAACTTTACAAACAGGTCTTTTGTAGAAAATGAGCTAGGAACATTGGCAATACATCGTATAGCTCTTTTTTGGAGCAAATGCAATTTCGTAAGATTTGTCTTGGTAGTGGTTCCCCAAACAAGATTTCAGTACTGCGGAATTGAAAACACCAGAGCATTGTAAAGCAAAGTTTTAAGTTTAATTGGAAGGAAATATTTTAAGCGAGCTATGGTTCCCACAGCAGAAGATATCTTTTTACTGAGCTGTTCGACGTGATCGTTCCAGCTTAGGTCTTTAGAAAATGTTACTCCCAATGTGGAGACTGTGTTTACAATTTCTAAAACATCCGTATCCATTTTTATTTTCACTGAGCTTCGAAGTTGTTTACCTTTTTGCATATAGACCATAACTTTTGTTTTGCTGGCATTTATTCGCAAACAGTTTGCATCGACCCACTGCTTAAATTCTCTTAACGTTCTGTTCCCTTGTAGCTCAAGTTCCATTTCTGATGTAGCTGTGATGAACATCGCTGTGTCATCCGCATAGGAAATAAATTTTGCCTGATTTGAACTATTTGGCATGTCATTTACGTAGATTATGAACAGGAGTGGCCCTAGGATACTCCCTTGCGGAACTCCGACTCTTACAGCCTGAAGACTGGACTTTTCGTTTCCTAGCTCCACATATTGTGATCGATGCGGTAAGTAAGATTCAAAGAGCTCTAAAGCTACACCACGTATACCATAAGCTTGCAGCTTAATGAGTAAAATTTTGTGATTAACTAGATCAAACGCTTTGGAAAAATCAATATATATCACCATAATTAATTTTTTATCATTGAAAGCTTGCAGGATTATTTCTTTTTGAGCTAGAAGCGCGGTCTCTGTGGAACGTTGCTTTCTGAAGCCGTGTTGATGACCAGCTAGTAAATTATTCTTTTCAAGATACAATAATATCTTAGCGTGAATAATCTTTTCAATGCCTTTCGAGAATGCCGGTAGTATTGAAATTGGACGATAGTTGCTTAGCACATTTTTATCACCTTTCTTAAAGGGGCACTGACACCAAAATTTCGCTGCTAAGATAGCCTGCGGGATCGATTTTCGTGGACATACAGATGTCATCTACCAAATCTCAATGGCGAACACAGCTCCGAAGGTAATTTAAATGAATATTGAAGTTCGCATGCGCAATCGAGCGCTAGACGCCGTACATCGCGACATCGACAACAGCAAAGGTGACCTGAAGGGGACCCCCAACTTCCGCGACGTCACCACGGCAGCCGAGCTCCGACAGTGCAGCTAGCAATGATGACGTCATAGCCGCCATTGCTTATTAGCTGCGGCTGCGTTAGGAGACTGCCGGCGACGCCAGACCTCAAGAAAATAGTTGCCATCCAACAACGATGACAGCATCAGCGACAACAACGCGCAGGACGTGCGACAGGCGAAAGAAAACGAGCACGCGGCGGTTATCGTGCGGAAGTGCGTGACAGTTATGTGTGCTCACGTGGTCGAACTCGTTTACTCCATTGCGAGCGCTAGATGGCGCCAGTTTCACCGGGCGCCTTGTCGCTTTTTGAGCTCTCCCAAACCAAAACTGAAACTAGTGGGTGATAAACAGGCCGTAAATAATTATCTGACGCGCGCTGGAGCAAATGATGTGCCGTGTTATGGCTAACAGGTCCTCATCTACGTATTGCAGCGAAAAAACAGCAGACGAAAATTTTCGTGTCAGTGCCCCTTTAAACACCGGCTGTACTCGAGTTATTTGCATGTCTTTCGGAAATTGGCCAGACGATATTATCACGTTATAAATGTGAGTAAGAACCGGACAAATGATGTCAAGTACATGCTTTATAGGTCCTATTTGAAAACCAGCAGTATCCTGGGACTTACTATTTTTGACTGAACTTACTGCAGAGAAAACTTCAGCGCAGTTAGTAGGACCGAAGAAAAATGATTTCACGCTAATATTTTGCGTAACGAAAGCATCATAATTACTACTGTGTAAATGATTGTCAGGATTTACTTGTTTAACAAAGAAATTGTTAAAAGCATCAACTAGTGTTTCGCCGGATAACAGTTCACCCTGGGGGTGAAAGTTATCGGGAATAACGTGAGGTTTAGGTGGGCGTAGCAGCGAGTTTAAATTTTTCCATATAACATCTGACCGCGTAGCCGCAGGTTCTGAAAATAAGTTTTGTAGATATGTATTTTTCGCTATTCTCAGTTTACTAGTCAATTTATTTCGATATGCCTTAGATTCTTCAAAACTACCTGGGTTTCTATGTTTAATAAAATTTGCGTATAGGGCGTTCTTATGCTTGATCATGTTCATTAATTCATAAGTAACCCAAGGTTTACGAGCTTTGGAAGGCTTTCTTAGCTTTTTTAATCGGAAATGTTCATGGTATATCTTTTTAAATGTCGCGATGAAAGAGGAATATGCAATATCACTGCTGTTTGAACTGAAAACATTGTTCCACTGCTGTAAACTAATAGAGCTACGAAATTCATCTAGAGAACGTGGTGTGATGTCTTGAATGTAGTGTATGGGTGTGCTCTTTTTTATCAAACGGCAGGCACTGTTTATCAACATAAATATACCTAAATGGTCGCTAATGTCCGTATAAATGACATCTGCTATTACATCATCAAAGTAAGCGTTTGTAATAAAGAGGTCTAACATGGTTGCTGTTTCTTGAGTAACTCGCCCCGCCACGGTGGTCTAGTGGCTGCGGTACTCGGCTGCAGATCCGAAGGTCGCGGGATCGAATCCCGGCCGCGGCGGCTGCGTTTCGATGGAGGCGAAATGTTGAGGTCCGTGTGCTGTGCGATGTCAGTGCACGTTAAAGAACCCCAGGCGGTCGAAATTTCCGGAGACCTCCACTACGGCGTCTCTCATAATCAGAGCTGGTTTTGGGACGTTAAACCCCACAAATCAAATCAATCTTGAGTAACTCGTGTTGGGGCTGTTATAACATTGCACAAACTGTTTGCGATCAATAGGTCTTGTAGCTCTTGCCTATAGCGCGTGTGCGCAAGCATGTCGACATTGCAGTCCCCTCCCAAAAAGAGGTTTAAATTTTCTTCTGCAGCATGATTGAAAAGATTGCCGATGAAGTTCAGAAACAGATTAAAATCGCCGGAGGGTGGGCGGTAGATGACACAGAAAAGGTTTCCGCGATTGAGTAGTGTTAGTGCTTCAATATCTGGGTTGATGATACAGAACTCGCCTGCAACTTCACAGATAACCTTTACAAAGATCGCCACACCGCCTCCGCATTTGCTTTCACGATTTTGATAAAAGCACTGATGTCCGGGAAGGGAAAACGTTTGAGACGTATTAGTATACCACGTTGCTGTTAGCATTATTGCAGTGAAAGATATGTTTATGCTTTCCAGGATCATTTCCATATCATCTGTTTTACTGACTAAAGAACGAACGTTTTGGTGAAAAAATGACAGCGCTGGTTTTTTTTGCTTTGACCAAGGCGCTAACGTCATTTAACAGAAAACCCATAACTGTAGCAGAAACACAGATGAAAAACAAACAACTTCCTTAGACAATCTTAGTTAGGTCATCCAGGTTGTTTATGACAACCGCAGCCGTATCAGATGATTTACGGACGAATATTTTGCCATTTCTTGTCCATGCGTACTGCCACTTGCACTCTTTCCTTTTCCCATTCGCGGCACCGAACAGCCGCTTCATGGCAGGGCATAAATGCTCATTGACAAAAATAGGTACACTTGATGGAAATTCTAAGTCATTAGAAGACAGCCTTTGTTTCCTAGCCTTCTCAAGGAATAAGTCTCGATGATCTGCGCGCAAACTGAATGACAATGTTTGGAACAGTGGTATTTCCTGATATTTTAACGCGGGAAATACCACTGCTCCAAACATATATACGTACTAACGCGAACGTGTGCTGAACATGCTTACGTGCGTGCGTGAGTTCGTGTTTGTAATGCTGAGCGAAGTTAACATCGCTCTAATCTGGACCTGGTTAATTATGTTCGGTGATGCCCAGTTTGTTTTTAATGAAAACTATAGTTTCATTGCTATCATTAGTACGCGACCAAAAGGTTAGCTACGCAAGACTAACCAAACAATTTAACGCACCGCACCCCGTCCCCTTTACTGTTCAGCCTCATTTGCTATATACCGTTGTCCTGTCAATTATGCTTGTCATTTTTGGTTGGCGTCCCGTTATATTGTGCGTGTGAGGTTATTTACTTTCTTATTTATTTCCTGCACCACAACACCATTTCACCCTTCCCTTAATGTCGGTATGCCTGCGAATTGAACAGGCAAATAATGTTTATTCCTAATGCCACGGAGAGAAGAAAAGTCCCGCGTTATTTAATTCGGCAGTAAACGCACAAGATAGCAATATAAAAATTCCTCACATCGACATACATTCAACGCAGCCATAATTAACAACAAAAGTACAATATATCACACATACTTTAAAGTGATGAGAACTATGTAAAAGCAATACATCCAGAACTGCCAAATAGTTTATTAAAATGCTACAAGGACTTCCAAAATTTTGAGCAAAATCATTTAGGATCGGGAATGCTGACGACACCGGGGAATCTTGTTCCAGTATTTGAGCGCAATGCCTCTAATACTATCCTAAATCAAAAGGTTTATCACTAGGTGGTAGTGTCAGATGCACCGCTATTTACATGCATTGGTGCATGCGAGTAACTACCTATTTGCACATTGGAAGCGCAGTGGAAGCGCGTTGGAACTGAAGTGGAAAGTGCCATATGTGTCGCACTTGCAACAGCCTAGCACCAAAGTTGCAGTTGTGTTGTCCGTAGTATCTTCGGTGCTCCTTGAAGATATTTGCCTGGGAGCGTTTCTCTATTTCTTTTTTTTTTCAGATAATATGCCGCCGGTGACGTTGAAATTCGTGAAACATACGCAGGTCCATGCGAGATTTAATGCGAGATTAATTCTCAGTTTTAGAAATCAAATGCAACGTTAATGTAACGGCATGTTCCAATTTTCGAAATGCAACTGGAACGCGTTCCTTTCTTATTAAAAAAACTTGTAGCGGGAACTCGTTACAAAATTGTGAAGGAACGAGGAACGAGTTTTCGTTCCTGTTTTGGAGGAACGTGTACAACACTGGTTTCACTGTCCCATACTTCCCGCCACCACGCGCACCTCTCGACACTCCCGGCCTCGCGCACTTTGCTCACACATTCCCCTTGTCCTCGCGCCATCTTCTCTCTGCAGCGCAGCCCCTAGCTACAGTGTACTAGAATATACGGGTAGTGGGCTCAGAGAGCGGCCGGGAGTGACGCTTCTCACGTTGACGGCACGAGATGGCGCCAGTAGAGCATGGGCTGTAGAGTTACTGTATATGCTACCTTTAGGTAGCAGAGTTGCGCCAAGGTACGCCATCTTGGGCTCCGATGTCTTGCGGGAAAGCCACTCACCACCCGCGTAGGAGCCGCGCTCGCGCGTCAGAGGAACAGTGTTGCTTTATTAATTTTTGTTTGTTTGTTTTCTTTCTATATTTTAT
Organism: Hyalomma asiaticum; assembly: GCA_013339685.2. NCBI lineage: Eukaryota > Metazoa > Arthropoda > Arachnida > Ixodida > Ixodidae > Hyalomma > Hyalomma asiaticum. The sequence continues at coordinate 197,019,231 of CM023481.1, read as the reverse complement.
GGAGCTACGAGCAAAACTCGGTTGCTCGGGTCGCGCTTACAATCCTTAATTTTATGCTGACGTTTTTGGTATGTAATAAACAAAATGCGTCGAATGACTGACACATACACCGATGACATTAAATCGCAGGCTTGTGGCTCGTTGAGCCAGTGAGATATATATATATAGTTGGTCACACATTTGCTTCGTCTTCTTTTCCGCTGTTTTTTTTTTTCATTTACAGATATGAAACTTATGATCGCGATCGAGCCAGTTACGGATGGAATTTGTTTGTCGCGTTTGGCTCCTTCGTTAACTGCCTAAGGAAGCCCGCTGGAGTTTTATAGTTTTCAACTGCATCGGGCTGGATAGCGATCGAAAGTGGCCGTGCGACGCCCGTATTACAATCGCGGCTCGCGACAGCTGAGGTGAATCGTTGTTCAACAGCCCTGTCGCGTCCAAAATTCCTTTCGCAATCTAAAACAATGAACACAAGAAAACATACAAACATTTATTACACTGCACCTCTATAACACTACAAAAACATATCATGAGGCTTTTATTGCACTCGTCACATCCTAAAACAATGAACACACGCAAACATAAAAATTTATTGCACTGCACCTTTTTTTTATAACACTACAAAAACACCACACCTGCCTTGACCAGCAGCATCAAAGCAGCAGCAGCCAGAACAATAACAGAGCCGATGTCGATTGCGCTTGGCCGGCCGGAACGTGCGGAGCGTTGGCATCGGCTGCCAAGTGTGGGCTTCTCCGCAGCGCGGCGGAACCACTTTTGACCACGTGATGGCGCTAGGCGAATAGTGGCGCTGAAATCACTGGAGGCGGGGCGCGCGGCGCACGGAAAACAGTGGCGCAACTCTGGCTCCCTAAAGGGAGCCTATACAGTGACTCTAATGGGCTGTATGCAGTACGAAGCTCGAGCAGGCTCGCGCACCATACTCGCGCTGTGCGTTACGTCGCAGCATGGAATTGTTGCTCCGCATTTCAGTGCCTGTACCGTGAAATAGTTACTGCTGCCCGCGAGAATCGCCGGGCTAAATGGCATACGTAAATGATGATGTGGCTTGTAAAACCGTACAGCATGGCTCGATGGGACCGGATCAGTGTCTTTAAGTGTGCGCTGTCTCTAAATGACGATCTACTTACATAGAGAACATTCCTATGATATACGGTTTGTCAACAGATTTAGAGCTGATTTTGGGAGCTCGGCGTGGTCTTGCCGGGGTCAGCACATGAAAATTATTACTGGGCATACAAAGGAGAAACCGCTGCATCCCTACCAATAAGTTTCGTCCTTGCATCATTCCGTACGCGAGAAGTCAGTGTTGAAAAAGTGAAAATTTCTAACCATCAATGACCTGAACGATTATTCCCAGATTATATGTAACTTTGCACAAGTTTTCGGCTACGATTTGCAGAAGTCCGCCAAAAATAGGTCTTAGGTTGGCAGACCTAACTCGTAGCTTTTTCCGAATAGACCATTTTTATCATTCGATGCATCCTATGATGTTTCCGGGTTCGCAAAGGACAGACCTGGTGGTGCGACCTTCTAGCTAATTCAAAAGTCCGGTGCTGTCATTGATTAATAGCGAGATTCCCTGGCTGCAGAGAGCTGATGAGCGGCTTTAACATATAACTCCCTACCTTCCGAAGAAACCAAAGCGTTGGTAAGTAACAAATAGCCACTTGCGTGCTCTATAAGAGGGAAGTACAAGAATTACACGTTTTCATGACATACCCATTCTTTATTTACAGCCGTGCAGGTGTTTTGTGCTGTTGTTGTTATGTGGGGTTTAACGTCCCAAAACCAGCTCTGATTATGAGAGACGCCGTAGTGGAGGGCTCCGGAAATTTTTACCACCTGGGGTCCTTTAACGTGCACTGACATCGCACGGCACACGGGCCTCAACATTTCGCCTCCATCGAAATGCAGCCGCCGCGGCCGGGATTCGATCCCGCGACACTCGGATCAGCAGCCGAGTACCATAGCCACTAGACCACCGTGCTGGGGCGTTTTGTGTTCCTGAAAGTGCATAACTAATAGGGCGTCCCATCATGCACTAAATTTCTAAGAAAGGCAGAAGTTCTAGAAAAAATTTCTCAGCTAAGTTCATACCTGCAGTAGTCGTACGTGTGTACTTGCAAAGGCTACATTTTATGACTAAGTGTCAATTAGTATTCCTTGTAATTATTCGACTTAATATTGCTTTAATCGCTAACAAGTCCGTATATATATATATATATATATATATATATATATATATATATATATATATATATATATATATATATAGTATAACCTCGCTGTTACGTCGCAGTGTGGGAACGTTCCCGCATGTTGCGTCGCGAATAGACACTCCAAGCGGCCGCTGCCGACGGAAATATTGACTTTTCACGTAGCTTGACTTGGCTTGACTGTAGGATTAGCTGCACAATGGGCGACGCCCGTTACGTTTCTGGCTTCCGCCAGCAAAATTATGGCACAGCGATGCAAACTGTTGGTTACGGAATCGCGTACAGTGATTACGTTTCTATCGATGACGCCGTTGTCACCTCCGAGGTTTTCTCTATGGACGAAATCGTAGCCGAGTGCACCGATGCGTGCACTGACAGCGCTAGCACTGAAATAAGATTGTGTGCCAATCACCACTTCTCTCATTTTTCCATTTGTCCCATGTCTCGGCTCTTACGTTTATTTTTTACGGTCCCGGGGTTCTACTATATATATATATATATATATATATATATATGGGATGTCTTTCTATTCCTCTGCATGGGAGCCAGTAAACAGGCCCGCGTAAAGACGTGTTGAAAGAGTTAAAAAATGTGGCTATGAGAAGAGGCGGAAGACGTTTACTCCTCAAGTTGCACACCATCACAATGATTGATGAAAACCACGCTATGATTATAAGAGACGCCGTAGCGGATGGCCCCGGAAATTTCGACCCCCATGGGCTCTTTACTGACATGGCACAGAAGACGGGCTTTGACATTTCGCCTCCATCGAAGTGCAGCCGTCTCGGCCGGGATTCGATCCCGCAAACTTCGGATCAGCAGCCGAGTGCCATAGCCACTAGACCACCCTGGGGTGGGGCACCAAACACTCACATGGAAGAAAACGGAATGTTCGTACCGTGACGAAACCATGGACTGTTTTATTTATTTATTCAAAATTCCTTACAGGGCCATTGAAAGGCATTGAGTAAGGGGGCATGCATATTTACAAACAGTAAAGTACACACAAACTAAACAAATAACAAAAAAAGAAAGGGGAGAAATAAAAGAACAGAACAAGACAAATATTACAAACAGTAAAGTGAGTGCAACAACTTTATACAATGCTAAATAAGGCGCAACGAAATCAGGTTATCGCGGAAAGTTTCACGGTTAGTAATAGATACAATGTGATCAGGAAGACCGTTCCAATGAGCAATGGCTCTAGGTAGTGGTGACGAGTTAAATGCCTGTGTGTGACCATGAATGCGCATGAAACTACGTGCGTTGTGAATGCATCGAGATGTGCGCAGTGGCGTATGAAGCGGCAAACAGTGCAACCTGTTGTTATAAATGTACCGGTGAAATAAACATAATAGAGCAATGGCGCGGCGTCCTTCTAGTGAATGAAGTGCAAGATCTCGTTTTATTAGAGTAATGCTTGAATGATAGTCGTAGTTGCCAGAGATGAATCTCGCTGCCCTATTTTGGACGGCTTCCAACATACGGACAAGGTAATCTTGATGTGGTGACCATATGGATGACGCATACTCTAGCTGTGGACGAACATAAGTGATATAGGATAAGGCGCGTACGTTAGAAGGAGCGTTGCGCAGGTTTCTGCGGAGATATCCGAGGGATTGAGAGGCTTTCGATGAAATAGCTGCTATATGCGTAGTCCAGGATAAATCGGATGAAATATGAACGCCGAGATATTTGTACGATTGGTAGCCGAAACAATCGTGTTGTTAATCGTATAGTCAAATTCTGAGTTAGTACGCTTTCGAGAGAAGGAGATAAACTTGCATTTAGAGGTGTTAAGGGACATCTGCCAAGTTTCGCACCACCTGAAGGTTAGGTCGAGGTCATTTTGGAGAACCGAATGATCATCAAAACATTTAATATTGCGGTAGATCACGCAATCGTCAGCAAACAACCTGACTGAGGATGAAAGGTTAGCAGGTAAATCGTTAATGTATATCAAAAAAAGTAATGGACCTACCACAATGCCTTGGGGAACACCCGACGTGACGTCACAAACGTTTGATGAAATGTCGTTGACCACCGTAAATTGACGACGCGAAGACAGAAAGTTGCGTAGCCAAGACAGGGTTAATGAATCGATACAAAGGGCAGACAATTTAGAAATTAGGCGACAATGAGGGACAGTATCGAATGCCTTGGCGAAATCCAGGAAGAGACAATCTGTTTGCTCGTTAGCGTTCATGTTGAAGTGAAGGTCAGTCGTGAATTCGAATAACTGAGTGTCACATGAGTAGCCTTTTCTGAAGCCATGCTGATTAGAGAAGAAAAAGTTATTTGATTCAAGGTGATCGTAGATATGAGAAGCTATAATATGTTCAAGTAGCAGAAAACCCGAAGCAATCGAACATGTTTTTCTGGGCTGCTCCTAAGAACTTGATAAAAAAAAGTCTGCCCATAGACAGTTATGGAATTAGGTTTTTACCAATGGAGACTGCGTTCGGAAGGTGCGCCTTTTGAGCCTTGAGAGGAGAATGCTTCTGAGCTTGCGTAGTATGTGATTTTTGAGAATGGCTGTGCATCATGCGAGTCCAACCGCAAGGCTAATAAAAGTTTATTTTTGTGAATCGATTAGCAGACTGATTCAAGTGTAAAAGCTGCAAGAACCAGAACCGGATCGGTTGCCCAGGCTGGAAAGTCTGTTGCATATGCCTCCGAGTTTTGATTGCTGCTCTTGTCAGCCTGTCTTTGACTGGCATGTATGCGTCTGCCTTACATCCCCGCTTCTAAATGAAGGCTGGAAAGAAACAAAAAAAAAAAAGGGTACCTTGCCTATTGGTTGTGACACTTTCCTGCGTATACCATCAGACCTTGACTTCAAATTCTGGCTCACCAAGAAATTTTAGTTTGTATTACTTATTTCTTTATTCTCACGTGCGTGACTACGACGGCGCGGGGTAGACTTTGCTTCGCTGTAAAAAAGCCTCGAATCAACGGTCACCTATATCAATCTGAGTAAGAGTTGTGATAATTCAAAATACGGCTGCAAAATATCGTAGATAATTTTGCAACTCTTCGTCCTTCATTTGCGGCTTTTTTCGTCGGCTTAGTGCGCGTGTGAGTGAGGTATGACTTACTGTTCGTTGGTGGGTATTCTGACGCTTCCGAGCGTTCATGCGACCGAAGTGTGCGACTTATAATTTCTTATGTTGCGAGCTTAGCTGATGTCTCGTCGCTGGATCTTTTTTTTTTTTTCTTTCCTTTAATCTTTCTAGTCCACGTGTTCTTACGGGTTCTGTTTTCTTCATCTAACCATTTTGTCTGCTTTAAGTGGGCTCACTTCTTGCTCTCCTTCATCTGGCGATTCTTCTTGTTTTTCGTGACACTGAGCACAGTCGGGCCCTCGCTTCCTCTGTCTCAGCTGGGGTCGTTGCAATAAATACGAGCGGCCCGTCCTCTGCACAGGCGTTCATTGGTCTTGCTTGATACGATTTGCATCTTGTGTTTATTTTTCTTCTCAAACGTAGCTCAGGGCAGAAAATGAGTCGCCTCGGGCCCCCGGAGGACACTAATGGCGGCAAGCCCCTCCACGCGCAATTACCTCCCCCAATCCCCTCGCAGCCGCACTCGGCGTGTTTACATTTTGTTCTCAGTTCGCCTCGCGCATACGGCCTGTGGCGCCGAAGGCAGGTGAGCGAGTGCTTGACGGGGCCGGGCTAGATTATTCCCATCATTGGCCGCGCCACCGGGAAGAGCAGCCCTGTAACAGGACACAGGTCCTTGCCTCTGCCGCGGGCAACTGCTCGGCCCGTGCGAAACACAGAGGCCCGCGTTGATGCCCTCGCCGATGCACAATGTCAAGGGCTCACGCGCTGTATATAGCATGGGTTCACCATACCATCATCCATCTGCTGATAAGTTGGATTTCAATTTCTACTCTATGTTCGACATTACTTGACCGTCTATAGTGAAAAACAAAACGTATTCGCCTTATTAGTCGGGATATGCGCATTTTTTCACATCGATTAATATGAATGACTACATGATGGCGCTTATTCGGTATAGCACACGCACAAACACACGTGTGTGTGTGTGCGTGCTACGCGCTCGCTCGCCATCATAGTCATCACATGGACAAACGCATCGTATACACAGTCACCAGAAGCACGAATACACAGCACATTTATTTACTGGTTTTTTGCAGTCCTGCAGGCTTCAGAAACTCCGAGAAGGCTTTCATGGCGTGTAAAGCGTAGGTGGTGCTTTTCCGCGAACCAACGATATTACGCGATTTCCTGCTCGAGCCGCGTCGCAAGTATACCGCCTCCTCCAGAAATAACATGTCTGAGAAGTATAGCGCCGCTGCAGGTACAAGTATACGTGTATGTCGTGTTGTAGGTCTTCTAGACAACTGCATGCAGAGTGTGTAGGCGGGTCTCTCCGCTGAACTCTAAATTTGAATTAGTTCGTGTGGAGGCGTTCGTGTGGTGTTCGTGTTAAGCGTAGTGCGGCGAATGCGCACTTAATCTTGACTTGCAGCGCATAAAAATTGTAAGATGGTTCTCTCTTACACAGAGGTCCACATACTGACCGCTTACGCCACTCCATTTGCACTGCGGCCGACGCCAAGAGAATTTTGAGAACAGAGTTGCCGCATCTTTTTTTGGATCACCGATACTGGAGTGTGATGTGCTGCTCTGGCAGTACAGTCAGCGTATAACCATTGCCTTGTATACCACAGTAGTTAAGTCGGTAACCACGCTGCACATGATGAAGTTCGTAGAGGTTTTTGCAGTCATCCGATCTCCATAGCGATATTTGTGTGTGTGTGTGTGTGTGTGTGTGTGTGTGTGTGTGTGTGTGTGTGTGTGTGTGTGTGTGTGTGTGTGTGTGTGTGTGTGTGTGTGTGTGTGTGTGTGTGTGTGCAGCTAGCTCTGCCGCTGTTGCTGAAGCGAGGAGACTATGGTGGAAGAGATTGTTGAGTTCGCTAACGGAACTCACAGACCAGTGGCAGATTACGTAGATGTAACAGCACCGTTAGTGCACAAGATAACGCATTCTATAAGTTGTGTTAATATCCTCACAAGGGAAATGTGTCAACACTGGCCCGCGAGTATTTCTCTATAGCTTTGGAACCTCGGCACTTTGTGACATTTGTCCCCGAGGGAACCTTTCACGGTGACTCCTTCGGCACAGACGCCTACGATAAGCAAAAGCAACCTCTGCACCTCACGAGGGCTGCAGGCTGTAGACTTAGTGCGCTGACATTAGAGATTGCGTGAATTCAAAGAAACACCTGCAGCAGAGGTAATGGAATCGAAAGGACTCGGTATTCTGTAAGGGTTTCCACATTCAGTGTGCTTTTGGGTAAACATAGGCACATGCTGAAGAATTTCGCTTGCATACCAGAAAGTACTTTTATACTGGATTTGAAGATACAATGAAGTGAAAGAAGGTTTTAACACATGAGCCTTTCAGAAAAAGCCACTCAGTACATGGCACTCACAAAGACACCGCTAAAGTTACTTGAAAGCATACGGAAGATGCTTATGTATACATGACTCGATTGCTTAAGGCTAATGCGCTGACGTACAGAAAAAGCCGAGGAGGCTTGAGCCTTCGCGAAGTCACAGGAACGCAACTAACCGTGAACAGCGTCGCACCACCATTAGTTGCCATTTGTTGGCGAGAAGGCGGGAAATAGCAGAGCTGCCCAGTACAGGCGTTGAGGACAAGCGCAATGGCAGCGCTCGGGAGGAGGAGGGAAATGTCACTGACGGCGCCCGTAGAACGTCGTGGAAACAGCGGCGGCACTCTCACAGCGCGCTCGCGCGCCTTCTATACGCCGCCGTGTGGGAGTTTCATCCCACATTTGTACACTCTTAGCACGGTAACCTTTAGTTTATTTTATAGGTACACAAAAATGTGAAAATATGCTCCTTTACTAAAGGTTAAAGCACGTTAACCTTTATAAAGGAGCATATTTTCACATTTTTGTGTACCTGTAAAATAAACTAAAGGTTACCGTGCTAAGAGTGTATGGACGACGACTAACCAAGTCGCGGGCGGGGAAGGCCGAGAAAGTACTGCTTGGTGGAAAAAGCTATTAGAGCTCGAAATGCCGATCGTCGTAACCGCCGCCGTTTATGTGGATGGGGATTAAGCTGCGACAGCGGCCCGGGGGAAGAAGCAGGTCAACTAAAGGTTCAACTAGTCTTTCGCCTTCACGTTTTTAGAAAAATCTTAGAAAAGTATATGGCGGCAGTACTCTCATGTGCAGCTTCACCGACTATTAAGCGCTTGGTAAAGCTGATAACGCCACCCATGCTGTCCGGACTATGTCGAGAGTAGTTGTTGCTTATTGGTGCTCGTCAAGTGCCAATCCAGGCGCGTTCATTTTCAAGCTTCACAAGATTTCCTGCGTAGATGAGAATAGCCGTCGCATGATAGGAGCTTTTATCTGTTGGAGGGAGACTTGTCAGGCCCGAGGACCAGCACCGGCAAATAGGCAAAACATAAAGGAGGTACATCTTCACTTTGTCGCCTTGATGAGACAGCTAAGCATAGCTATAATGCAGTCAGGGCCAGAACAAGACGTCTTGTTCGCCGGTACTAACGTGCCAAGCAGCTCCGTGATCGCAAAGAGGTTCGTCTTTTACAGTAGAGTTCGCAGTGACAGTAGTTGCAGCGACCTTCAGTGCCGTATAGGTATATAGTTGCGGGCGTAATTGCAATAATGATGTTAGATTACAATTCTTTCGCCACGTCGTACCCACTGATCTTACGGGGCAGTGCGACAGAATGAAAAGGTGCAACTGAGTCTCCAAGACTCTCAGGCTGCGCAATATGCTCGGTATTCTAGAGAGTGCTTTTTTTTAAAATCAAGTTGGGAGCAAGAAGCGCACCACTGTCTTCTGTTCAGCTAATGAAGGTGACGCTGATATGCCTTATCATTCGCCTTGCGTCGCTAATGTGATCTGCACACAATGTCCAGAGCATGTATATCAGATATGCGTCATAGTGCCGGGGCCTTTGGGAGGTGCTTTGTTTATGCTTGCCTTAATGCGTCAGCAAAGTCGTCATGCGTGACATAATAATAATAATAATAATAATAATAATAATAATAATAATAATAATAATAATAATAATAATAATAATAATAATAATAATAATAATAATAATAATAATAATAATAATAATAATAATAATAATCACATCTACGCCCACTGCAAGGCAATTGCCACTTCGCCAATTAACCCAGTCTTGTGCTAACTGTTGCTACACTACCTCCGCAAATTTCTTGACCACATCCGCCCACCTGCCACTCACTGCCATGATTGCTTCGTCAAGGTACCAAGCGCAAAGCATGACCATTGAGCTTGAGAGGAAAAGCTGAATTGTTGGTCTGAAAAGTAGTATGCAAACAACCAAAGCAATGTTCCATAGCTCTAGGACGGAAACATTAGTTTGCAATAAGTCGTGAGGCTCTGGAAGTCGCATGAGGGTGCTCAGGACAAATAGCGACCATGGATCCGAATAATGATTGTGAAGTTAATAGAATAATCGGAGTAGGGTGGTGGGCATTTGGTAGGCATTCTCAGATCATGAAGGACAGGTGAACTTAACTAAATGTAAAATAGGCTATCCCGCTGTACTGATAGAAAAGAAAGGAAACGAAGGATTATACGTGTTCTCTGAAACCAATACAGTATAAACAGGTGTGGCTACTGTGCTATCAAACGCGACGGAGAAACATAACTAACACGATACAGAAACCTGAAGGCATGGAGAAAAATAATATAAATACTAGATATTACTTCGAGTAGTAAAAAAAGACACAGACAATTGCTATTCCTTGCAATGGGAAATTTTTACGCAGCTGTTTTAGATGGTTTAATGTTGCGGTACACGAGACAGATAATTTGGTGGCATGCATGGCGTGATTCTGACCAATAGTGTAGTGGTGGGCGAGGGCAGGAGAGGGTCGGATTTTATCTCTTGTTATTTTCGAGTGACACCACCGACAAAGGCTTGCTAATACAAGCTTCCCTTGAAAAAAAAAATCTGTAGCGGAAGCGCTCGCAATGCCTTGCCAGCAAAGGGAGAGCCAACGCTTGCCCTCAATTCACCTCGGAAATGTATGCTTCTAGAGTGGTACCTGCCTAGTAGCCAGGAACTTTTGCGCTGCTAATGTTAATGCTATTTTCATTATAAAATAACAGATGGTCGTTACTGACGAAACTGCATCATACAAGACAGTACAGATGGCGTCATCTCCAATAATATTTACCAACACTTCGAAGCTTCTTAGTAGAACCGGTAATACGAGGACATACGTCGAACAGTTCGGAGTCCGGAATGTCCGGAGAAATTCGGCATGATAAACTCCTCTTCGTTCCACGCTAACGTTTTATCGCTCCTTCGTCAAGATGGCGGAAGTGTGCGTCCACTTTTGAGAAGCGCCGTTGCCACTCCAGGATGTTTTTAAATGTCCTTAAGGTGCTTTTTTTTTTTTGGTTGAGAACCAGCTGTGAGCTACATGAACATGGAGCGTTATAGGAGCTGAAAATGAAGCGCAACTAGGCGAGGACGAGACCAGAAAAATACTTTCTCTAGTACACTCGAGAAAGATTATCTCTCTGAAATAGCATGTTCTTTACTGACTTTTTATTATTACCGCATACGAAAAATTGTATATGCGAACAGTCACCATCTAACCGACCGCCCTTATTTTCTGGCGTGCCGCAAGGTACGGTCCTCGTACCCCTACTTTTTTCTCATGTATGTAAATACCTTCGCAGCTAATATCTCTTCCCACACTCGTCTATTCACAGATGATTGTGTCATATCTCGTCCCATAAAAAACGCTGCTCGCGCTAATGCTAAATATGTGCGATTGTCAGGTTTTTCAAACACCAGTCGAATGCGGACATCCAACTTCGAATGTCGAATCGCATGCCCCATATGAAAGCGAATGAGCTTGCACTGATAATACATTAACTGCAGGTTATAACCGTAGCCCTTATAATTGACACTTATGAACTATAAACGAAAACATATATTACCATCCGGAACACACTGCCTAGATAGCTTCTCAAATCGCAGCTATGATAATAAAATATCGCATTATAAAGCAAGTAACGCCCAATACTAAAAACTATCATAGAGAAATGTTAGTTGTACCACATCATAAGGCCACTGCAATGCATGTAGAAGAGGTCGTGCACAAAGAGGTGGCTGCGAGTGGGAGGGCAGCACGTGTTGAAGCTCCTTTTCATGACGTACAGTACACAAGCATGGTTATGTGAGCACCAAGAGCGCGTCCGAGCACACACTTGGACGCGCATGTAGTGATAGGACATGTCGGCGGCGATAAGTCGTACGTAGTGGCGGCCTCCTTTTTGGCTGCCGTCACGCCTCCGTGCACCACCGATGCCTACTAGTGAACGAACGCATCGTCGGTCTCGGCACCTATAGCGCAAAGGGAACTTTCGGCAAGATAACTGGATCGCATATTCGATCTTTCATAATATGCGAATTTACTTCGAACATTCGAAAGTTCTGAATACCTCATTTTCGAATCGAATACGAATATTAAAAATTCAGTATTTGTCAAATATTCGCATGCCTTTAATTCGCTTCAAAATTACCTTACCCCAATCTAATATTGGTGTAACGAGCGGCTGATGTGTTTAAACGAAAAGCAATCATCATTAATATCATTCCATCGCAGAGAGAATCGCCAACCGGCAACTTGTCCCATTTCAGGCTCCGCATTCTCATCCGCAGAATCTTATACATATCTTTGCGTTACATTTTTAAACAGTTTCTCCTAGTCAACGCATGTGAATAACATATATCGAACTCCGGTGATCGTACTTCGCCTTTTTTTTTTTTTCGTAGGACTCTAGCCCCTAAAAGAAAAAAAAAATTGCCATGTATGGCCATGTCAAACATTCGGCGTACCGGGCTACTTAGTATAGCACGTGTTCGTACATGGCCATATTTGCCCAGTTCGTGACTCGGCAATACAACAGCTATACAAGAACTAGCATAAATCGCTCTATGACAAATTGGACAAACATAGCCAAACTACTGATTTTAGTTTCTTTTTTGTTGCGACGGTACGGGTCTGAAACGTGGAATTGCCGTGCACCACTCCAACTCGCAACACTTGAATACAGTTCGCGAAACATTATTTAACGTTTATTAAAACCCATTCCTCATGTGTTATACTGACCCAGGCCTATAAGATATAATAAATAAGGTAAACACTTGTATAGATTAATTTCTTTCTATTAAAAATTGGCTGAGGCTTAATCTTATAAACCTAGTTATCACGAGTGAAAGGTGTCTTTGGCTTCTCCTTGCTCCGGTGTTTCAGCACGCGAGTTTGCCTCTGCTTAAGATTTCGTCATCTTTACCTTCCTTACCCCTCCCCTTGCTAAACCATAATGTACAATGCTATAGCATGCTTTACCTTCTCTCCTCTATTCCTTCCTCTTCATCTTGCCCCGCCACGGTGGTCTAGTGGCTATGGTACTTGGCTGCTGATCCGAGGGTCGCGGGATCGAATCCCGGCCGCGGCGGCTGCATTTCGATGGAAGCGAAATGTTGAGGCGCGTGTGCTGTGCGATGTCAGTGCACGTTGAAGAACCCCAGGTGGTCTAAATTTCCGGAGACCTCCACTACGGCGTCTCTCATAACCAAAGCTCGTTTTGGGACGTTAAACCCCACAAATCAATCAATCAATCACTGCTGTTTTGTCCATCACGTATAGCTCAACTACATCACCTTCTACGTAGATGTTTCGTAGAAGGAATCATGAGACACAGCTAACTGCCTTATGAAAAATAACCATGATTCATGCCAAAGGCTCGGAGCGAAGATATTTGAAAAACAAGCGCGAAAAGAATGCAGACACACGGACGAGGAATATATAGGGCGAGCGCTGTCTAACAATTGCCTGCCTGCACCGGGATCCTTCACACTGTCCTTTGCATAAAAAACGATAACTATTGGTATGCGCAAAATCCTAGGAAATTTTCCGTGCTTCTAGTCGCTTTTCTCACAGTACCGAAAGAAAACTAAAGCCTGTTTTTATGTCGAACTCCCCTGTGTTCTGAGCGTTAGATGTCTCGATGTTATGCTTTACATCACACGGATCGGCGTGGGCAAGGAAGAGATCTATTTGCGCAAGCAGAAAAATTGCGTCAACTGTGCAGTTTTGCACGGTGACGCAGTTGTGTTTTGCAGTTTGCCATGCATCTGTTTATCAAGTAAAACGGTATTTTGTGGGATGAATTATACTTGTCATTTGTTAGGATAATATCATTAACAGCAGTGGCTTTCTTCCATCAGACGTGACCAGATATCAGACATGCTCGCATAGCTACGCGCACGTACGACGCACCTTTCGCCCGTTTGCTATTAGTGTGATTTCCGACAACTTGTGTATGATGGGAGAGGGGCGGGAGGTGGCGTAGGGGGTTGTACGTCGGCATAGCAGCCATCTTGGTGTGCTTCAATGGGATCCAACTTCCAGCAATTTGGTAATTCAAACACCTAGTCAGCATGATGTTTAGAGGAAGAGGAAAGGCAAAAAAAAAAAGGCGAGTCTTCACGTGGTTTTCTATCCCGTCTTCATAATGATTCGTGCAATATAGCGCACGGAACAGGACAAAATGGGATAGCACACAAGAAAATAAGACATTCTCATTTGCTTTCATCTTTTTTGCGTTGTCCGGCTCCGTGTACTACTTCACACACGTTATGATGAGCGCACAGTCACCAAGTGGCCCACAATTCGGCCTTGCTAAACCTGCCACCCTAAACTTGTAAAGGCGGATTTTGTTAGATCTGTCGCAGTGTGGCGTTTTGTTGATCGCTCGTTATTCATTTCTTTCTTCTATAAGGTTGTGTCTCCGTTCCTTACTGCTACTGAACTTTGTTTTACGTACGCTATTAAGTTCCTTGCTTACTCCGTCTGCTCACCAGTTATTGGTCCTATCTATATGCACTTAGCACTTCAAAAAGTGACCCCCTCGCTCTTCCCCCCTCGGCTCCTCCGACACCACCGCCCAAAGCACTACGACACCTTGAATCTGCGGCTGTCCACTCACTCGCTTTCTCATCGTGCTTATCATTAAACCACTACTAATTCATCACTTGTTTCCTCCACTCCACAGGTCGCTTTCTGAGATATCTTGTTGTGGAAAAGACGAAAACTTGGGCATGTTGGTATTCCATTTTTTTCGTTAAAGCGTAGGAGCATACAAGGGACAATATAAGACTGACAATATGGATAGCGCTGTGTCCGCATCAATCCTATTTTGTCCCTTGTTTGCATCTGCGTTTTAACAAGAAAAATGATGTTGTGGTTGAATGGAACAGAGGCGTCGACATATTCTGCAACATGCCCCCCCCCCCCCCCCCTCCCCTGCCTCTCTGTCTTTCTCCCGAGCCACTCAATATTTTTGAAGGTGGCAATGACCTTCGATTCGTCAAACATTCATGTTTGTGTTAAACCCAACACCGCCATTTCACAGTTTCGGTTGTACTCCGCGACATTTCGTTGCAATGGCAGGCGGAAGGGAAGGGAGTGGTTGAACCCCTTCTGGCTATGTCAGTGACCAGATGAGCGCATGTTTAAGTTCCACACGCACAAGGCGCGAAGAAATGCCTGGATCGCCGCTGTGCGTCCCAATATCGAGCTTCCTAAATAAATGCTCGACATAATTTAACTCATCATCATCATCATCATCATCATCATCATCATCATCATCATCAGCCCATCTTATGTCCACTGCAGGACGAAGGCCTCTCCCAATCCTCGCCATCCTTGCCTGTCCTGCGCGAGCTGATTCCATTTGATGCCTGCGAATTTCTTGATTTCTTCCCCCCATCTTACTCTCTGCCGCCCACAGCTGCGCTTACCCTCTCTTGGTATCCATTCCGTCGTTCTAACTCTCCATCGGTTATCTAGCCTTCTCATCACGTGGCCTGCCCATGTCCATTTTTTCTTCTTAATATCGTTCATTATATCGGCGACCCCCGGTTGTTCTCTGACCCACTCGGCTGTCTTCCTATCCCTTAGTGTAACGCCTATCATTTTTCGTTCCATCGCCCGCTGCGCGGTTCTTAACTTCCTCTCTAGCTTCTTTGTAATTCTCCAGGTTTCTGATCCGTAAGTGAGTACTGGCAGGATGCAGTAGTTATATAGTTTCCGCTTGAGTGATAGTGGTAGGTTTCCGTTCATGAGTTGGGAATGTCTCCCATATGCGCGCCATCCCATGTTTATTCTACGGTGGATTTCTTTCATATATGGGTGGGTTCTCCAGTAAGTAGCTGTCCTATAGGTACAGATATTCTTCTACGACTTCTAATGTATGGGTTTCGATCTTGAATAGACGTTTTTTCGCCGTGCCTCTTAGCATTATCTTTGTTTTCTGCATGTTCATCCTTAATCCTACCTTAGCGCTTTCTCGGCTTAAGTCTTCAATCATCTTTTGCAATTCGTCGCCATCATTGCTAAAGAGTACTATGTCGTCTGCAAATCGCAGGTTACTCAGATATTCGCCGTTAATCCTGAGCCCTGTCTCTTCCCAGTCTAACCTTTTGAAGATTTCTTCCAAACATGCAGTAAATAGCATTGGAGAAATTGTATCTCCCTGTCTGACACCTTTCTGTATTGGGATTTTTCTGCTTTTCTTATGGAGGAGCAGGGTGGCTGTAGAATCTTTATAATGTTGGCTATTGTGTTTATGTAGCTATCACATATTCCTTGACGACGTAGTGCCTCCAGAACTGCTGGTATCTCTACCGAGTCGAAAGCCTCTTCGTAATCTATGAAAGCCATATAAAGGGGTTTGTTGTATTCAGCGGATTTCTCGATTACTTGATTGATCGCATGCAGGTGGTCCATGGTAGAGTATCCTTTTCTGAACCCTGTTTGCTCTCTTGGTTGATTAAATTCAAGTGTGGCACTTATTCTGTTTGAGATAACCTTTGCGAATATTTTGTAAAGTGCTGAGAGTAGACTGATCGGCCTGTAGTTCCACAAGTCTTTAACATCTCCCTTCTTATGTAATAATAGAATATTTGCGTTTTTCCAGCTGACTGGTACATTTGAAGTTTTGAGGCATTGAGTGTATAGTGTCGCGAGCTTTCCAGTTAGGAAGTCTCCGCCATCTTTGATCAAGTCGGCGGTTATGCCATCTTCTCCAGCCGCTTTTCCGCGGGACATGCCCTGTATTGCTTTCCTAACTTCGTCCGCAGTGACGCATGGGATTTCGTAGTCCTGCTCGACATTTAATACACTCATGGTGGGGAGACTCGTATTTGAGCTATATAGTTCGGAATAGAAATCCTCGGCCACTTTGGTTATGCCACTGAAGTTAGTAACGATGTTGCCCTGCTTATCTTTCACTGCATGCATTATGTTCTTTCCCGCACAAAGCCTCCTTTTAGTTGTTTTGATGCTGACTCCTTTTCTGACGGCTGCTTCTATTTCTTTCACGTTATGGTTACGTACGTCCCTGACTCTACTTTTACTGATGAGCTTAGACAGCTCGGCGAATTCTATCTTGTCTCTTGAGTTAGTTATTCTCATCTGTTGGCGTTGTTTGATTAGATTTTTAGTAGATTCCGAGAGTTTACTCACAACATGTCTTGGTGCTTTGCCCCCTACTTCGATTGCTGCTTCGGTGATCAGCTTAGTAATGTCTTCGTTCATCTTCTCTATATCCTCATTATCTTCCTGTCCTAGAGCCTCATACTTGTTCTTAAGTGCCATTCTAAATTCTTCTCTTTTCGCCATGACGCCATCGGGGTTGGCCTGTTTCCGTGTGATTAACTTTGTCCTTGTTCGCTTTAGATTGAGGGATATCTTCGCCCTTATTAGTCTGTGGTCACTAATTCTAACCTTATTAACCACTTCTGTGTCTTGTACTATACCCATATCAGTGCACATTATGAAATCTATTTCGTTTTTCGTTGCTCCGTTGGGGCTTTTCCACGTCCATTTCCTGTTCTTACGTTTCTTGAAGAAAGTATTCATTACACGGAGGTGGTTTCTTTCGGCGAATTCTACTAGCATGTCCCCTCTGCTATTCCTCTCCTTCTCCGTAATTACCGACTGCACGTTCTCCTTTTAGTTTCTTTCCTATTTTCGCGTTGAAGTCCCCCATAACAATCGTATATTGGGTGTGTACCTTGTTCATTGCCGTTTCTACATCCTCGTAGAACTGTTCTACAGCCTCGTCACTGTGGCTGGTCGTTGGTGCGTAACTTTGTACTAGCTTTAGTTTGTATCTCCTATTTAATTTTATCACAAGATCTGCTACCCTTTCGTTGATGCTATAGAATTCTTCGATGTTACCTGCTATGTCTTTGTGTATAAGGAACCCCACGCCGTATTCGCGCTTCTATAGTCCTCTGTAGCAGAGAACGTGTCCTTCATTAAACGATAAGTACCCGTCTCCTGGTTTCCTAACCTCGCTAAGGCCAATGATATCCCAATTAATACCCCTTAATTCTTCTAGTAGTTCAGCTAATCTGGCTTCGCTTGAAAGAGTTCGCGTGTTAAGAGTCGCTACGTTTAATTTCCAATGACGGCCTGTCCGAGTCCAGAGGCTTTTTGAGTCTTCTGTTCCCATACCCGTGTGGTCGCATCCGTGGCTAAGCTCCGTTGATGTCGTCGTCGTAGGTCCAGGGTTTGGTTGGTCCGGTAACTTGGGAGGTGTTGGCCATGGTGTTGCACCAGGGGGGCCAGTTCCTGTTCTGGTGCTCAGGTGAGTCACGTAGATGAAGCACGGTGATGGTGGGATGGTGGGAGCCCATATGCATCTTTTGTCCAAATGCTCCGCCGGGGGGAGGCGACTTTCAGAGGTGTTGCAGTGTGTTGGTTAGTCAGGGCAGGGTAGAATTATTAAAGGGAAGTAGTCGGTACAAAGAAGATACCTCAGGAGCATAGAGAGACCATAAAAGATACAAAAAAGAAAAAAGAAAAAAGTGCTAAGGTAAAAAAGGGAAAAAAAACTCCTTATACGTTTAAGGATTCGAACTCGGGACCCCTTGGTCTACTACAAAAGCATGGCCGAGTCGTCTGGGTTGTCGGGTCGCCGATGTGTTTAAGAACAGATTCCTGCTGTGCCCTCTCGTCAATAATTTAACTAAAGGTATGCAATACCTAGAATTTGAAACTTTTCGGAGGGGAAAAATGACGCGAACGTCCGTTCACTTGGAGCGCTTCAAGAAGACTGGTTTAAACGTTGCAAGGAGAAGGTGAAGAGAAGAGAGGGATAAGAAAGTAACAAGTAACAAGATAACAACTGTAATGGATGCACAGTCAACAAACACGGATTTACGTGTCCCTTTCGCGCACTGCACGCACATGCGCACCGCGCACGTGTAACCTAGAAAGGGGGCTAAGATGTATGTTCCTTTCTGCTGAAGCCTCCCTAAACCTAAACGGCGGACGGTTTTGCCCATTAAGCAGACCGCACTCCCTTCTTCCCGCTAATGCCCATTAAAAGGGATAGGTGCGTGCATTATCGCATCCTTCACAACCGAACGGCACTTGCCCAAGTTTTACGCAGCGAGGACTTTACATGGGCGGCCCCTCTTGTTTGCTTCGTGAGTAAAGGCCGCCGGAACCTCAAAGAAGCGGGTTCGGAGTCTTATATGAGACAAAATGCTACTACAAGTGCACCGTATTGGGAGCGAGGACATACCGTGGCGCCGCCACGCGGGAGAACCGGTGTGACGCGCAAAGTTGGATTGCTCCGACAGCACTGCCTTGCTCAGCGCGGAGCTGCTTTGCGCGTCGCCCTCTTATTGTTGCTGCCGTTTATTTCAGCTAGACGATATCTGTAAAATACTGTTGTGGCTACGTTATTGATTCTTCAACAAGGTAATTAACTCTTCCGGAAAAAGAATGTAGGTTCATTACAATGCAGTTTAGACACCGCGTCGACTGCTGTTGTCGTCTGCTATGGTCACCGGCGAGGATACCGCGCGTGCGCAGTCCGCTGGTTTTTTTCGGTGAGATAGCATTTTGATGAATGAAAATGAATGAAAAGTAAGCATCAAGATGGTTTTAGCGCGCGGTTGCGGTAAATACACATAGCTTTTGGCCGCAAGAAAGGCATGCGACGTGTTTCTCGTGCAATTCATTCATTGTATGTTTGCATCAACAAAGGGGCCGCCGTTGACAAGAAGAAATCGAATTAGCAAATTTGTATTCATGCTGAACACGCATACCCCTATGCAGCGCGATGCGAGTGGTTCCTTCATTTTGCGGAAAGCAGCAGGCATAGAGCTGCATTCAATCGCGACTTTTCTCACATGATTTAAGGTGTAGACACGACATACGCACATGCGCGCCTCATTAAACCTTTTTATTTTCGAACATGGGGTTCACCTTAGGACGTTGTGGCTTGATCACAATTTAAATTCTCGCCAGTATGACCCCAAGGACACTAGCCTGGAGCACAGTTGTTCGTTGCTTCTCTTTCTGTTGCTTATTTTTCCCGCGTATTCAAGACGGTCGTCACACGGCGATTTTCGATCGCGGTCGAGCCAGTTCATGGCTGCATTTTTCGACGAATGACTCCCGTCCGTATTTTGCACGAAGGGGCCAATAGCGATAGAAAATACAGCGTAAGACCGGACGTATTAGTTTACTCATTTGAATGCACTAGCAGAGACTCCGGAACAGGGGGGGGGGGGGGGGGGGTTCCCCCCCCCCCCACCCCTACCATTTTTCTAGAGGGGGCTCGCCCCCCCCCCCCTCCCACTTTCCAACCGTTTACGCTCAAATCAAAATTTTTTAAGAAGAATTTTCAAGCTGGTGGTAGTTAAAAAAAAACCCAGGTGGTCGAAATGTCCCGAGTCCTCCACCACGGCGTCTCTCATAATCAAAGCTGGTTTTGGGACGTACGTTAAACGCCACAAATCAGTCAATCAATCCAGGTGGTGGTTCTGTGGTGCAGTACTTTCCAAAACACTGGACCACACAACCACGTGGGTTGCGCGGTGTGCCGCAGGTTTTCAGTGCTTCCGAAAGTTCCAAACATTTTGAAATGTATACAAATGTGAAATAAGCGATGATGCAAATTAGTAAAATATTAAACGGCTAAAATGAATTAAAACAATAATTGATTTCATTAATATTATAGTAAATAATAATACATAATATGCATTTTAAATAAATTAGAATCGACAAATACTGAGAACAAAAATAATCAAAGCAACATGCAAAGACGACATTAAGTGCCCCCCCTACCCCACACACACACACTCCGAAAAACGTTCCGGAGTCCCTTTGCACTAGTACGCTGCAAGGTGTAACTTATTGTGGTCTAAATGATTCAGTGAAACTATCAGTGTCCAGCATCTGCACCTTCATCGATAAGCCGTATGACACTCCGCGACTGCTGATAGAAGGAGAATCTGTGTTCGAAGCTGGCCACGTCGTCGTCTGCAGTGTAAAAGGGGAGAGAGAGAGAGAGAATATTTTATTGATGAAGCCGGAGATGTTAGCCTGGTTAATGGCCTGGGTGTAAAAGGGGAAGAAGTGATACTGGCTGGGTTCATTTTGCAGACGACGTCATTTAGAAAATAACAAGTTTCCAATAACTCCGAGCGCACTTTTCAGCTTTTGTGGTCGCTAGGTGTCCGCGAACGTGAAATAAACGCGAAGCGACGATGTTTGTAGATAAAAACGCTGGCGAATGGCCCTTGAAAGCGCGCGTGAACTGCGTGAACCGTCCGCTTCGGCGGAGGCTCGGCGCGAGGTGGGATCGTGGGGTCACGTGATCCAACTTTGCACGTCAGAACGACCGCAGCGCCAGCCTCTCCAGTGGTGGCCCTCGCGCCCAATAGGGCACGCGCCGAACGCAAACTCGGATTGTGCTGACATCCAAGCCGTCCCCCCCGCCGGTCGCACTGATCGCCGGAAGTTGCCCGGGAGCTGCGAGTGAAGGCGAGGAGGGCCGGCCGCTTTTCTTTGTAAACGGCGAAAACGCGTAAAGCCTTAGCTATGCGTAATACAAAAGCGGCCTTTGTCCTCACGCATTCGCAGGCGTCGTATCGTAGCTTCTCAAGAGATCACGTGGGTCAACTCGCGCATTAAGTTCTGCAACAGGGCCAGTCGTCAAGAGGCTCAGGGCACATAGCTGCTACAGTTACCAGGCCACGTAGGAGTTCAAGGTAATGAGCTTACGCATGCCTCCGCCCAAGAACTTTAGCAAAAGGACTCCGCTTCTTCCTCCACAGCGCAACTTCTCGTTGACATAGGACGACACATACCCCCTCCATTCATATTCTGGTATCCTGCAACAGACTAGGCTCAGTGGACGCACTTTGCCCCTGTCTGATCCCAAATTATAGATAGGTCGCATGGCGATGATTACAAACATTGTCCTTTCCAAATCCTTATATGTCTTGTTTAGCACAGATCATACTTAGGCGTAGAAGCCACAATGTAAGATCTGTTCCCGGACGAACACGTACGTTATTCCCCATGGTCTAGGCATGCCAACACAATCCTAAAATATTGGAAAAACAATCCCACAACAGTCGAGTGGTGAACGAGTGCTGGTCAACTGAGGCAATGGTCTTCCGGGCTAGGAGGTCCGGCCACTAAGGACTTCCAATTTCTGCTAGTAAATATTGTATTTTCTCTCTCTCCATGTTCGAGCCCTCACATTAACGTTCCAGACATCTGCGCTCTGCAGCGCTCCCTGCGCAATTCTCCTTACGTGAGGCGAGGAGCAGCGCGCTTTGTTTAATGGATGCGTCCTATCGTACACGCCATTTTAATTGTCTAATCTTCTTGACACGGAAATGTAGGCATCGAAGAGCCAAGGAAATGACTCTTTATCGCGATGGTACATATTTAAACATCCGCCAGATACCGCGCAATGTGGCAATCCGCGTCATGCGAAATAGTCAGCGAGAAATTTGCCTATGGCGACTTGTTTGGCATTGGCAATTTCCTACTCCAAAAAGCGTCAGGTGTGACGAGTAGGATGTGTGGGCCAATTGAGTAGCTGTGTGAGTAACAAGGGCTTACCAGGCACGTCGGCAACACTGTGGCGCCTACAAGGAAGCACATGGTACGGCGAAAATTCGTCACTCACGTTAGTGCACAAACGTCTGTTTTGTCGAAATGCACGCAACGGTGCCCTGTTTCCCAAGCATCATTGAAGGAGTGTTCCAACGGGGTCAACCAAAGCTACACTTTGTTTCGCTAGTCCCGTGCAGCAGAACCAAAGCTACGAGTCCATCGAGCGCAGAACTCTTCCGAAGCGAGACGAAACGGCATTGCTCGCACACGCACCTGCAAGCCGCTACTGCCAATAGGAGCCCTACTTCATCATCGTCCTCCTCCTTCCAATGCTGCAGCTGCCACTGCAGCGCCCGCCATTGGCTGATGACAAGCCGCGGAAGGATGCGTTTAACATATGTTTCCCCTTAGGATTGGCCGAAGAGGCCTGTAGATTCCACGGTGCTGCACGGAACTTCTGAAACAGACTTTAGAGAAAAGCAAGATGAGTGATAGAAGCACTACGTATGTATTGATTCTTTCATTTCTCCTAGACCGATTAATACAGACCTGAACCACAATGGACGTTCGACAAGCACCATCTTCACAACTACTGATGCGGCAGTTTTAGTCACGATATGTACCGCGTGGGAAGATCCGGCATGGACAGCGTTCTTCCTTGGCACCTCGACGGCCAAGGTTCGATTCCTACCAAAATAGTGCGTCGTTGGTTGCCTTCGGTCATTAGTGCTCATTTTTTTTGTCTGTCTGCTGGTTATGTCCGCATTTTAGTCACAAGCTATAACAGACGGCACGTGTTTCTCTTGTTTGTGCCAATCAAATCTTCAATGTCGATTCTGGTTGGCCCTGATTGACATAGACGATAACGTTAAAATTCAGTCACCTGTGGCGCGTACCCGCCTGCTCCGGGTCAAGCGATACAAGTATGAGCCACACGCGATGGTACGATCGCTGATCGGGACGTGCATGACAACATATTACGTTAGTGATGTCAAGATAAATTATTCATATTCGTCATGTATTCACCTCCCAATCCAAATTTTAGTGTAAATTAAGGTAACGAGATGATAGATAGATAGATAGATAGATAGATAGATAGATAGATAGATAGATAGATAGATAGATAGATAGATAGATAGATAGATAGATAGATGTCACAGCGCGTATTATGCAAGGTACGGCACAAACACCAAGTGACATGGAAACACGGAAATGAACGTAGTGTGGCCTAAACACCAGAGAGGGCAGGAAAAGTAGCAAGAAAAGGCGTAAGCGTGAATGTTACGAACGAGAAAAGAGGTTTGAGCGTCAATGTGGCGAACGCCGCCTAGAAAGCGAGAGCGAAGAAAAAAGATGGAGCGCGAGATTGAGCTACGCAAGCTGGAAGCAAAGTTCAGTAAGTCGAGGACGTGCATTCGTCTTCAGCAAGTGGCACGTCTTCTCGACAAGGGGGCAGAGTTCAAGATGTCTGGATATACTAGCCATGTATGATATCAGGGGATGTCGGTATGGAACTAGTAAATTTTGAACGAATCTGCGAAGAAGCTGTCATTTGAGAGAGTCACTCCGTCTGAGAGACTACTGACGGCTCCGCCTTGCGAGGCAGCGGAAGTTTTTGCGCGGCTCAGCAAGGCGGGAGTGGCAGCTACGAGAAGGTCAAAGTTGGTCTTCCAAGAAAGTAGGGACTGAGCGCTGTGGCTTTAGACAAACGTTTTGGAGCAAAGTCGAGGGACGAGGGCTATCCTGATTTGTTTAGGATTTAAAGGGGGACTTAACCGAATTACGAAGAGGCACGGAAGCCTACAGTGACGGGACTGCTGTAATGGAAAGGTTGTTGCAGCACTTTTACGACTGTCTTCCAAAGCAGGAGCGATTTTGCTCACTCGACAGGATGGTGTAATATCTACACATTTACACAATATTCATGCATGTATTTACACAGCAGAACCAGGTTCAACCACCAGCGTTTTCACTCATTCATTTTTGCATGAGTCTTCAAGTCGTTCGTGATCGTGAGTGTATATATGACCCTCCAAATCCAAATCCCTCATATATCGTGAGTGTATATAATCGTGAATGTATATATGGGAAATTTGAAGTATCATGCAAGAATGGATGAGTGAAAACGCTAGGGGTGGTGTAACTTCTGGGGAGTATGCCGCCAAACTCATTGAGGAGAATAAGCAACAGCTTAGGGGCCGATATAGGCCTGCAATTATAAGCGAAGTGGGAATAAACGTTATGTAGTGTACTTTTCACGCCCTCCAGTTTAAAGAGAAGGAAATAAGATTCCTTGAGGTAAACTTTAAAGAAATTGATAATATTTTACAGGGCTTTTACATGCAAATTCCACGATGTGCAATAAGGCACGCTTTATAGTGGACGGCTCTGAAGTAATTTTGACCACCTAGGTTTCTTTAACTTGAAGTTAAATCGAACTACACTGGCGTTGTCTGCATTTCGTTCCTATAGATATGCAGCCGCCGTGGCCAGGATTCGATCCCCTGACCTCGAGCTTCGCAAGCCAACACTTTAGCCGCTAGTGACAATGGCGGGTAAACGTGCGAGAAAGGGCGACAGTGAATCGATTGAAAAAGTGACTGTCACGGAGTTGGCGGCACGTCTGATTTTTCCTGCTTATATTTTTATAAAGTTACTGCGTCCTCTTTTATGAACGTACCTAAATCAGGCTTGATTCTTATGTTCCGTCAGGTAACGAGCAAGCATACAAGGGCTCGCTGAGTCGCCCCTTAGCCTAACCTCGCACTCACAAGCGGGGGCGTACGTGCCGCATGTTTTGTCTCTCTTGCTTTCCTCAGTTCAAGGTGGCCCCTACTAGAGTCAAAGTCCTGAGGTCCATGTTGTACATGCGCTACTTTTTCTCGCCGGCGGAATGACTCTTAGCACGGCTGAAGTTGTTAGGGTACGCGCTTCTTGTTCTGGCTATATTTCACTTTCTTTTGCGTTTCAAAGTGACACCCTCCATGCCCAGAACCTCGATTTTCTTTTGGTTATTCGTTATTTTTTGTGACGTCATGGTGGGAGGTGGGGCCATGCAGTGTGAAAGTTACGTGCCTACGTGCCTACTCTTGTATGTGAACTACTTGCGGTGCTTTTGGGTGTGTGGTGTTTTCGACTGCGACTCTGTGCGTGTGCCCGTGTCCGCAAGCGCCGTTCAACCAGCACCCGACAGCCTATATAACGCTGTATACCATCCCACTGGGGCAGACCGCGTAACGAAAGGAAAGAATCCGCCGCGTGGCTCCCGAGGAAATCTAAAGCGCCTTCCCGCTGCCCCGGAAGAGAACGACGCCTTGGAGGGTTGCACTGCTTGGTGTTCGTCTTCGGGGATGGAGAGTCGCCGCATTCCCCGTTCCTTCGAACTCTGCACTCTGTTTCCGCCTGCCAATATTTTTACTCAGTTCGCAATATGTATAACTGAGCGCTTTGTTCCTATCTGTAACTTCTCTCAATATGTTCCTTGGTTCGCTCTCTATTAATTTGTAACTTCCATTCCTTACAAGTGTTCTCTTGTAGAGTCACCCCTGAAGAAGGGTCCGAGTGAGACCCGAAACGTCGGGTTTTTTGTCATCTTTAGGACTAAATTTTACTTTTGATGATTATAATTTGGTTGGTGTTCCCCCTTTTTTTCACCTTTAAGTGTTCTCTTGTTTGGTATCGTTTCTCGTCCCGATAATATAAAGTTTGTCTTGTTCTGTTGACGCGCCTCTGCATCAGTCACTGCGTTTGCTTACCGGCTGTGCCGGCTATCAATCGACCCTTCACTGCCATGCCTCGTTGATTGCCTCGCACAATTACGGAGACTGTGAAAGGGACCAACGCACAACAATGAACCGCTTTGGAGCGTCCATTGCTTTTTGCAAAGCCACTCACTTTCTACAGATACTATAAGCATGGTCATGTAGCAGTGAACTGCCGGGAAAAAAATGTTGCGTTTTCGTATGTTAGGGCCTGCGATGAAAGCACGAAGCTGTTGGAGCCTTACATGCATGGCCTAGTGATAAATAAGAAGCTGTTCAAGGTACTGAGCAACACGGCGGCGACAATGGATACCGTCCATCCGTCGTATGTGTCACCATCGTATTACGCAAGCCAGGGTGCATGGAACTTCGAGGCGGTGGAAGAGCAGATCTTATACTTATACCACTCGCATACTTATACCATGCGCTTAGCTGCTAGTAGTATATAGTTGTGTATTCCGAGGGTCACGACGCTTTCAGTGGATGTTCCTTGCGGTAAGCTGAGAGCCGCTTTGTAAAACTTTCTGATCAACGCATCTACAGCGTTTAGTTCTGTTATCATGGGGTCCTGGAATGGGAGGCTATATGTGAGACGACTTAATACAAAGGCCTGAACGTGTCGGTTCGTTTAGCTTTCATTTAAACCTTTCATGTGATAGGTTAGCCTATGAATCATGCGGGAGGTTTGTTTCACATTGTTCGGAGAGTTTTAATGGTGTGATCCACACGTTTATTTATTTATTTATTTATTTATTTATTTATTTATTTATTTATTTATTTATTTATTTATTTATTTATTTATGCTTTGCTTTGCAGCTACAGCCCGAAGACTCGCATTTTCTGAACTTATCTGTCTGTAGCCTAGAAAGAGGTTCACCTGCTCGTGAAAATGACGGCCTCGACCTCGGATCCGGATAAATTCTGATTTATCGGGAGCGCAGCTCATTCCACTGCAACGAGCGAAAGTTTCAACAGGGGTCGCTGCTTCTTGCAGAATTTGCTCTTTTTAACCTAAGGAGCAGCTGGGGGCCCAAAGTGCAATATCATCCGCATATAACGCGTACCCTAGCCCGGCTGTCACGTCCAGGCTTTTGGCTAAGCGTCTCATGTTGATGTTGAAAAGAATGGGGGAGAGTATCGCCCTCTGTGGCAGTGGTGTATACCTCTATTGGGCATGGAAAAAGGGCCTGAGCGCGTAGCGCCAATGCCTATTCTCGCGACGCGACAGGTGAGCAATGAGCGGACGTAGCCATATATATATTCTTTGTCATATATCTGATATCACTTAGTTCAGGTAGGATTGGTTCGTGTGACATAGTGTTGAATGCGCTTTTCAAATCCAGGACTAAGACGAGATTTTCTGAACCAGCCGTGGTACTGCAGAGGACTTCTTCCCGGAGAAGTAAGAAGTGCATCCTGGGTTGACAAATTTTGACGAAAGCCGAACGGAAGTACCAAGCAGGCTTACTTTAACTTTCACGTGTCAGTTTGTGGCCGTGTAAACTTGAAACAAGGAAAGCGAAGCCGTGGCTGCTACAATGGTATTGCTGTGCTGAATGTTTTAGCGAGAGAGAGAGGGAGAGAGGGAGAATAAACGTTTATTGTGAGCAAGAGCTGTCTACGCCCCAGATGGAAGCTTATTCCAGGTAGCCGCGGGCCTTCGCTCTGTCCGTTCAACCAGGCTGCGCTGCTTCTTCGGGTCACGGTCCCATAGCTTGAAGTCGAACTGCTCTTCGATTAATGTTGTGGTACTTGGGTTTTGTAGGCATCCCTATGCGGAGCACAAATGGTGTCCAGGACATCATAGTATACTTGCATGTATACGAGTGCTCAGAGGGTGAGATGCGGTGAAGGGGGATACCGCGAACATGTGTTCGTTTGCAATTTCCTGAGACGTTGCCTATTCCTTAGTTAAGCTGGGATGAGGTGGCTGATAGGTTCTTTTGCCTAGCCTGTAGAGATCCAAAATGTCGCTCTATTTTTTAGGGGGATCATGTTTCCTCTTTAGCACATTCTGTGGGAAGGGCAGGGGGACATGATATCGAGTGGAAGAGTCGGCTGCCTCATGTAATTCTAATCGGCGACTCGTGACCTGGTGTCCAAACGATGTACGTTTCTGGTAGATTCTTCTCTTCTGTATCTGCAAAAATTTGTATGGCTTGCCTGAAAATACTGCCTTATTTAATATTTCGTCAAGCTGCTTGAAAATCGGTATCGCTTCCTTCCCACAGGTTGGCATGGCGAAGGCTATTGATATATTATACTTGTTCCGCCGTGTCAATTTCTGATGTTACGTAAGATATTGGTTGCTATTCTCTCTTTGCCTCTGCTGGTTTGGAATCCTGGTTTGGAGCATGGTTTGGAATCCCTGAATATTTCCCGGCATCCGTACATCGTGTGTCCGGATTTCGGCCCTAGTCTTTTCGGAGTTTTTTCTTCTAGCTAGATGGTGGGTAGGATGCATATTTCCTGGAATGCCGGCTACGGAAATGTGCTGTCCAATTGTTTCTGGGATAATCCTTTTCTCGTCGCACATTTACAAGATTCATTATAGCGTAATCTTAGAAGTGTCGCTCTTCCTCTTTGAGTAAGTCTGAGACCTTCGAGTTTATTTACTTTGTGTGCTTCCACGAGCTCCTCCTAGGTGTTATGGAGACCTAAGCGTAGTAGTCGTGTGGAAGCACGTTTGGATATCCCTATCGCAGTCTTGATGACCTTCTGGATGAGGGTATTCAGATTTTATTCCGCCTTCTTGAGGTTGAAGCGGTGCCGTAAGTAATCCTACTGATGACGAGCGCTTGGATCATTTTAACTGTCTCGTTACTTCGAACCATGTCTTTTTTGTTTGATGCCCGTCGTACCAGATATGGTACTTGCGCGACGTTTTCTTGCAGTTTTGGTACGCCAGTGCGGCTGCGCCTGATTCGCCCTTGTGTATCTGGAGGCCAATGACTGAGCTAGTCTACTTTAGGGATTTGACCTCCATTCAACCAGAGATCTAATTCTGGTATTTAACCTTTGGGTGGTCGCCTCTCGTTCAGGATTTTAGTACTATTAGCTCCGATTTTTCTGGCGCACAGATGCGAGCCCGCAAGCATTGAGGTAATTTTTTGCGAGGTCCGCCGCATTGAAGTAATTCTGTTGAGTTTCTGAATAGCCGCCGGTTGTCCAGATAGTTAGGCCATGTGCAGAGAGGGCATGTCTCATCCTCTCTTTATCATTCAATATATTGGCAGTGTGATCAAGGCAATGTTACAAAAGAGAGGCGAGATAACATAGCCCTGCCAGGTCCTTTGTTGGAAACTGGCCCGATTTCAGGCTGCTAAGGCGTACTGTTTCTGTCCTGCTGATGAGAAAGTTATGTATATAGCCATATGTTTTTGGTCACAATTCGTGTTCTCGAGGTTCACGGTCACTGCCCTGTAAAGGCTCCTTTTACGCCCATGGCTATTTATTTATTTATTTATTTTTACATACTGCAGCCCAATTTGGGCTATCGCAAGAGTGGGTTTTTTATACATCAGCACACACAAGAATACAACTCTTAACAACAAAGAAAAATAGAACTCTTAATAAACAAATTCCAAATCAATACATTCATGCAAGAAATTACAACTCAAACAAATCGCGAATCAATACATTCATGCAAGAAATCTTCTAAAGGCAATGATCTAGTTGACCCAGGCAATACATTCCATTTTTCTATAGTGTGCGGGAAAAAGCTGAATTTAAATAGGTTAGTACGTGGATGGAATGGTGTCAGGTTGAGCTTGTGGCTATTCCTGTGGGTTTCAGTTTATCAGGAGACATATTCGTTAGTTAATGCGTAGCGTGGGGTATTAACAAGAATATGCAGCAACTTTAGGCATTCGTGATCGCGTCGCTCGGACAAGGTTTGCAGACCTAGCGTAGCAAGTTGAGAGGAGGGTGAGAAATTCCAGTCGTAACGGCGGAAAATGAAACGGATGGCTTTCTTCTGAACGGATTCTAGTGTGCTGATGTCCGATTTTTTATGAGGGTTCCATACGGGGCAGGCATATTCGAGGATGGGACGGATGAGCGATTTATACGTTAGCAACTTTGTTTTGCGTGGAGCATCTTTTAATGTACGATTTAGGTAGCCCAGTTTCGTTAAAGCTTTATTGCATGTGTATTCGATGTGTTTAGACCAAGACATATTGGGTGTGAAGATGAGGCCTAGGTACTTATATTCGGACACACGTGATAGAGAGTAGCCATTGAAAGAGTAATCAAATAACGAAACGGAGCTGCGTTTACCGAAGGAAAGAGCAACTGTTTTAGTATAGTTTGTGTTCATTTGCCATGTGTCACACCATCTGCAAAATTGTGCAAAACAATCATTAAGTAAATTGTGGTCATCATTGGTATTAATTACATTATATAAGACACAGTCATCAGCGTAAAGGCGGATTTTCGCAGAGACATAATTGGGTAAATCATTTATGTACAATAAGAACAAAAGTGGTCCCAGGACCGAACCCTGGGGGACTCCGGATGATACATTCACAACAGACCAGTTTGAAGAATTAAAAGAAACAAACTGAGAACGGTTGTTTAAAAAGCTAGCAATCCAGTCAACTAAGGAATAATTGTTAAGAACAGCGTGAAGTTTGTGCAGAAGTTTAGAATGTGTAACAGTGTCGAATGCTTTTGAAAAGTCAATGAAAATTGCATCAATTTGGTAACCAGAGTCTAGAGCATGCGAAATGTCGTGAGAAAATTCTACAAGCTGGGTTGTTGTACTAAAACCTTGGCGAAAACCATGCTGGGCATTAGTTAGGATGTTATTATTTTCAAGAAACCCCATGATATGCTTAAAGATTATGTGTTCTAAAAGTTTACATGATTGAGACGTTAATGAAATCGGGCGATAGTTTAATGGTGACTGCTTGCTGCCAGATTTATGCATAGGAAGAATTTTCGCTAACTTCCATGCTGAAGGAACAGTTGAGGTACATAAGGACTTTTGAAAAATTACGGTCAAGTAGCGGCTGGTCCACTCACAATATCTAACAAGAAAAATATTAGGAATGCCATCAGGACCAAGAGATTTCTTATTTCCCAAGTGCAAAATTAGGTTCATAACACCGTCGAGAGATACGAAAAATGTCACTGACTGACTTATTTGAACCATGGGGAAAGCTAGGGATATCTAAGTTGTCAGTTGTTAATACCGATTGGAAGTATTCATTGAACGCGTTGGAAATGGTTGAGGGGTCACTACAGGGAACGTTATTTATAACAACTGTATATGTGGCAGTTGAGGTGGGTAAAATAGAAGCCCAAAATTTTTTAGGGTTGCTTTTCATTAAATCTTGCAATGTAACTTTGAAATAAAAGTCTTTCGAGGAATTAATTTTGATCCGAAGTTCTTCTTGGGCGAGGTTAAATTCCTGTATTTTAAGGGGGTCACCATTTCTTTTTAAGCGCCTCAGTCTAGCAACCCGACGCGACAGGTGAAGTATATCACGCGATATCCAGGGAAGGTGGGTGTTTTTAATGGTACGAAGCGCTCGTTTTCGTTTTTAATGGGACGAAGCGCTCAATACAAATTGCCACTGAGTCTTTTCAAAAGAAGCCACCAAGGAATTCACATCATTACATTCGCTTAGGCGTTCGAAATCATCAAAAGAGTCTGACAAAAAATCAAAAACAGACGCGTCGTCGGCTCGTGAAAAATCGGGAAATGTAGAATAGACAAAGTGGTTGGTACGCACAGGAACAGAAATTGATACTAGAACGGCCTTGTGGTCTGAAATACCATCGGCAACTTCGCATTCATAACCATTGTCTAAGAGGAAAGGACGAACAAAAACTAAATCTAAAATTGCATCCCCTCGTGTGTTAGTTTCAACAATCTGTTTTAAACAAAAATAGAGTGAGAAGTCTAACAGAACTTTGCTGATTTCTACGTCATAGCCTGTGAGCGATAGAGATGCCCACAAAATACCTGGAGTGTTGAAATCACCCAGGCAGATCAAGCTGGAAGTAGGTAGGAAGCGCTCGTGCATGAAAGTTGTTAAAGCGAGCAGCTGATCTATGTTAGATGATGGCGAGCGGTAGATTACGCCAAAAACTATGGAAATGCTTCCAAAAAATACCTTGCACCAAACGGATTCGGTAACAGGTGGACTGGGTATAATTGAAAATTTAAGATCAGACCGCAAAAATAGTGCAACACCCCCTCCCCTGCCATGACGTCTGTCAGTTCTGACGACTGTAAAACCTGGGGGTGTTATTTCGCTATCGTATATTTGTTCATTTAATTAATTTTCTGTTACGCCAGCTATGTGCGGTGAATGGGCCGTGATAAGTGAAAGAAAATTTGGAAACTTGTTGACTAGGCTTCTGGCATTAACATTTAAGATGCGCAAGGGCTCGTTAGGATCATTCCCGAGGCGTCAAGGAACATTAGTGGTGACATTAGAAGAAGCTTTTGCTGGGCGAGAATGAATCCTAATGAGGGTGTTAGTGTCATCGTTCCAGTTGTACCTAACTTGATCTATAAACACATGATCAAAACTTAAGCGTACAATGGAGTCTTTATCCCGAAAGGGTTGTGATGCTTCCCATAACCTCTTTCTGATTGTTCGTACGCGCGATGAATAGTCTTCGGAAATGCGAAAGGTAGACCCTTCAAGTTTGCCCCGCCACGGTGGTCTAGTGGCTAAGGTACTCGGCTGCTGATCCGAGGGTCGCGGGATCGAATCCCGGCCGTGGCGGCTGCATTTCGATGGAGGCGAAATGTTGAGGCCCGTGTGCTGTGCGATGTCAGTGCACGTTAAAGAACCCCAGGTGGTCGAAATTTCCGGAGACCTCCACTACGGCGTCTCTCATAATCAGAACTGGTTTTGGGACGTTAAACCCCACAAATCAATCAACCCTTCAAGTTTGTAGCCGTTTTTAAGGACAGTTGTTTTTTCGCGATAGTCGAGCAGCTTTATGATAATGGGACGCGGTCGATCGGCTTGCCTACGTCCAATCCTGTGACACCTTTCGATATTAGGGCAATCAATTTGCAGATTTCCTTTGAATCATTCAGAAAGGTTAGACAGAAGAAGGTCAGAGGATTCATCTGGTGTCTCAGCGAGACCATGCAGCCAGCACATACTACTAGCCAGCACATACTATGAATGTGTTCTTGCTGCGCTTGCCTAGTTGATTGATGTGGCGTACTTATTCAGCTGTAGAAAAATGTCTTGTGTTGATAAATGGTGGCGGAATTCATTCATGGTGTCTGACAAGTAGCGGTTTCCTTTCAAGTATTAAATTAGTCTGTTAAAGATCATATGCTCCTAAAGCTTACCTGCGCATGATGTCAGGGATGTGAGTCGCATGTTTCCTATTCCCAGTGGCTTGTTTAACATCGGGATCATTGCGATCTCAGCGTGTTTACAGATTGCTGGAACGCTCCCACTTTCCAAGCTGTCGTTCGTAGTTTTTAGAAGGTACTCTGCCACATTCTTGCTTTGGGCGCAGAGTATCATGTTATCATGTGGTGTTTACTTTGAGTAGTGTTTCGAGCGAGCTTTGCGCCACTTCCGTTTCTCGCCGTGTGAAAGGGCGATCGAGTTCATCGCTTACCTTACCTACATAATGTAGGTACAAATCAGGGATTGCTGTGGCGTGGATGTCTCCTGTCAGCTTGTTTATTTCTTACTATATTTCATCCTTTGAATCTGCGCACTTGTGGAGGAGCTTCGTGAGGTTCTTTCTGGTAGTCTTTGATAACGCAATGGTCAACAGTGACTGCTGAGGATGTTCCAGGTTTTGCGGATGCTTAAGGTTCTCTGGGGACTGTCACACATCCGATTCCACTTGTGCCTGGCTGTTTGGTTGGCATATTTTTCGGCTTGCCTGGTCCCTTCCGCTACACTTTTTTAAGACCCTGTTCCGTTTCTGTTTCTTCCATCGACGGATAAGGCTTCCCAGAGGTTCTGCAAGTGGAGGTGTTCTGCTGCTTTTGCAAGTCAGTTTAATTTCCCTGGTGTACCTCTGCGCTTTTTCTGCGACGATTTTGGTCCACTCTCCAGATCTTCAGTAGTTTGCCTTGGGTCTTCTTTTCAGGAAGTGGTCCGGTCCTTGATTTCCGCCTTACCAATGTTTAGGGACGCCTGTCTGCGAGTTTGTCAAAAATTCGGTACGCCGAATTACCCGCAACTTCCTTTTCGGAGCGAGGGGGGCGACAACAAACCCACGTGGGGTAGGATTGTTGTCGAGGGGTGGCACCTGGATAATAGTCCGTCGTTGCACGCCGACGCTGCGGCGAACTGTAGACCCCGAGTCGACGCCGCTGCCAGAGCTGGGGCTCACCCGAATCACCCTGGGGCCTTACTATAGGCCCTCGCCTGACCCTCGATGCACCAACCGCGGGCTCCGACGTCACAGCCTACTCTGCCCGAGGTGGTATGTGTTGTTCATGGGTTGGAAGGGGGACGCATAAAGGTGCGCTCGCCGCTCTTTCTCTCTCTCCATCACCGGGCTACACGAAATGGAGCCGGTCATCGGGTTCTCCGGAAGCTAAAATGGGTCGGAAAGATGGAAGTGTAAAGCACTGATTGTGTTAGCCCAGGTCATCACTGCACTGTTTCAGCGGTTAGTGATAGAAATAGCAGGGCCACTTCCTTTAAGAGAGATAGTGGCGCATACAACGCTGAACCTTCCCAACGATATAGAGGACAACAGGGTTTGTTTTAGCTGAGGGAAAAGCAGCGCTCAAGAGTTTTTTGAAGAAGATTAGGCAGAGATGGTAACTAACGCAATACCATTTATCTGACTTCAGCGAACTTATACCAGAGGTAGATGACTGCTTCAACAACAGATCACGTAGAACAGACTTGACTGAACATGATATTGAGCTGTTTTCTGATGAGCCTATGTAGTCAAAGTGTTCTCTATTGCCTCTAAGGCTGAGAAATATTTTGATAGGCAAGGGTAATGCGTTCTAGAATTAGGAGTAACCAAGCAGTACGAGAGGAAATACGCGTCACCTTACATTGTAAGAGGTCAGAGTAGACCTAAATCCTGTATTAGAATACCAGAAGTTAAACGCTTTCACCAACGATGTAATTAATTGACGAGATTTTGAGTACCAAAACCACGATATTTTTCTGAGGCATGCCGCAGTGTAGGGCTTCGGAAAAATTTTGATCACCTGGGGTTCTCTAACGTTTCCTAATCCGATTCCTAATATTATGAGAGGGTGAAACGGGTGGGTCGGGAAGCCTACGTGATTGTCTGGACCTTACTGGAAGATACAAATTAGCAGCAGGCTTAAGTAAAATCGTTCGATCTATGTACAAATTAAATCCGTCATTACCACTTTGGCTCAAGAAAGCGTAATATTATACACGGTTTTATTCCTGGTTGAGTTACTGTGTTTTAATCTGGGGCACAACGACAGCTCAAAATTATAAAGAATAGCTCACATTACAAAGGAAGTTATTAAGAATATTCGAGGGATATTATGGTCAGCCGCAAGGTCTTAGCACGCGTCGTTTATACGCTAAACATATAGTATTACAGACCAACCAAATTTGTTATTTTAAGCTGCTCTTATATATTCAGAACAAGAAACTTTACCCGTGTAGAGTTCTCGGTGTATTGAGTACTGCCTCCGTACATACAGCATGAAAACACCGAAAATTAGAACTACCCATGATCAGCAACACATTGACCATCAGATACCGAAGCTCCTCAACAAAGTGGATCACATTCTTGGCTTAAATAAAGAAATTTCCAAAAATAAACTTAATTACTTTCTCCTAAATAATCACGTTGAATAGGGATAATGCTTGTGTTTTTGATGAATCAGTGTTTTTATGTGTTACTTGTCGTCTATTTTATGTATTTAGTGCGTTCTAATTGTTTTGATTGCAATTTTATGCTCTGTGTTATTATTATTTTCTTCTTTTATTCTCGCTACCTGGGAACATCTCTACAGATTCGTTCCTTACTTCACCGTTTGTTATATATTGCTCTAATGACCCCCTTGTGATCCATTACTGCTCACTGTCTGTTTGTATATATATATATATATATATATATATATATATATATATATATATAAATGTGTGTGTGTGTGTGTGATGGCATTCATGTATAATTACAACTTAACTGGTTGAGTCATTGTACAAAGTGTTCTGCGTTAATTGTGTGTAAATAATGTATGAAAATTTGTTGCCAAACTGTATTGCGGAGCAAAAGCCTCTGTCAGGCTCTGTGGCCTTTTTCTTTTGCTTCGATTTCTGTAAATACAAAAAGAAATCAAATCAATAAGGGCCGCAAGGACACCGGCAGGTGCCGCTCACTCAGCTAGCCAGCACATACTCGACTTTCGTCACACCAAGTGGTGACAGCTTTCAACCCACAATGATGAGTTTCGGGCTGAAAAATAATCCCTTCTGTTCTGCTCGCCTCGTTGATAGAGTTATAAAGGGTTGTGAAACATTTGGTCGTTCCCTGCTTATATGACATCGCTACTTTCTCTTATTCATGAGCGCATAATTTCGGTCGTCTGGAAGGATTTCACAGATTGACTTCTGGGGTTTGATGTCCCAAAACCACGATATGATTATGAGAGACGCCGTAGGGAAATGCTCCGGAAATTTCGATCAGCTATAGAGTTCTTTAACGTGCACTGACATCGCACCGTGCTCAAGTCTCAACATTTTGGCTCCATCGAAATGCCGGGGCCGAGGTTCTATCCCACGACCTTTGGATCAGCAGCCGAGTGCTATACCTTCTAGACCACTCTGGCGGGACTATCTGAGAGGAGTGATCAGCGGTTTACGGCAAACTGGTCTCGTCGTAAAGGCCGAAAAGTGTTGCCTAGCAAGGGCGACCGTAGACTACATATAGGCTACAATGTGGCAGGGGTTTCAGAAAATCTAGTCAAGTCGTAGATCCGCCGTATAGCAGACTAATCGTGACCGAAATGTAAGAAGGTTATTCGGGCATTAAGGAGCTTTGGGAGAGCTTACTGTATCGTATAATCATTATATCTGAAATTATTCAGCTTAGGCAAGCCCCCTGACTGATGCTTTACGTGGGACAGAACCGAAACACGTAGTCTGGGACGAAGCGAAGGAAGTTTAGCAAAACTCCATCTGGGCAAGATGGCGCATAGCTCCAGGTAAGTAATAAGCGCAGAAGCGACACTCAGGAAGTCATAACTCAGGACGCGGAGGAAAAGGAGGAAGCTGCTTTCGTAAGCCTGAAGACTATGGTGATTAGCAACCTCGTTCGGCGGGCACCCTACTGCGACCGAGAATTCATGATCAGCCTGATGAGAGCGGCGGAGGACGAAGAGCCCCTCTGAGTCAGAGGGTTGACGAAAGTAACGACCATCTCGCGCTCTACCTGGGCCAAAAACTGAGCTTTCACGAGATGGCGTATACTGCACGACTGAAAAAGGAGTGCACCTACATTGTGTGGGCTGCCCAGGCATTGCAATGCTACCTCTGAAACGCCAAACTCACAATAGAGAAACGGAATACTGCTTCCTATATAACTTGCTGCACACATCAACATCAAAAGAACAGGTCACCTATATAGGTGGATTCCCCTACCAAGGTTATTCCTTCAAGACTCTCTAAACTATTGGATGAAGTACCAAAGCTTTGCAGCTAGAAGCTTGCTCGAACTCCTGGAGAGAGCGTATATTCCCCATTCCAGGTGGATTACTTCCCTCTGGCGATGGAGTTTTGTCGCCCCTTTTAGCCCGAGCAGCAAAACTGTGCGTGAAGGAGTGTGCGTGCTCGCTGCTGCGGGGAGTTCCTAGGACTCCTCAAAGGAGAGTGAAATATAGGGCAAACGTTTATTCTCGCGAACAGAGTGCCCAGCACCTACCTCGAGTTAAGAGTGCAGGATAAGGCAAGGTCTTACCTGGCTCCTTGATAGTTATAGTTGGCAGTGCTCTCCTCCCTTGACTTCGCCACTGGTCACCCTTCGAGCCTACTTGGTATATGTGCTTATAAAAAGTCTCAGGTGGCATAACGCCCGGTAAAACTTGCGTTACTTTTATATGAAAATTTTGCGTCATAAATGTCGGCAACACATTTTCTTGGTTCGTAACCCTGAATATCTGATTAGTTCCTCGCAGGAGTTCCACAATACACTGCGCTGTCCTTGCAGCAACTTAACATATATAGAATGGCCGGGTAGCAATGACTTCTATGATGGAAGGAAAAATTATCGCCTACCCGTATGTAGCACCAAGCTACAAGGAAATCCTTGTTACTTGCTTTGTGCTACAAATGGGTGAATGCTCATTTTCCCTTTCCTAAACGTTACTACACCTTGCGGGTTTCCGCAGAACATGTGCCTGACTCCTATGACGTCCCAGATAGAAGCTGAAGTGTTGTGCTCTATGGGTGAAATTAGGTGTGGAGCAAATGGCAGAGGCGACCGCTTCAGTTGCTGTACCGCAATAACTCCCGCACGTCGAAGCTACAGACGTCATTCTCCCTAGTAAGCAAAAAGTCTCGCCAAGCGGTCGTTGGTGAAGGTGGCGTCGGCGCAGACGGAAGCTATAGCAGTTTCAGACACGAGAATGGTGGCTTCTAGATATTTGCGACGAATTGCTAATGGTTGTGGCGGCTAAATCGGCTTACTGAAATATATAGCGGCGTATACATTATGGAAAGAAACAACCGTGGTTATTACAGCGTCACTGTATTAAAGACGCATGCCCTATTCCAAAACCGCTGCACTCGGTATACATTAGTACACTTAGATGTTTCCTATGCGATGGCGTCTTCCAGGCTGCATAACATGGCCAAGGAGAGAGACGCTAATGGATATGGAAGTTGCTTCTTACGGTTACGCAATGCTGCAAATCACCCGATAAATTGTAGCGGCCATGTGTGTGATGGTGCGCCCTTGCTCTCTTCCGTTTTTGCGAAGTACTTTCGGTTTCTTCAGGACCCGAGGAAGTCCCTCTTGGAAGGTTTTTCCTCTTTCCCAATTAACCAGGTGCGTTATAGTGGCAGCAGAACACTTGTGAGGACTGTCAACCTGCAAAGGAAACCTGTAGGGCTGAGTGCTGGGTGTGGCAAGAGTGCGCGCGCAAGAGGCAGAGCGCTGAACGGGCGCTGAGCCGGGACCACGAGGCGGCGGCGGCGGCAGGAGGAATCCGGCAGGTAGGTGGCGCGCTTCCAAGAAGGGCCCCTCGCCCGCCGGCTGCTGCCACACGAGAGGGGGAGGGGGGGGGGGGACGAGAGAGCGAGCCTGCCGGGCTGGCATCCCGTCGAGCCAGTGCGCTCGAAGGCGGAGTCTCCAAGACGTGACCCAGGAGGAGAGGAGAGAGCTTCCTCCGCCAAATTACAGCGTTCGACGACGAGCCAGAGTGCGTGGAAGGTGCGTTCGGCCGGCCAGCTAGCTTCGGCGGCCTTCTTTGTCGTGGTGCTTCGCCGATGACCCAATGTTCCCGGCTTGGCGCAGTGCCATGAGGACTCGGTGGAACTGCGGTGCCGTTGGCTGATCAAGCGGCAGCCGCGGCCCAGAGTCGGCAGAGACCACCACGCAAGGATACGGCCGGTCGGCGTCGTCGTCGTGCTCAGTGTGCCCCTACCCCCGTGCGTTGCCTCGGAACACGCGCTCTAGCCCGCGCTCGGAGAACCGGCGAACGACGACACGATGAAGACCGCGTCGGGCGCGTTGGCTCTGCTCGGATGCGTGCTGGCCTCGATGCTGCAGTCAGGTGAGTCCCGGATCAACGGCAGGTGCGCGGGCGCCTCTGTAGCCACAGGCTGCGGGACGCACATTCTTGGTCCCGCCGCACTCGGATTGGTCGAGCGGCCTACGCGGACCGCTCCTGGACCGCGCGCATTTGGAGCGCGGAAGCCAGGGAACATTCTTGTCAGATCCAGAGAACATTCACGCTGCAGCTGAATGATGAAAAGCACGGATATATGCGGTAAAAATCAGCTCTTACCACAGCTGATGGAAATTCACGAAAAAGGACACCTAAATTGTGAACGTGGTTCCAACAAGAAGTTCAATTGGTGAACGGTTCGCCGGAAGGATCGGCCGCCGGCCGACTGCGATAGCAAACGAAATGGTGGTAAAAGGGGTTCCCATCGTTGTATCGACAAAGTGATTTGCGAATTCACACCCTTATTGCGAACAATGACTTATTGGGTGGGAAAATGTTTTTGTTCTGAGGATATGTAGACTGCTTTAAGTTTTACACATAGACGAAGCCCCAGCCGCAGCACAGAGTCGGCAGCCACGACCACCAAGGATACGGCCGGTCGGCGTCGTCTGCAGTTGTGGGTTTTGTCCCCCAGAGAACATTTGAACAAGCTCATGTCTTTTCTTCTTACTGTCCGTTTAAGTAGCCCATTAACGAGTTCAAGGGAATGTCACCTGCATTCATTATTTTTCCTGCTTCGTTACTGATCGAAGCTCACCATTGTGGACGTGGAGTCTGACCACTCGAAGCTTTAGGAGCCGTCCAGAATGGTCGATTTTTCATATTGCGAAATGTGCTATCCAATCATTTGCCAAATGCCACAATATTTCCGACGACTAACTACTTCTTAACTGTAGAAGCATTTCTTACATTTGCATATGTATACGTATGTAAGCTTAGGCAGACGTTGTGGCACATAACGGAAGCGGCATTCAGAGGAGCGTAATTCTTACTGCCCATACATGGTCGCTGCCGTCTAGCCAAAGCAATGACTTTTTTGAAATCATGTGTCTATATCCACTGATGTTTAGGGGTTGGTGTTATTCTGTAGCATTGATTCAGAACGAAGCCTTAAAGGAGTACTGACACGATTTTGCGGCGGCGCAAAATATAGATTTTTCGTATTCTAGTCATGTATTGTTAACGTCCTCTGCACACAGAAGGTAGGAAACACGCACAAAATATTTTAGTTAGGTTTTAAAGTTTTCGTCCAACAGCACTGCAAGCCAGCCCCAGCGCGATGGACACTACGATGACGTATGAGCACAGTATATTAAAAATCGCCGTAATCGCTGTCACAGTCACTGGACGACCGTGAAATTGTCGTTGTTTGCGTGCCGCACGTGTAATTGACCACAGACGACAGAGTTGCAGCGACGCTATCACGAACTGCTGTCCCCACGTGACTCAGACGTACGTCCGACTATGTTGACACGTCACTAGGAAACCGCCCCCTCGAAATCGAAACCGAAAGTGGACTTTTTAGGAAGCCGTATTAAAAATATATTAATTTCCTTGCGAGGCACCATGATACTTATTTTGGGGTTCTCCACGCCAGTGATTTCATTTACAGGAATAATACGAGAATGTCAAAAATTCGTGTCAGTACTCCCTTAAAAACGGAACGGTGCACGAGCACAGAGCTGGTGATATGCCTACAAGACTAGTGGCATGCTACAAGACTAGTCGTTGAGGCAGCATGCAGGGCCGTTAAGAAAGAATCATTAGGAAGAAAGGAAAAGGGAAAAACAGAAAGGCAGCGAGGTTAACCAGAAAGGCGTCCGCTTTCTACACTGGGGGAATAGAAAAATGGGAGAGAATAGAAAAATGGAAGAGAGAGGAGGAAAAGGAAGACTCATTAATAAAACTTTCTATTCATATAGGTGAATTTGCAATACCCAATACGAAGGGTGTTGTATTTTATATAAGTTCTTGTTCTTTTCTGGCCTTTTGATTATATCACACGGTAACGCGGAAACGAATTTTCAAGGAAATGCAAGTGGACGCTTTAAATACGGACATGCAGTTCCCAGTACAAAACATCGCGTTTCCTTCCTACCTTTTGCAAATATTTTACAGATAAACAACTGCTTGCCGCTACTGCTGTACAAAAGCGGGCGAGGTAAAACAAGCGCTATTTTCGCATAACGTTGAGACCGGCATTGTGTGCACTGAAGCGGGCACAAGGTTTAGAGCAGAGTAAACACGAATCCATATGACGAGATATAGATCAACAGAGGGGCTTACTTTAATGACGATGATATTTTTTCTGCTCATATCTTTATCGCAAGTTGAGACCGTTGAGACGGCTTCATTGGTATTTTAAAAAAATACAATTTTAACCGTACATTTCCCTCTTGGTAACATGTTCTCCAGCGAACCACTCTAGCTGCAACCGCAATGAATGCGCAGTTTCTTTGTGCAGTCTAGGCAAAACTTGACTGTCGCACTAGCTGCGCTTGCACTGCAATGACGTAAGCACTGCGTAAACAGCTGCTCAGTTGTGCATAGGATGCCATCAACACATTATTTCCTACGAAGAACTTCTGCTAGCTATGGCTCAAGATCTGAGACCACCACAATCTTTGTGAAGGACTCAGATGCTGGGTGCGTCAAAAAACACTTTGCATACTCTACTGCTGTTTTAAGCGCGATTGTGACAGTGTCATTCCGGGAAGGTCTCACTCAAGAGCGGTTGCACGTTTGGCGATTTCGAGAAATAAAATTGAATTTCGCATGCACACTGCATCCGTGAAGATGGTACCATGCACTGCCGGCCCAAACGCAAGGGGTTATTGGCTCACAAGACGACTGAGGTTTGAACAAAAACAGGCCGTCGCTGGAGCCAACGTTTCCATGTTGTGAGTTCCCCTCGTCGAGTTCCATCGATAGCTTCGACAACATCCTTTGTTTGACCAATGCTGCACGGTGACAGTTTTCCACCAACCGTCACGTATAAGTGTAAGAACATTGTGGTGAACCGAACAAGTAAGTCACCACGTCGCTCCTGGTGGTATACAAGCCGCCATTCTCTCTAGTGTTCGACGCATTAATCTCGTACATGTTTCAGAAATAGTGTGTAAAGTTCCGAGATGACCTTGTGGCATAAAATACATCAGCTTTTTTTACCAACAAATGCCATATGACTCATATGACACATCTCCAATAATTTTATATGAATGCGTATGAATCGTGTGCTGTCGTAGGGTCATACAAAATTATTGGATATG
Organism: Hyalomma asiaticum; assembly: GCA_013339685.2. Classification (NCBI taxonomy): domain Eukaryota; kingdom Metazoa; phylum Arthropoda; class Arachnida; order Ixodida; family Ixodidae; genus Hyalomma; species Hyalomma asiaticum. The sequence continues at coordinate 196,976,251 of CM023481.1, read as the reverse complement.
TGTAATACGTGTCATATGGGAATTTTCTCGAGCGTTTTATGCGATTGAAGTATGTTATGACTGAAGTATCTCGTGTCTGTCACTCGGTTATTGGTTCGCTCCATGAGTGTTACTGACACCTTTGGTACTACGAGCGTGTTTACGAGGTTGGGTGTTTCATGAGAGTTCGGAAGGAGAATCTCTAGAAATCCACAGAAAGGCAAGACATGTGTAATTTTTTTTCTGCTAAAACCGCTGTTCATTGAGCATAACATTAAGATATTCCTCTTGATTACCTTGCTTTAGCTATATATACAAAGTGTAGGAAAACATGTGAGAATCGCACTTTATATATAGTGCTCTCCAGTTTACGTTATTTCGCTATACTGAATAGCGTAATTTTATACTGCTTGTGTACGAAAGTGCACCTGTTTAGATGTGAATGACACATTACTAAAGCACCTGCCCGCGAAAACTTAACACGCGCTCTTAACCGACGTGAATCTCGATATATCGAACGTAGGACAGGGTTGTAGAATAGCGCTCAGGGACCTATATTTGATCCTGTAAAACATGCCGTAGTTTTGGGTGTTCTGTATTTGCAAGGTCCACCTGGCCTTCATCAATGCAGGCCACTGTTCCTGCGCGAACGTTTGTACCAGCATTTCTTATCGATTGTTGTTTTGTGGGGTTTAACGTCCCAAAACCGCTCTGATTACGAGAGACGCCGTAGGGGAGGGCTTTGGAAATTTCGACCACCTGGGGGTCTTGAACGTGCACTGACATCGCACAGCACACGCGCCTCAACATTTCGCCGCCATCTAAATGCAGTCTTCGCGGCCAGGATTCGATCCCACGACCTTCGGATCAGCAGCCGAGTACCATAGCCGCTAGACCACCGTGGCGGGGTCATTTCTTATCGATAATAATAACAAGATATATTGCACGAGGTGTCCCAGTAGGTTACTTTTCTTGCGAGTTATCTTTAATATGAACCGGCGAAACAGGTTGGAGAAGCTACTATCGGTCAACAGCGATTGCGGCTTTGGTCAGGAAGCAATCTTACGAAGACCAGGATTGCGTATTTGTCGCCTAAGTACTCCCTAGCAACTTTTTCGCTTACCTATAACTTCTCCAGCCGCCGCGGTGACACAGTGGTTACGGTGCTCGGTTGCTGACGCCGAAGACGCGGGCTGGATTCCGGCCACGGCAGCCCGTGCATTAAGTTTGTTAGGTGCGCGTTGAAGAATATACCAGGTGGTCGAAATTTCCGGACCCTTCCACTACGGTGTGCCTCATAAAGAAATCGTGGTTCTGGCTCGTAAATCCGCAGCGATTATTACAAACAACTCCTATTCTTTTTCTAGACTTCAGGATACTCGGTAAACGAACACCGTGGCGTATATTAGAGAAGTAATTTTTGCGTCATTATACCAAATATTTTACGTACATCCAGTGAAGCTTTCCTTCAGAAGTTTTGAACGATCCTTTTTCATCGGTACATAGCTGGCGTAAGACAGTATAGTAACAAAGCAAAAACTGGCACAAAACACCAAAACGTACAACAAGGGCCGGCAGCACAATCTGTTAAGGGGATGAGTAAACGGGTCTTCTGACAGGATAATACAGCCATGTGCATGGGCAGCGTTGTCAAGTACAAAAAGCTTTCACCGGCGTGACACTTCAGTGTTCAGAAGCAACTTATTAACTGCGTCAAGTCGAAATCATGCTTGCATCACAGTTAATATAAAATGAGGAGAGGCACTGCCCAGTAAGTTAGGCGTTTTTCGTGCAAGTAGCTTCGTGGAGATAATTTCACATCGAAAAGAAATCCGCGCAGAGGCCTCGTGACTTGCACGACCACAAGAGCGCATGGACACCGTCTGCAGCATCTCTGCACTAACGGTGTCCTGCGAAGTTTCTTAGCAGAAGAAACTCACAAGGCGCAAGGCACGAAACCATTAGCGACAAGTTGGTCCTTATAATGGCCGACCGGATACCGAGCATTGAGAATGAGGAAGTGCCAGCCTAGTCTTGCTGTAGACGCCATTATACTTTTGAATATTCTATGAGGTTAACTTCATTTCCCGGCCATCTGATCAAAGCCGGCAAGCTAAAGACAGCTAGCGGAAAAAAAAATGGCGTAGCGCATAATCTCTGGCGCCTGCCTACTGGCAGAACCAGTCCACGCTATCTCTTGCAGCCAGCCCATTCGAGCTGTCGTATACGCTGGCAAGCATACTCTTTTGATGGGTACATTTTTTTGTTTCACATTTACATCATGTTACCGAAAAATAAGAAAAAAAAAGACGTAGCCTGCATGAAAATGACTCGAGCAACGGAAGATCTCTTGATTCCCGGTTGATGCATGAAAGTCACGCAGTACGGACTCAGGGGACGCAGACGGCGCTCTGGTAAGCCGTACACTTCGTGCTCCAATCCGCGCACCGTTTGCTCAAAAACTCTGGGGAACGGTTTTCCGCAGTCGATCGAATCCCCTCTTTCCGCTCTTCAAGACTTCATGTTTCCCCGATTCGAGCCGTCGAGACTACATTATTCCCTTTTGATTAGGCGCGCTCTTGACGGCAACGCGCCGATGTGCCGGTGTCGCTGCAGCGGAGCGCCGGTCGTTCCAGGAAAACTCTGGCGTCGGTCGCGCCTGTCGCCGGCTGCCGAAGCGGCGGCACGTCCACAACGAGGAAGGGGGCGAGGCCCAAAGATAAAAGAGCTGTGGCGACCTTTCGACCCGGCGCTGTTTCCGTTGGCGTTGCAAGCGCAGGCGTCACGTGCGGCAGTACGCCATCTTCTGGATGTGCGCGCCATCGATGATAACTGTATAGTTAGAAAAAAAAAAAAAGGACTGTGGGCGCGTGTGATGTAAGTGCCCCCGCTCTCCCGTCTAGCTTCTGATTTGCATGCATGGCTGCAGCTGAACGTCGGCGAAGGAAGAAAAAATAGCGGCATTCGAAAACGGTCGTCGCGGCCTGTACCGCTTCTGCAGCGTGTGTGTCGTTTCTCTGTATACCGCCCTGCGACCTTCATAGTTGTGTAGGCTTGCTGAGGGGCATCTGCGAAAGAGGCAATAAATGGAATACGTCCAATGAGCTGACATGCATCAACTTTGTTTGCGCAGCGCCTCGCCGTCCTATGCCGTATATTCCTGTCAGGTTTCCAAAGGGTACAGATGTGAGCAAACAGAATAAACCGCCTGTTGGGAATCAGTGATAGTCGCCATGCGCTCCTTTTGCTCTGTAGTTTTAGAGCCGCTTAATAAACATGGAATCGTAAAACTAAAGATAGCTCACGCAACCTTTGAGCTTTAATCTTTCGTTCAAGTACGCTTGAACAACGGCAAAAAGGAATCCATCTTTAGAACAGCTGAACCACTTTAAGCTAAATATGTCACACTTTCAATAAGAATTCAAATTCCAGGAACATTATGTGGAGGCAATGTATAATATAGGTTTTGAAACAAAAGCAGACGATAAGATACAATTCCTGAAAAAGGGTGGTCACATGGAGTGCGATATTCACCGTCGAATTACGTATAGCTTAAGACGTAATTATTTGTTGTTTTTCAAGGTGACTCAACGATTCGTCATACACTAAGCGTCATGAGGAATAAAATTCTTTTTCTTACAGTCATCGGGATTTAACCTTTTCTGTTCCGCGAACGCCTGCTTTCGCGTCTTTCGTGAGGGCATCATGTGAACGGCGTCGCCGAGGCCTTGACGTGAATTGCTTCCCCAGTTCTCGCGATGGCCCTCGTCGGTGATGGCAGTCCCTTGAGCAAGAACGTCTTTGAAAAAAAAAAAGAAAAGACGTTTCGGGCTACACAGAACCGACTCCTTTAACGACGCAGAGTTGTGTTCTATCTCTTTTCGCGGCGTTCCAAATATAGCATATGCACAGTTCCAGGCGCTAAAACCAGTAAGGCTCATCTTTTTTTTTTCTTTAGCGGTCTTGTTACGTCATGGTTGTCCTTGAAACGTGCTGCCAAGGATGAGCGCTTACATTACGCCGTCAGTGTGTCTGCCTGTTGGCCTTGCATATCTTGATTTTTTTTCGCCGCTATATCAAGCATCACCGATGAGACGTCATTGCAGATGTGCCGAAAGATCGTTTGCTAAAAAGTAATGCTTAGAAGACGGTAAGAGTACTTGTTACTTCTCATAACCATAACCGCAGTAGTGATCATATATATCGAGGACCAGCATGGTAGCATCGCACTACATAGAAATTTCCAAATCCCTCCACTACGGCGTCGCTGATAGTCATATCATGGTTTTGGGACATCAAACCTGAGAAATTATTAACACAATAGCATTATGTTGGCTTTCTGTCATGTATATAGCCTGACGACGTCTTCCCTGAGAAACTGCAGCCAGGGCGCGCAGTCGCAAATAATTCATTACGCTGCAAATGCTCGTGAGATTACATTTCAGTCGATGTCGGTGATGGACATATCATCATTAGCGAAGCCGTCCGGCCGACGTAAAAAGCACTTGCGTAAGAGAAGTTTTGTCAGTTCGGCCCCAGATTTCCTTAGGGGACATCTGGAAGAAGGGCCTTGTCACACCTGGAAGAAGGAGGGAACGAGCAGAGCAAATAAGGAGAGAGAGAGAGAGAGAGAGACACGTTGGTGGTTAACCACCGTCCACAAAGGTAGTGCCAGTTGTAGCCAGGAAAATATATTTAAGCAAGGACCTTCCGTAGACGCCATACGAGCATCATAGCAGAAAAGGGGTCTAAAAGTCGCGACGCCCATCGGGTTCGGTTCACCAGTGGCCGTGTGTAGAGTGGAAGTGTGGCTTGAGCTTTGTAAAGTTGCCCTAAACGAATCCTGACAGAAGCTCGCGGGCGGACGGATGCACTATTCGCGCCTTCGAGAGCTGGCCGCGTGCTCAGGCGGCGGAACAGTTGCGTCGTGCGCCTAGTGGGGCGTCACGGTCGCAGCGCGCCGCATCGGGGTCACCCAGATTTCCGCTGTGAGTCGTCGTCTCGTCCGTCGTCCCAAGGAGCGCTCGCAGGACCTGTGCGCGGCGACCCGCCTGTCGAAAAAGGCAAATGGCTGTTCCAGGCATGCACGGCCGTTTTCGGGGAACAAAGTGGCCGGCGCGTTCGCGCGGCGCCGACTTTTGGCGCGCATGACGCCTATAAGGCGAAACAGCTTTGTTCCTGTAAGAGCGGAATTAATTACACCGCGATCGGCGCGGCCACGCGCGGTGGTACACTGTGGCGGCTCAAAAACAAAACAAAAAAAGAAAGAAAAAGAAAACAGTGACGAGTGGAACAGCCTACCCCAATACATCGCCTGCGTCGAGGCTGCGTTATCCGTGAAAAATGCACTGATTATATTTTAAGTTATATAAACTCATGTTTCAAAATGTTTTAGTGTTCAATGAACCCACCCCACTTATTTTTTATTCTTATTCTTTATTCAAGAATTACCCCGCGTTGTCCGAAGGCTCGCGGATTTTACGGCAGCGGTTACTACGTCTAGTAAAGTAATGTGGTTGTTTGAGATAGCTTTCGCTCTTAGTACCAGTCTTATTATTAAGTATGAGAAATAAAAGCTTCGATCTGAAATTCTTACGCCGAGAGGAAAGCAGCTCCGCCCCCCCCCCCCTCCCCACAATTCAATTTGTCTTTTATTTCAGTACAACTTTAACTCCGCTTATACCGCCCTATAGGACGAACCTAGCAGCTCGGTATTTTTATTTTTTTTCCAGTTTGTCAATCAAGTTCTTTGTTTTCCGCCCAGACGGCACTCGCATTCCCTGAAATGGGTCTTACACATGTTCAATAACCAGTTTTCTTTAGGTGTGACTGTGAACATTTCAGATTCCGCTGAATAAAATTGAGTGCCCTACCGGCTTTTACAGTGACGTAATCGACACGAGCGGACTATGAGCAGCCAGATTATAACGTGACACCTGTAGGTGCTTATACCAAATAGGTGCGTTCTTTATCGGGGTATTATTTACCTAGTAACGACTTACAACCATTTTCTCCTTTCTTTTTTTGAAACATACGTGAGCACGCTTTTTTTTAGTTTAGGTTCATCTTCCACGTGGAACACCAAGTATTAATACTTTCTAAGTCTAATTGTAACGGTAGCATTTTGTTCGTTATTAATATTCCTATAGACAACGCAATCGTCGGCAAGAAACCTTATGCTCGAATATAGTAATATCAGCTATACAAAGCAAAAACAAAATTGGCCCTAATACTGAGCTCTGTGGGACTCCTGACGTCACTTCAACGTGCGCGGAGCTTTTGCCATTCAAAATAACACATTGCCGACGCTGATACAAATAATTTGAAATCCGTGCGAGCTAGCCTGAATTTATGTTTAACATTTTAAGTTTACTAAGAAATAGATGCCACACAGTATCAAATGCCTTACGAAAGTCCAAAAATACTCATTCTATCTGTCCTCCGTCATAAACATCGAGTGCCACTCCGTGATAAAATTCAGTTAATTGAGCTGCGCTAGATAGGCCTTTGCGACAGCCATGTTGTTCTTTGATTAGCATATTGTTTATTGTTATATGCCGTCTTTCTGAGACCCGAGGACAAGGTAAATAAATAAATAAATAAATAAATAAATAAATAAATAAAGCAAGCAAGCTCCCAAGGCGATCTTCATGGCACTAGACCATAGGGTCTGGTGTGGTTTTGGCCGAGTCAAGCAAGCTCCCAAGGCGATCTTCATGGCACTAGACCATAGGGTCTGGTGTGGTTTTGGCCGAGTCAGGTGAAATTTTGGTTGACGGGTAGACATTGGGTTCTGGTGCACTGGTTCATACCCACATGATCCAACGAGCGTTTGAGCCACACTTGACTTCTTTCTTTCTTTCTTTCTTTCTTACATCTGGCTCATACATGGATACCAAATGCGACGCACACCTCCATTTAATTGCTTAATTAATTGCCCCGCCACGGTGGTCTAGTGGCTATGGCACTCGGCTGCAGATCCGAGGGTCGCGGGATCGAATCCCGGCCGCGGCGGCTGCATTTCGATGGAGGCGAAATGTTGAGGCCCGTGTGCTGTACGATGTCAGTGCACGTTAAAGAACCCCAGGTGGTCGAAATTTCCGGAGCCCTTCACTACGGCGTCTCTCATAATCAGAGCTGGTTTTGGGACGTTAAACCCCACAAAACAACAACAACCTCCATTTAATTAATTTTCATTCCACACCACGGTGAGACCTTTTTCGTACTAAACTTATGCTTGACCTCACGTCTACCCCGCACAACTCTAAACGTGATGTTTTGCTTGCATTATTTTCATTTTTCCATTCTCAGACCACACGGGGAGTTGAATCGAAGGCGCGAGCAAGAAGCATAACGCCGCTAGATGAAATGCGCCATAAAATAAACGTTTTGCCAGCGAGAGCTAGCTATGCCATCTCCTGGGTCACGACAGCTATATGGCAGATATGTATAGCGCATAAATGGCGCAAGTACGAAAAAAAAGAAAAAGAATATCCCCATCGCTGAGAGAGACACGCGGAAAGTCCTGTCGATGCTGTCGAACCCGAGCGCTGTCCGCGTTCTATAGTCAAGTATTCCAGAACGGAGGATGAGAGGGGTCGGTGGACTTCCCGCGGCACTGGACGACGTGGGCGGCCCGGGCTCGCGCATCCAGAATGCGCATTGCCCGCAGGCCGCGCGCATATTGGGGACGCAAATATGGGCCATATCTCGCACGCGCTGCCGACCGCCGCTTGCTCTTTTTTCTCGATTCCTCGTGGCTGGTTGCCGCAGTCGGCGCAACGACTTCTCGGTGCGGCAATGCGCGCGGGTCTTCCCAGCTACTCAGTCGGTGTTGACCTCGTTCGCTGTGTGGATGTGGGCCGCGGAGGGCCCGGCGTGAAGCGCCTGCTCGGGTAGTTAGCGCGGTTGGTCAGGTTTAAATTGCCCCCTGGGAACGGGAGCCGCCAACCGTTATGCACTATACGCCCCACATGCAGCGCCCCTGCGCGCGATTCTGCGTTCGGCAGGCGGGCACGCGAGGCATATTATGAGGCGCAGAGAAAACAACGGTAGCGGCCATCCGTGTAGACGTTGAGAGTGTGGCTGGCGGTCCAGGAAACGCCATCGAAGCGCACGCAGATGACCAAAAACGGACGGCCTCAGTGGTCTGAAAATGCTCGTGCATGAGTCGCTCGACCCAGAGACGGAGGGAGGGTGGAGTTCAAAGATCCCGGATCTCAGCTGTGCCAAATACGAAATCTAGAATACGCCCACAGTTGGCAGAGCGGTTCTCGCGGCGTATTACATATGCTCGCATGTCACTGGCTCTTGCGTTGCCCTGTCCGCTGGCGTAACGTTCCCATATGCAGCGAACGAGGACAGCTTTATTCTGAATAAAAAAAAGAAAGAAATATTTATAAGTTATGACGTTGCGCGAATTCCGGGCTTGATACGCGCTTTTTAACTGAATGCAAATACTGGCCGCGAAGTTTCGCTTCACAGCATTAACTGTACAAGAGCACAAAAACGTGTTTCCGTGTGTTTCCCGCACCTGCCCCGTTCCAGTCAGACTTTCGTCCTTTAAACCACGTGTTCGTTGTGAGTACATTGGGTTTGCTCCATCTGTTTAGTAAAAATAAAGCAGGAGCAAGTTTACATTCCTTAGTTCACGAGGCTACATTGTTGACTTATATTATTTTTTTTGGGGGGGGGGGGACGGGGGGTTGGGGGAGCATGTACCCTTGGGTCCAGAGGCATTGACGAGGGTAGTGCTACGAAAAGCACTTGGTACAATGGCAAGTAGACGAAACACAGCGATTAAAACGAACAAGGCACATTGCAATGATACAAAAAAAAAAAATCTTTCTATACAATGTTAGCTGCTGTAAACAGATCGAAAATATTAAAAACAAAATTGTGGTTATCCAGTGTGAGCTAAGCTTTCACGGAAAAGACTCTTATCAGTAATACAACATGGATTTACAAGAGAGAGAGGCAAGGTGGTTTCATTCCGTACCTGCGCGAGGACAGAAAGACTGGGGAACCTGCTTTGTGCTGCGTAGACAGGTCCCAACTTTATTAAAATGGTCAGTACGGCGCGATACATATAAGATGATCTTGAAGGGTATTACATGTGTGGTGTACGATCATGACAAATACTTTGAGAAAGCGTTAGACGTGCACTTACGCGTTGAACGGGCAACATAGGAGCACGAAGATTATATTGCAGCTTGAAGTTATGCTATAAATAGGAACGTTCTAAAGCGCAACGAATTCTGAGGTCGTTATCAATTAAGCTGGCCGGGCGGGGATTCCACAGAAACGTTGCACGTTCTAACTTGAATGAGTTGGTTGATTGGTGGAGTTTAACGTCCTAAAACCAGCTCTGATTATGAGAGACGCCGCAGTGGAGGGCTCCGGAAATTTTGACCACCTGGGGTTCTTTAACGTGCACTGACATCGCACAGCACACAGGCCTCAACATTTCGCCTCCATCGAAATGCAACCGCCGCAGCCGGAATTCGATCCCGCGATGCTCGGATCAGCAGCCGAGTACCATAGCCACTAGACCACCGTGGCGGGGCGCTCCAAATGTTCTAGTAGCGGTATATTCGTTGACCGTGTGCCTTTGTGCAGTGTAAATGCTTGTACCTGTCTAAAAGTGTCTCGAGAGCGCAAGACATGGTCGAAATGCCTAAGCTGTTGCTCCTCCGTGTTTACGAAAGCTATTTACGAAACTTCTTTACGAATTCGATCTCACAGCTGAAACATAAGCGGAGCCAGTAAGGCAGGCGACAAGCATCGCTTCGCGGTGCCCCTTACAGGGCCCTGTGTCGTTTCAACAGTCCCGCCGTTACAGACGACCCGAATTCCATGTCACTGATTCATCTGTTGAATGCAGCGCGCCCACCAGTTGTCCTGGTGCTCCGACGACGTAAAATAGCGTACATATGCAGCCTGCTTTGCAATCAGTTAAAAAAAATAGAAGAAAAGTATTTTCAGCTAACTCTTGTCGGCGTTATGCTTCTTTTGCATGAGCATCATTATTTGCGCTTTCAAACTAAAAAGAGAAAAGAAAAAGAAGAAAGCTACACAAACCTATAGGTGTATCTTTTGGGTTTATCTAACGGCTGTATGGGAAATTCGGGCAAATAACAAAATAAAGATTGCGACAAAAAGCGCCAAGTAGCCCTCCAGTTACGGGTTCACGAGACGGCTCTAGCCACGCGCATTGTGTTTTCGAAAAGGTTCACGCAAACCGCATTGCTGCTGCAACGCAGGCGTTTTGTAACAATACACTTGCGAAAGGACTGGAGAAAGGGAATAGGTTGTATTGTGAAGGAATAAGGAACGCAATGTAGCAAATTTTGTGCGTTTTTTTCCTGTGCTAAAGCCGCCCAAATATGAGATCATACAGGCATGCCAACGCGGAGCTTTGTGCGTAAAACTTTTAAAAAGAAGTATGAGGGGGAAGATGAGTGGCGGAAACTGACTTTCACTTTCTACATCAGCAGTCAACCTCATTTTGCTAAACAAATGCAAACAAAGCTTTTGTTAAAGAATAATGTAGCCATGTATCGACGAATTAGGTTTTTTTTCTCTGCCATTCGGATCCCCGTCGTTGTGGACAGGTGTCACACTCAGTTCTATCGGAGGGAGGCGTCTCCAGAGGAGCTTGTTGGCGCGCACTTACCTCGGACGAGAGCAAAGACCCCTGAAAAATGTCTCCTCAGGTCAAAGTCTGCAGCTAGTCATTTTGGCTGGGCTCTTCCGAGGACACTCTAAGAAGCCAAACTTAATTGACGATCGGGGCTGGGGAAAAACAAAAACCCGGTAAATTAACCAAGCGACATCCCCGCAGGCGACACAACCGGGCTGTCAAGGAGCGAAACCAATTTGGTCCCCCTTCGAAGGAACATCCGCTTGCTCCAACTGTTGATGATAAAAATCCTGGAGGAGCGTGCGAAGAGACCGAGAGCGGCTTCAGGCCGCGCCCAGCAATGAAGCCACGGTTGACGGTGCTCGGCAAGCAGCGCTTTCGCCGAAGTGTCGCTCTCTCTGCAGGACGTAGACTGTCGTTAGGAGAAAAAAAAATTAAAAAAGAAGGAAGGACAGGTGCTACCGGAGTGCCACGCCCCCTTGGAGCGACGCTTTGAGTGGCCAAGCTGACATGGGAAAAACGAAACAGTAAAAAATGGCCACAGGGCAAGTGCTACCGGCGCCGAAGCGAGGAGCTAGGGGCGCTCAAAAGCGCGGGAAGCGCGCTCGCGGCCGCATTGTAACACGGAGAGAGAGAAAAGAAACAAAAACAATGTGGCTCCACAAAGAGCGCGCCCCAGGAACGCAGGCAGAGCTCCGGCGAGAGGGCAGACTTGTGGGTGTGACATCTTCGGCAGCTCGCAAGAAGGGAATAAATGAGGCGCGTCGAAAAATAAGAAGAGCCGGGGAGGGACAAGGAGCGGCGCCGACCTGGGCCAGCTCGCGCCTAGTAACCTCGGCGCGCCTGTGGAGGTAGCCTTGGAGATAATTGAACGCCAGGCCAGACGACGACACTCAGCGAGACTGGTTTTTGGACTGCGAGCGGCTCGGGATGGCGGCTCCGCACTTCTCGGTCCGCCCTCCCCAGGTGTCTCCCCTGGAAACAGGCCGCTGGCTCGGGGCGGCGCTGAAGCTGTGACACATCTTCGCTCACAGCAGCATCCACGGCGTCCTTTGTGTTCCCTGAGCCTCACGGAGCGTCAGCTTCGCGCTAAACCGAATTGGAAGGCGCGTGGGATGTTAAAGTCCCTCGTTTATTCAGACCAGAATAATCAAATGGCCGCGTTTGACACGTGTGGGTCTTGCGAAGGTGTTTGCACGTAAAACTCTTCATCATTGGACGATACCTTGGGGAACTTGCTGAAGGTTTTTAACGTAGCGCAACATAATATAGGTTTTCACTTTGCGTTAGTTATACGGCGCTTCTCGGTGGTGGTGAAGAACTTTATTTCAGAAGAGAGCGTATGGGCCCCCTAAAGGGCTCGTGTACACGCGAACTTTTGAATTTCCGTCACGCGTAGAGCAACACGGCGCCTCTCTTCGGCGGGAGAACTCCACGCAGTTTGGACATACCGAGTCGTTCTCCTGCGCTGTTACACTTGTTCATTCTCGAAGCATGCTTGCATTTGATTCGGATTTGTGTTATCTGGTTTTTTTTTCCGATTATTGACACAACGAGAAAAGCTTGTCATGGCCTGCTAGATTCTACAGAGCAAAATCACTAAGCCATTCCCACGTTAAAACAACGAACCGCTAAAACTACATCATTCAGAGACTCCGTGAGGTTTTAAGCACAGCGACCATAGTCGATGCATGTGAGAAAGCATGCACCCGCAGATCATGCGGCATATCATGAGAAAACATGATACTCTAACTATGGCGCCAGCCACCGTAAAGGCAGGTAAATTGATCCTCTGTTGGGGGCAACTATAAAATATGCTAGCCGCACATTCGCATACCAGTTGATAAATTTATGCCCAGCTGAATAAAAACTATTCATGCGTTTCATAAATGAGACTGCCAGAGAGTAGTTTCTACTGTGGTTACGCTGCATCACCGGTCCTGGTCATGAGCAATGCCAGTCGTCATCCTTGTAATCATCATCCCAATTAGTCTGTTTTAGCCTACTGTGGAAGACAAATAAGATAAATAAATGCCTTTGCCAGGTATGGCCTTCGTAAGTGTTGCTAATTGCTTATACAAAATTCCTATTTCTATTTCATCTCTATACTTCATCGCAAAAGAGTATTCAAGGAAGCTCAGAGCCACTGGCAGTGACACATATGTTTGTGAATTCTGAGCAGTGACACATATGTTTCTGAAGACTTCTAGCAGACGTACGCCGAGTTATTGGTCTGGCTTTATTAAATGAGGTGAACCAGGAAAGGTCTCGCCTAAGCTTTTTTTCGAAAGTGAGTATTCTGTACATGCGAGGAGGACGCTTTGTTTAGCTCTAAATTTGGGACAAGATCCCAGGAAGCACGTGCGCTGTGTTCCTTGTGTATCTATATCAGTGTCATCCTTCATCAGGTAATACAATGGCTCGGAACCTGGACCGTATTTCATCTCAGACCACTCTTGCGCGAGCTAATTCGGAATTTGAAGTTTTTGTTGAAAATAGACGTGTGCGCGTTCGGTGTCATCCTCGTTTAAATGCATAAACAAAACAACCGCGCCTTTACGAGATGCAGAATTGTTGTACTATAGTTCAAACATACGACGACCGCAGCTGCCTTGAAACCAGTGTTGTGCTCTTTCAAAGCACGCGTACTCTATCAGATATTGCGGTCATTGTCGATCGCCTTCGACGTACTTGTACCAGACACGTTCATCGCATCTCTCCTTTTCTTAAAATGTCTTAGAGCTTTTCCCCCACGACATAGCAGCAAGCCAGACAATTCCTCAAGCTAACCACCCTGCCTTCCAACTCTTGTCTCCATCAAACACCGCGAGGTGAGAAGAATAATCAACTAGAGACGGGAGGACAAGATTTATGCCAGCTAGTTAATAAGTTTAGGTGAAGTAATGGCGTGCAAGCGAATAGCGTAATAATTACCCGCAAGGTTTCCTGGTAAAAAAAAAAGAACGCTGCAGGGAGAGTTGCTAAAAAGCTAAATTCAACATTAGTTCGCAAGGCGCCGATAATTGCAGTGCATTCATTAAAGTATTCAATTAATCAACGAGAAAAATATTTCAGTATCAACTAAGAACAGCTGACTGACTGTAGGCAGAAAGAAGTACAGAAAGAAGTCGCCTGCTTTACCATGGTTTATGAGCACTCAGCGATTAGCGCTGCCGACGACAGCATATATAGTGCCGATGTTTTACATTTACATGTAGCTCGTAGACGTAGCAGTTCCAGCAACTAAGATAGCATTCCTCATCTCTTTTGGCATTCCATTCCTCTACTTACGTTTGGCACTATTCACTCGAGTAAACATGCGTTCGACTTCTGTGTTCGCGCAGTGATTTTTGTCGGAGACATTCTTTTGCTTGTTCACATCGTCCTATATTGCAGCCTTACGCCGACTGACGAGATTGAGCCATTAGCATTGCAGTTCAACAGCAACAGTATTTTATTTTCGAAAACTCAGAAATTACATTAGTGGCATTTACGGGTCTTACTACACGCATATAACGTTCCCAACGTGGAGCAGGGTAGCAGGACAGTAAATTGTAGGTCTCAGGGAGAGGCCTTCTTCCTGCGGTGGACATAGAACATGATGATGATGTTGATGATGATGCCATCTTCTGCATTGTGTCTCAGAAAACAGCATTTTTAATTTGACTCTACGAAAACAAAAGTGAAGAAACGTCAAAAACCACTGCGAGCAAAAAAAAGCTAACAAGACTTCAAAACCGCCAGGAATCCTGCCTCCCGCTACACAAATTCGCCCAATAAACTGAATTGAAGCTCGCTAAATTTGGCGCGGAATCTGCTAATTTGTCGACATTGACACCAGAGATCCTATATGCTGGCTTCGGCTATAGATTGCGTATTGTTAGAGCGTTGTCGTATGTGCAGCATGAAGCCTTCTTGGCAGAGCCACTGTTCAACAAATGACACTGCAACTTGCGATTTGTTTTGCTGTTTTACCATCTTTCTCAAATACTTTCTGTTGTTACTCTCTCTCTCTCTTTTCGCCAGCGCTGCCGCATGAGCCAGCGAGTACAGCCAGAGAGCTGAGTGCTCTCATTTCACACCTGGGAACTGGTTACAATGGCGCTAACACCCGAGAAAGACAGCTCGGGTGGCTAGAAAAGCGGCATCACGGAGACTAGGGCGCAAGTGGACGGACGTGCATGCATATTTGACGCCCCGCTCGCTGTCGCCCGTTAAGCTCTCGGCGTGTCGAGCCCCGTCGTCTCGTCACCTCTCAAACTTTCCGCAGCCGGACCTTGTTGTGACGCCAAGCTACACACACATATATCTCGCGCCCCGCGGCGCCCATTTGTCGACTGCAATTAGGTCTTATTCAGGGGACACAACAAGCGCACACTACTCAAGGCACGTTTTTTTGCTTTAGTATTCTTTCATTCCTATGGCTTCCTGTCCCCAATCACCACGCAGTTCTTTAGCCTCAGGTGACGTGAAAAGGAGGAGACGGCCTTTGTTACGGCTGCATATTTGCAATATGATCTCGCTGAACGTCACAAATAGCTCCTTTAGAGACATCCGCCTTCGTGGTACTATCTGCGTCTGAGCGCCTCCTGGTTGATGTTGTTATTTGTGTATAGTGTTTTGCCGGTTGGTTTTCCGCTTCCTGGATGTTAACTTTTTTTTTTTTTTTTTGTCCAATCGCCTTGCGTCAGCTCTCGGAAAGCAGAGTCAGTGTATCTGCCGTTCGTATTGACCACATACAAAGCGGTTCCCCTTATTACGCCAATTTCAATTTCAGTTTCAATTTTTGTTAGAAAAGATTAAGAATGAGCGAACAGAGGAAGCCTGCGCCAAAGCCAACGCCTCGACAAAAACAGCTAGTCGCGCCCTCCCGTTATTGAAATAGAAGTTTATTTATTTCTTATACAGGAAAAGGAGCAAGGAGCTTAAAGGTAGTGTGGCCTGTCACAAGCTGTTACTTCAATTTGCGTTCCGTATACATGTATACACGACATGGAATACAGAAAATACAAGTAAAACAGTTACTGGTAGAAAATTTTGCAAACACTACATGAACGTTCCCTCTCCTATGCGTGAAAATTACTGGTATGCGCTTTCAAATTGCAGCACGAAATAAGTACATACATATAGATTGTTTAATAAAATGAAAGTGTAATGGCATATTATTCATAAGTGGTCTGAGAACGTTAAGAGAGGTTGCTATATATTACTTGAAATGAGGTTGTTCCACAAGTTTTAGTAGTCGAGGTATTTCATAGTTTAGATCCTGAAATCCATAGTTAGGTCGCGTGGATGGGGAGGTCCTGAACTGATCGCGTGACATGCTTTGAGGAGGAGAAGTGGATATGCTGACAACGTGGAGTCAGTGCTCTTTTATAAGCAAAAGTAATCTATATTTATGCACTTGATTTGCTCGTATCAATGATCTCTTCAATTCACCATGTTCCTATTATTCCCTTTTCTCGATTGAGACACAACATAAGCAGTGGTAGCGACAATGACACAACGGTAAGAATATACAAAATACTCTACTGCTAAATAGGAAGGGGGGGGGGGGGGTGACGAACCAAGTTTTCGGCCAATAAATAGTAATAGTAAATGCTGGAGATTTACGTATAAAAAGCACGATAGAACCTGCTGCTTGCTTAAGTATTCTACAGCATTCTACACAGCTTCTTGCTGAGCGGGTGGCATACCCCAACCAGCAAGGAAGCACCGCGTAGTTAGAAATATACCACTTGCACATATCGATAACCCGAGAAAAATAAAACAAGGGCACATGTGAAGCAGAGGGCTGGACAATGTCTGTGCACACTACCATATAACTATGTCTGTTCACCTAGCGCTAGTACGTTCAACTTCTTCCCTTGCGTACGATATTTTTTATGGTTTTTCATGCTGGCGAAACTGTATACTGATTAGCAAGCGCTACAGCAGGCACCGGAGTAGCACTTGTTACTGAGAACGTAGTATATAGAGAGGGTCTAGAATTTATCTTAATCGTATAGTATGCGCTGATCCCTTAGAACATAGCATATAGCTGATGATGATACAGGCGCCAAAACTGCCGAATAAACATGCTACAGATTCTTGAGTAAGCTTCCAGATAACAAAATACGGTCGTTTTTCACAAATTGTTGGGTGAAGCACCGAAGCTCTCCATGCACACCTTTCCATAGTGCGCACGAATCTTAAATCTTAAAGCAGCGCGCGTGCAGTAGTTGAAGATGTGACGGCGCTCTGAAGTACAGTAGTCGGTCTATTGTACCTTAACTGACCATGTGGTAGCCGTTGAACGTTTGAGAAGATAAGCTAAGCGGGAGCGAAATAGTAGGAAGTCCTTTCACCTCAAGGGCTATAGCCATGTGTGTACACAGTTCTTTAATCCATTCTCTTTACTCAGCTAGTATCGCCGAGAGCTGTCCCTTTAAACCCCTTTTCTTTTCTTTCACTGCTGACCGCTGCTAAGGTGCCACCAATAATTATTTTCCCTTCCTTTATTGTTTACTTAAGTATGCAGACAATTACTGCTGCTACCGATGACACGTACGTCTGCAGTATACGACCCAGAACTTACGGTACACTATGGATTTCTTAGACGAGGGTGCCTAGAAAGGGTCGGAGCAAGGCCGCAGCCAGAACTTGGCATTGAATAATACCGAGCTGCCAACTCTGCAGTGACTACAGCGCGCAAGACACAAGGACCAGAGAAGAGGACACACACAGCGCTTCATTCATGTCTTACCAACAAGCCCAAATCTACACACTGCCAACTCTGTCTGATGTCCAGCCACGGTGGCCTAGTGCACTCGGTTGCTGATCCGAAGGTCACGGGATCGAATCCCCGCCGCGGCGGCTGCATTTCGGCGGAGGCGAAATGGTGAAGCCCTTGTATACAGTGCGATGTCAGCGCACGTTAAAGAACCCCAGGTGGCCTAAATTTACAGAGCCTTCCACTTAAGCATCTCTGATAATCATAGTGTGATTTTGAGATGTTAAACCCCAGAAATCAATCAGCTTTGGGGGATTACAACGTTGCAAGTGTTCGCCCACTGTATACGAGAGCCGTAGCTGCGCCAGGTGCTAGCTTTTGGTCAAACACCAGCGTAAGGGCTGTGCTTTTGTGGACGATTATTTCCGGCTTGATTTCCTTTACAGTGAATTGAACTCTAACCCTTGCTCGATGGACGTCACTAACAGTCGCATTTTTTCAGCTATCACGCTGAACGCGCACGGTATCGCCTGAACTCGGTCATCAGTCGGATCGATACCCCAACGCAAAGGTTTCGCGTGTCCGCAGCCGTCAGCGCGAGCCGTCTATACGCGTTGATACCTGCCGGCACCACATTCAGAGATGCATTTACTCAGCCCTATATAGGCGACGGCGCTGGGCGCTTGCGTGCGCAGAGTCCGCCGCTTGCGTGACAGGAACACAATGCGGGCCGCTGGTCATGCGCCGACGCGTGCCTTATCGCCGAGTGATCGTCTGTTTCCGCGCTACAACGCCTTCGGGGAATGCGGGACCACGAGGAAGTCCCGGAAGGTGCACGTGCACGGATGAGACTGCGGCTTTTTTTTCTATCGCTCACGTAAGCGGCCGCGTCTTCTCATGCGGGCGCATGAAGCGGCGACGAGTGTCACGAGACTTGAAGCACTGCAGGGTGCGCTTACTTTGACAGCAATTTTCAACCGTACATTTCGTGTAGCATATTACGTAGCGAACGTACAGTTGAAGCTGGTTTTAGCTTGGCATTCGCTAACTCGAAGTCCGTGAAAAAGAAAATAAATAAGCACTACTGTCTTACAACGGTATTACTTGTGGCGAGGTACGGGTGGCAGTTTCGCCTCGGCGCTGCATGCAGAGGGAACCGAGAGTGGTGAGCTTTGATAATGTTAAAGAAAATGCGAGTATCCGTACTTAGAATCACATACATGTGTGATTGCAGAAACAGTGCAATTGTGGCCCCGCGACGTATACATTTCCGTACCTGCAGGGTGCATATAAATTAAGAGCGACGCACAGTTCCGGGAGCGGGCTAGAATTTCACCTTGCAGTTATTGAGCTCCTCTTGGACTACAGTTACTTTGTAAATGGTTCCAACGACAATTATACCGTCTTCGGCTCCCTTCATTAAGCTACAGCTTCGCCCCTGCTATCTACTGACAGTGGTTTGTCTGCCATTTGCACAGCACCACTCACATCTGAAAATTGCGCGGATGTTACTCTCAATATCTGAGATCGAAGCGCTGTGTGTAGAAGCGATCGTTCTCGTTTGTTGTACTCTTGAACATACACGCATGGCTGTGTGGTGCTCCGCTGCTTTGTAAAGCGACAGGCATGTATAGTGAAGGCGCACTTGAAGGCGGCGTCGCCTAGCGCAATCAGTGGTCGCTTTACCGCTGCATAAGACACGGAAGATGACTCACGCTTGGTCCCAGCGGGGACAAGAAAGGAACCGGCTTCGGGCTCTGTGTGCGCCCAGTCGGCGACGCGGAAGAGAAGTGCGGAAATAGATTCGCCTTGTCATAGGTCTAGGCGGTGCGCTATGATTGGTAACAACGTTTACACTGTTATATTCGCGGCACTCAAGCGCTGGCCGCAGCGTCACCCCTCGGCTTTGGACGAGTATCGCATCTACTAATCATGGCGTTGGCGATAACTGCAGGTGGCTGTAAAGTATCTCGCATGTGCTTTTTGCATACAGCGAGGAACGAAAATGTTGAGAGCGAATGCGCGACCATGATGTCAGTTATGTTTTTCTTGTTCGTTTTCTGCTTGATGTGGACTGAAGTCCCGTCAAGAAGATGATCGACGTCGATGAAGCAGGAGGCAGGTTGGAGGTAATGAACTTGAAGGTATATTGTAGCAAAATATTTACAGTCATATGTACATCTTGCCGAAGCACACTGATGATAACATAGACATCAACAGCGTCTTACTCTTCTACTTAACTTTTCTTAAGTTAGAGCCTAGAACACTGTTACTACATACAACGAACCTAGTCTCACTGTTCGACCACCGAGTGGTTACGGCCCAGACAGAAGTTGCATCGTACGGAGTCTTACTGATCGATCAGTTAAGTGATTACAGCCTAGACTGAAGGGAAACGAATCCCGTCCAGTCTTTAGTACCTTGCGGTAACAAAGAAAAAGGGGAGGTGGCCACTGCTGGTCCGCCTCAACCTTCTGTTATCCAATCTGTTTATCCTCAGATTAAGCCACTCCCTAGTGGGCTGTCCCTAATCCCGACAGCAGCGTCTTTGCAGTTTAAACAGGCATTTTGGCATTCTTTCCCATCATGGCTCTCCCTCTCCTTATCCCACGCTCTCCGATATTCTCACAATCGAAATATCGGTATCGTAGCAGCCCTGCGGCATTCGGGCCATCTCCCACGCTCATCCAGTCGAACCCTGTCGTTCCAGGAAACACAGCGTGTCTTCGCCTTTCCCGAAGTTCGGACAGTGCACTGGCTGCGACTCAACGCTTCGTTCCAGTCGGCGCGCCGAAAGCGCATGCTGGTCGTTAAAGAATTGGTTGGGCCAAGCGCATTGTCGCTTCAAGCGAGGGCGCACTTCTCATGCATTGTCCTCCTACGCGTCCGAGCTGCTCTTCCCCGAAACGGCCACTAAGAGGACAAGTACGGTCGCGCAGCCGCGACCCCCCCGAGCGACGTTCAGCGAAAGGGAAGGGTCTCGTACCAGGAACCCCTGGGGGCCAGCGTGGGAGACCAGCCGCTCAATGGGAGTAGTTTGCTTTCCATTGATAATTGCTGTCCAAGAACATGCAGAGAGAGAGCCGAGAAAGAAGCTTTGTATAGCGTACGGTGCTACGCCGTTCCTCCTGCACGATCGCCTTATGAGCGGCAACATAACACGTCCCCCCTTAAGAGTACGCTGGGCTGTTCTACGCTCAGTGGTACGATAAATCACTGCCGCGATTAGGTCACTGGACTTTCTAAGCATACAACAGTATACACAAACATCAAACACCATTGCGAGACAACACGACAGGAGAATACAAGAAACGAAAACAAATACATGCTAAACGATCAAGCACACCATTGCTGCTTCAAGCAGTAAGATCACTAGTGTCTGTTTCTTGGATTGTCAATCACACAGTCCACAATATACAGCAGCGAGTGGGCAGGAACATTCACGTCCCCCCCTCAGTTGGCATGGCACTGTTATTCTGATGGCTTCCACAAACTATTCTGGAGCCTCGATAATGCATCCGCATTCCCGTTACATATACCCTTCCGATGTTGTACCGAGACATGATATCGCTGTAAAGCCAGCGCCCATCTTGTCAATTTCGCCCCGTGCGGAGTAGAAGTTGTAAGGTACGACAGCGGATTGTGGTCGGAAACGACGTTTACTATGGCACCGAAAAGCCAGTAGTCAAACTTCTTTAAGGCCCATATTATTGCGAACGCTTCCCTCTCAATTGTCGACCAACGCATCTGGGTCGGTGAGAAGCGGTGGCTTGCAAAGGCGATAGGCCTCTCTTCCCCATCGGCTGACATTTGCGCCAAACATGCTCCCGCCGCCGTAGCTGAGGCGTCTGTGAAAAGCCAATAGGGCTGAGATGGCTCTGGGGTGTTTAGCGCCACGGCCTCGCACAAAGATTGTTTGAGCATCTCAAATGCTGCCTGAGCTTCCTCCGGCCAGGGTATCTTATTAGGTACCGCTTTCTTTGTTAACAGCGTGAGCGGGCTCGTCACCTCTGCATATCCTCGGACGTACTCGCGATAGTAACCGCACAGTCCTAACAGGCTGCGTAGTTCCTTTTTGGTGCGCGGTGGTACCAGGTTCTTAATCGCTGCTATTTTTTCAGGGTCTGGTGCGTGTGTCCCTGAACCGACAATATGCCCCAGGTAATGTATATGGGATCGCGCAATCTGACACTTCTCCGGACTGGCTTTCAGTCCCGCCTTCTCTAAGACATTAAGAATAATGTCGAGATGCTTTAAGTGCTCCTCCCAAGTGCTAGAAAAAATAGCAATATCATCAAGGTATGCCGTGGCATACATTTGATGTTGCGACAAGAGTTTATTCACCATTCTTTGAAAGGTTGCCGCGGAATTTTTTAGCCCGAAAGGCATCACTTTCCATGCGTACTGACCCTCGTGCGTTACAAACGCGGTGAATTTCTGACTCTTCTCTTCCATCGGTACCTGCCAGTACCCGCGTCTAAGGTCCACTACCGTAATGAACTGCGCTCTGCCTACTCGGAAAATCAATTCCTGAGGATTCATCATAGGGAACGCATCCACTTTGGTGACGGCATTTAACGCCCTGTAGTCCACACACATGCGGATAGTCCCATCCTTTTTTCCGACGCATACTACCGGGTGTGCAAACTCACTCTCCGTGGGGTAGATCAACTTCCAAGTCAAAAGTTCGTCAACTTGCCGGCTGACTTCCTTCTTTAATAGTTCCGGCACCCGATAAGGAAACACCTTTTTTGGCTGGTGGCCCGGTTCTATTTCTATCCTATGTTCGTCTACCTTCGCTATACCCGGGGTGCCGTCAAAGAGTGTGCAATGTCTTTGGAACACCGCCTGTATTTCCGCCTGCGCGTCAGCATCAAGGTGAGCAACCTTCTCGCTCGTTAGCACTAGCTCTTCCCGCTTTATAGTGGTTGGTTGTGGAGCATATTCCACCTCCCCAAAATCATGGTCCTCATCGAAGACTACCCCAATATGACTGACCCTTGTATAGTAAGGTCGAATGTTGTTGGCGTGGACACTTTTCACCTTTCCCTCAGATGTTTCAACGCGGTAAGAGTGTTCGCGCTCACGTCCAACCACTGTGAATGGGCCTAGCCATTTAGGTGACATCTTACAATTCCGATCATTGTCGAAAACCACAACCTGGTCGCCAACGTTAAAAGCTTTGAGCCTGGTGCTGCGATTATAGGCACTGGCGTAACTCTCCTGATGAGTTGCACTAGTTAGCTCAGCAATATTAGCGGCCGTCTCGAGCTGCTCCTTAAGTTGCTGTAAATACTTAGCGGGGCTTTCTCTCTGGCCTAATGATGCCTCCCTTTCTTCATCAATTTGCGCATCTTCGCCGGAAACGTCTTTCTTCTCCAAAGTAAGATTGCATGCCACGACCTTTGGTTTCTCTACTGCTTGTTCTGCCTCGGGAGCAGGCTCGGCCGGTGCTCGACAGGGTGCCAGAGGGCTGCTGGCCTTCGACAAAAGTTTCCAATCTTCCTCGGTCAACAAACAATCTGTGCCCTCGACGAGCTCATCAGTTAACGCGCAGAGTAGGTCGACGCTCTGAGGCTCCGTAACCTCTCGCGGGCTATTTAATTTGACCGGCAACGTAGCTAGCCTTGCCTCGATAGTTTTACCAAAAGCAGACACCAATCTCACCTTGCCAGACGGCTCTACTAAACTTCTCGGAAGCAGACTCTCCCGAAAGACAGTTATTTCACTCCCTGTATCCAAAATTGCATCTGCGGATATACCTGCACATGATACGGGAATTAACTGCAGTTTATTTGTGCCTTCACCCTCGTGTTTTAGAGACTTCACCTTTGCGCTAAGTACTCCATCAGGTATTTCAGTTTCCGTCTCGTGGGATAACGTTACCTTTTGGACCTTCCGCTTTGGCTCGGTAGCCTTCTTCGGGTTGCTCTCCTTATCACTAGACTTCGGGCACTCTTTAGCGAAATGGCCTGAGCCGTGACATAAGTGGCACTTCAGAGCCCCTTTCTCTACTCGTGTCGCCGGCTTCTGCCCCATTTCTACAGTTGGTTGCTTTGAAGCACGCCCTTTTCCTTTCGCTTGTTCGAAAGTTTGCAGCACTTTAGCGATCTCAGTTGGCCTAAGCCATCCCTCGCCTTCTCTTAGTCTCACATACTCAAGACCCTCCGTGCTAAGGCCCGATTTTATGCGGTCAGCAACCATGAGTTCTGCCATCACTTCTACCGTGTCGGCCTCTCTCACTTGGAGGTAGTAGGAGAAATAAGTTTTCACGCGGGACGCGAACTGCGCCCACGTCTCTTCCTTCCGCTTTACCGCTGTTTCGAACCTCTGCAGATACTCTGCCGGAGAAAGCTTCAGTTCCGTCAGTACTGCTGCTTTAACTGCCTCGTAATCTGCACTCTCTTCAGAGTTGAGGTTACGCAGTAAGTAACGAACTCGTTCAGTTAGTGCTGGTATAACCAAATGCACGCGACTCTCATACGGTACTTGGTAAGTAGCAAATAGTTTTTCTACTTCCTCAAACCATAATGGCACATCCGCGTCACTCGGCAGGCGGAACCCTTTCAGCACTTTTGCACATTGCTGGACAGAATCGAAACACCGTCGCCCCCGATCGCCCGTCTCCGACCCAGAGTTGGACAACGTGCCATTGAGACGTTCCGCGTTCATTCTAGTTTGCAATAGCTTTTCGTACTCAATCTGGAGATTGAGCTTTTGAATTTCAAGTTCGAGCGTTCTCGTTTCACTTGAATTCGGCAAAACCTGAGATGCCAGCTGCATCGATTCTTGCCTCTGAGTAGGCACTCTCGCCTCATTTGACTGATCAGAATTTAGAATACCATGATTTGATGGCTCTCGACTCCGATCCATTGCTACCGCACTCGCACCTTCATCTCCATTAGACTCCATTGTTTCAGCACCCCCGCGTGTTCTCACCATGTGCTCTACACATAAACTGCCATGCCAACTAGAGAAAAACGCAAGAAATCCTGCTCACCCTTTGCTGTATGCACTGTCGTTCCTGGATCTCTTCCACGGTGCCGGAGTTGGCTGCTGTGGGATCGTCTCGACGTTGCCGCTGGTGGCTGACGGATGCCTTGCCCCTCGGTCTCCTCGGCACTGGTCCAGTGTATGGTGCTGTAGAGCTTCGCCGATCCCTGTCCGACTGCGCCAGTTATGTTTTTCTTGTTCGTTTTCTCCTTGATGTGGACTGAAGTCCCGTCAAGAAGATGATCGACGTCGATGAAGCAGGAGGCAGGTTGGAGGTAATGAACTTGAAGGTATATTGTAGCAAATATTTACAGTCATATGTACATCTTGCCGAAGCACACTGATGATAACATAGACATCAACAGCGTCTTACTCTTCTACTTAACTTTTCTTAAGTTAGAGCCTAGAACACTGTTACTACATACAACGAACCTAGTCTCACTGTTCGACCACCGAGTGGTTACGGCCCAGACAGAAGTTGCATCGTACGGAGTCTTACTGATCGATCAGTTAAGTGATTACAGCCTAGACTGAAGGGAAACGAATCCCGTCCAGTCTTTAGTACCTTGCGGTAACAAAGAAAAAGGGGAGGTGGCCACTGCTGGTCCGCCTCAACCTTCTGTTATCCAATCTGTTTATCCTCAGATTAAGCCACTCCCTAGTGGGCTGTCCCTAATCCCGACAGCAGCGTCTTTGCAGTTTAAACAGGCATTTTGGCATTCTTTCCCATCATGGCTCTCCCTCTCCTTATCCCACGCTCTCCGATATTCTCACAATCGAAATATCGGTATCGTAGCAGCCCTGCGGCATTCGGGCCATCTCCCACGCTCATCCAGTCGAACCCTGTCGTTCCAGGAAACACAGCGTGTCTTCGCCTTTCCCGAAGTTCGGACAGTGCACTGGCTGCGACTCAACGCTTCGTTCCAGTCGGCGCGCCGAAAGCGCATGCTGGTCGTTAAAGAATTGGTTGGGCCAAGCGCATTGTCGCTTCAAGCGAGGGCGCACTTCTCATGCATTGTCCTCCTACGCGTCCGAGCTGCTCTTCCCCGAAACGGCCACTAAGAGGACAAGTACGGTCGCGCAGCCGCGACCCCCCCGAGCGACGTTCAGCGAAAGGGAAGGGTCTCGTACCAGGAACCCCTGGGGGCCAGCGTGGGAGACCAGCCGCTCAATGGGAGTAGTTTGCTTTCCATTGATAATTGCTGTCCAAGAACATGCAGAGAGAGAGCCGAGAAAGAAGCTTTGTATAGCGTACGGTGCTACGCCGTTCCTCCTGCACGATCGCCTTATGAGCGGCAACATAACAATGTCTATCGAGATGACAGCTCCGACTCAATGAGAACTTTGTGAATGCGTTTTCAGTATCACAACTTCCCTTTCTGTCAATCTCTTTCTGTTCTCTCCGCTTCAGAAACACTTGAAGTGCGATTATGCGAGCAATGATATACCATACTTGCACTGATGCGTCAACACACTAACTTTGTGTGCCGTTAGCGGCATATTGTGCCCCATTTCGTTGCACGGATTCAGCGAACGCAACAAAACGTTGGATCGCTATATGCACGTTGCGAAAACGCACGACTCGTGTTATGACTGATCTCATGAACAGTCATTTTAGCTCATCCACTGGTTCGTGCCTAATGTGTACAGAAGCTGTGAACTTGTATTAGTTGCATGATTACTTACGTAAACTCTGGGTGATGAAAGACACCGATTCATGCAGAATAGTGGTTGAGCTAGCATGTCTAGCTACTTACATGTTAGCAAAAAAAAAAAAAAGAACTCATTGATCAAATGCTGTCATAAATTCACCATAGGCGACAAGATATGTTGTTGACGTACGAAATCGCAGCCTCTGGCTTAGTGGCGCCGATTCACGTTTCGAAAGCTCTAATTGACGGAACTTTGCGAAGAGTTAATTAAATTTCAGTTCCAGCTATTGACGCTTAATATTGTGTGCCAGCACTTCTCAGGCTTACGTATGTACGAATGTTGACAAAAAGAAAGAAAAAAGAACCTTTAGTTGTGTCGGAGGCACCCGTGAAGGTAAAAAAATGCATCACCACTAGGCAGTTTAAGACAGCAGCAATTTCTCCCCATTGTTTTTCCTTTATATTCTTTTTTTTTCTGGCTACCTTGTTTCACCGTGACTGTCGGTTAAAACATAAGAAAAAATATAAGCTACACGCAAAACCACTGCTGCCTTGTCCAACAACAATTAGCAAAGATGCTCCATCCAAGAATGTTCGCTCATGTGCATGGAGTCCAGACAGACAGACAGACAGACAGACAGACAGACAGACAGACAGACAGACAGACAGACAGACAGACAAATTTATTCAAATATCCGGCGATGATAAATCGGGGCGGGCTTGAATCCGGACCTAGGCATCGGCCGCGAGCCCTTGGGCTCTGGCGGCTTCCTCGGCTCGCTGGACTGCCCAGAGTTGTTCTAATGCGGAGCTGAGCAGAGCCTCCACCCAACGCGTCCTGCGGTTCGAGACTGCCTCCTCGATTGTACTGCTTATTGCGTCGTTCAGAATCGAGCACTCCTGTAACATGGAGTCAAGAGCATTTTTTTTTAACCATCAGGTATATTATCTCTGGTTTGAGGTCGAAAACTTGATCGCTGCGGCAAATTTTATCAGGCATCCTTACACCGGTACTCAGTCAAACGTTACGCTCTGGACCTAAACTGTGAAGTTTTAGTTTTCAGTATGCCTATTATTAAATCATCAGGGGGATGGGGCTTCCGTTTCGAAGGAAAATCGGCTGTCACGACACTCTTAGGTGAAAGGCATGTGCATCGGAGTTCTCTGGGTGGGGCTTACATATTTCCTTGGTTGTGACCTACTATAAACAAACAGGCGAATGCTAATGACTCGAACTAAGCCGAACAGTGCTTCGCGCTCGTTGAAACAATTTAAAGGTTCCCTCAACATATTGCTCATTTATGGCTGGAATGTGCACAAAACGCGCGCGCTATTTTACTGTTTACGCCTGACCATACAAGCGAAGAGTCCGCTTCATTGTAAATGTAAAGGCATTTAATTCGGATTCATTCGAATTTATGTACCTATATTATGCTAAAGGTCGCCGAAGCATACCACTAACCTTTATGAGAATAGAGAGTAGTCACCTAAATGAAGGGGAAATTGTGTCCTCGGGTAACGCTCACGATGAAATTTCTGAAGAGCTAGATCCGGAAGCAGAGCTGTCCTGCATGCACACACGCTGCATAATCAGCGTTGCCGACTTCATTCCCCCTTCGTTTATCGCCGCATAAGCCGCAGGTGCATTTCGTGCCTGAGAGACCGGACGAAAGTTTGCCGCGCTGAAGTAAACAAAGAACCATCTTGCAACGGGGTGGGGGGGGTGGGGGGGGGGACGGGACGTCACTGTGCCGGCAAGAAACAGTGTGAGCAACCGTCATTTCAGTCTAATTCCTAGGGTGCTTTGTTTTTTTCCTATTTCACATATTCTGGACTATACTACTCTGGTACAGTCGAGGAATGCAGAGGACGGCACGTGGGTTGCATATTCTCCATAGCTAATGAAAACATTAACCGCTGTTTACCACCAAGCACCGCAACGCTGATCCTGTTGCCGACGTTTGTCAGTACAATATAGTATCGTATGCGTGTACAGTGGCTCTCTCCTAACGCTCCCCGCTTCTTCCATTCTTCTTTGTGATCCCCTCTCGCTTCCCGCTGACTGTTGCGCGCAATTCCTGTCATGACGTTTTGATTCCCGGATCATTTCTTGAACTCTTAAGCTGCCGGCGAACAGTTTGGCCTCCTCGAAACGCGGCCGCTCGTCAATCTTCGCGACTGATGGCGGGCGCGTGCAGCGCCGACTCCTCGGTCGCGGCGAGAAAGCTGTCTCCTCGGCCGGAACTACCGTTGCGCGGGCGGCAATCGGCCCGAAGACGGGAGCCGCTTCAGCGGTCAGTCACGGAGGGCGCCTCCACGGGCCTCCCTGGGTGGGCCGGCTTCGGGACGCGCGTGCGACCTCTGCCACGGCCTGCGCGGGCCACCGCTGAAACTGAAGACGGCGCTGAAGAAGCGCTCCTACACATTCGCGTCGAAAGGGGCGCGCCCGCGGCTGACGTCGACTCGGCGCGCGGGCGGCTCCGCTTCTCGCTCCATGGGGACGCGTGGGCGCGGTCGCATGGAGAGGCGACGCCGTCTTTGCCATGGGTCGCCGCGGCGGATTGGCCGAGCGCGCGTGCTGTCAGCCTGCGCGGCTGTTTGATGATGGTGTATGCGCAGCGATTACAGGGACGGAGCGCCATCTCGACCGCTCGATCTCGTCGTGATTGCAGACCACGCGGCAGCGCGTGGCTTCGAGCGCACAGAGGGAACAGGGAAGCTTGCCTCGTGTTTTTGTATCCGAGCTATCCATAAGACGTTGGAGCGCTTTCGGATTCCTTGATTGCCTCGGGCCGCGGTCGGTTAAATGGTAGAGGGTTGGCACGTAATGCGGTTTGATATGCAGGAGGAGCTCGCGCAGCGGTAGTTCCAAATAAAGACAGAATAAAAAACTTGCGTTGTGGTATACATTGGTTCGCGCTTCTTTCCCTTTACGCTTTCAGAGGCTGATGTAACGGCAGACTGAGTCGTCATTTGCTTATTATATGTTTGTGGCAGTGCCTCGTGCATTTTTTTTTTTTTGTTTCCTAGCTTTCTGCATCACTACGAGCGATGCTCAAAATACACATAACGGTTCGACCGTGCTTGCTGTGATCGCATGTCAGTGATAGCAATAATTTCGTTTCATCCCCATTCTGGCTGCCTTGGAAGATCCTTCGATCAGCGTGATCTTTTCTCTCTTTTTTAAAAATTTTTCCTCCCCACAGGTTATATTCCTCCTTTCTAATCTTCAAATCTGCGACTAAATTTCTCATTGGCGAAGTGTGAATTCGTGTCCCTCGTTCGTTTTAGTCACAGTGCGATCGCTACAGCAGACATTCTTCTGGGCCTGGAGGCACGCTGCGTGTACTTCGCAAAACGGACACATGATGACTGAATTAGTGTGCATGGCCTTGCCTGACAAAAGGCGTGTACTGCGCAAGTTAGTCGACGAAACATATTGCACGCTGTACAAAAATACAGAAGGATTTATCACTGGTGTACACAAATAGTTTTTTTCGAACGCTCCTTTTGACTGCTTGCCCGTAGCAACCGCATTCATGGTTCGGGCTGCCGCTGCTTGCGGATAGCCTTCAGACGCGCCGTCACTTCCGTCCCGCTGTCGAGGGAGCATGGCCGTCGCCCGTACGAGCCGACAGCCCCCTGCGCAACGTGGCAGCAAAGGCAAGCTAACGCGGCAACCATTTGACATGTCTGGCGGCACGGCTGGTTTGCGGCGCCTATCAATTAGTGCGGCGACGAGACAGGTTACGTGTCTGCGCAGAATCGGCTGCAGGAGACTGCGGGCACTTGTCGGCGCCCGAAGGACGCGCATATGACGACGAGGGCAACGACGATGGAGGAAAAGCGAGTGCACTGCTGCCGAGACGGAAATGAGAGGCGGGAGACAAAAGCCGGAGCGCGCCCGACGCCCTTGAACGGCTCGCGTCCGTAAGACTGCCGCCGCAGCCAATGCCTGGCAGTGCATGCGCCCATCGTCCATGGAGCGCGAACGACTGCGGTTAACGCGTGTTCGGCAGTTCGAGACACCTTGGCGGACAGTGAAAACACGTGCTTCCCGATCGATAGAGCGTCCCAAGCTTGCTGTCCCGAACAACGTCGGCCAGAAAGAGCACGCGTATCGGTTGCTCGCGAGAAAGGGAACCGAGCGGCCTTGCGCACGTGTTAAGCGCTCTCGACATATACCGCTTCCAGAGCTGTCCTGCCTGCTTAGTATAATCGGAAGGCCTGTAGCCTCCGTTGCTTCGGCTTCCCAAAAAGTGAGCGTCGGCGCATGGCGTTATGGCTAACTGCAGCGAAGCGCGCACCAGTGGAGGTCGTAAGCCATTTGTCAATATATATAACTTTTCAAACAGGAAGACATTAATTATATATAGGTAACACAGGTGATGCTTCACTTATAGAGGACTGGAACGTCAACACGACCAGGCGATACGAATCTTCTGTTTATGAGTGACGGAGTGTGCGAACAACAATGGAAGGTCACGGATTGTATTTCGCCACCTGGACTGCCTCCACCTGGATTTCACGTTATTCCATGTTTTCTTCACCGGAATAGAACCTTTGTGAATAGGAATCGAACCCATGCCCTCATTTTCATATAGGTGCCTAGCGCCGTATCCACTGAGCTGTAGGCTGAATTGAATGCAGTCATCATTCACTTCTCGTGCTCTGAGGACAGTGCGTAAGATTTTACAATCAAGTAGCGTAGGGCCTTTTTTTTTTATTTGCTGCTCCGTTCATATCTTATGGCCACTGAAATTTAGTTTGGTCATGGATATAGACGTGCTTTCCGTTTACCACTTTCCCGTGATCTGATCATTTAATAAACAGTAGCTGGATGTTGCGGCTGTGCGTGCGGTGTGCTATGCAACCGACGTGTGCCGAAGCTTTCGGCAAGTATGTGTTCAAGAGACGGCAAGTCTTCGTAGCGGTGCGCAAAGCCAGTGATAGGCGTAAGGGCGCCAGCTTCACTGAGTCCTCCTTGTTTAAACGGAGGAGGGAGCAATAAATCATAGGACCGTATAGTAAAAGGCGACAACTTGTGGCTTTTATTAACAGCTGGGCTGTTTAAGGTCGAGACCGACCCTGTGGAGCGTCGTTCGCAGTTAACAGTGGAGCTGTCGCGGAGAAACTAAAGGCTATTAGGCTTTGCCAACTATACACACACTTCTACATGATAGTGATTATGCGAAGGACAATATAGAAGGAAATAAATAAATAAATAAATAAATAAATAAATAAATAAATAAATACGGAAAAATTTTAAAAGAAAGACAAGGTCTCGGATTGCGCAGAAGGGAAAAGCTGAACCGCGGAGCTTGCCCTCGACCCTCTACCCATATCCTTGCCTTCAGTCCTCCGCTACGTGACAGTGAGCAATGATAGTGCTGCATTATAGACCCTTTTCATAAACTGCAAGCAAGCGTTCCTGCACTGCAGCTTGCCCTACTAATGGCGGCATTGGCAATCCGGCAAAAAACGTGTGCAAGTGCAATTTGCTTGCGATAGGGCGTGTGAAATGTCGACCTAGCCCTTCTGATACAAGCAAACCCAAAAAACGGGCCGCAGCATGTGCAACTTGAATTTTGACAGCATTTAAAAAAAGGCAGCTGTCGCCATTAGTAGGGCAAGTTGCATTGAAGGGAAGCTAGCTTTACAGTTTATAAAAAGGGTCTACGGTGACAGTGAACTTGACACCCTTGCCCCAGTCCAGCTGTTCACTCAGATTTCACATGCGTGGAATTGGCTTAACTTTTAGTGAGCCTCAGTGGTGCTCACGTCTTACCGTGGTCATTTTGAGGCTGGCCGGTAACAAGTGATAAAGCAACAACAAAACAACGTTAGCTTCAAGGCATTTTTCCTTCTTGCATCGGGGGGACGCGTATTCGCATGCAAATCTGTCGAGAGCGCTGCACCGGTTCCTTCTTTCTTTTTCTCTCTCTTGTCAGAAAGCCGCATTAAGCATTGCAACTAGGCCAGCAAGAACCTCGATCTAGATACGCGCTCCACTCGTTGGACCAAAATTACAATGACGACTCGGTTCCGATAGGAGATGTGGGGCAGATTGACTCGCGTTTCGCGCTATTGCATGAACTCCGCGAAACGAGGCTGCAGGGCGTAACGTGCTTCAGGCGTCCTAAACTTCACTGCACACTTGAAGTTATACGAAGGCAGGCGAGGTCGCCGTCGGTGCTA
This sequence comes from Hyalomma asiaticum, assembly GCA_013339685.2. Taxonomy (NCBI): domain Eukaryota; kingdom Metazoa; phylum Arthropoda; class Arachnida; order Ixodida; family Ixodidae; genus Hyalomma; species Hyalomma asiaticum. The sequence continues at coordinate 196,944,075 of CM023481.1, read as the reverse complement.
CTTTAGTTTCTTCTTTCCATGGTCACGGCTATAGCCATATAAGCCTATAGCATACTGTATGTTCTTTACGTGTGTGACTCCCAAGTAAACCTATATAGACCTCCTTTGCGTCAGGTTCGGTAAACGGCACGGCCACCTCTCTTGCGCTGTATAGTCAGCTTTATTTTAAGAACTGCTTGTCACGTATTACTATCGCCGATATTGAAAAGAAGTTTTGTGCGCGTTTGTTATGGCTCTCATTTTTGCACCTCCTTCCCAGAATCGAGGAGCACAGTTACTCAATTGCATGATATATCCTTAATTGCTGTTTTCTAGGTTATTCCGCTCTCGCTTTTTTACCCGGTATAGCGCCTTCGCTCAAAAGCTCCAACCGTGGCGCACCTCATGCTCAGATCTTGGTTTTGCCACGTATTATACCGGGCATAAAACTTAAGATTTTCAGAGTTGTACACCCTAAAGATGCATAACTATAACGGCACCGTTACGCTCTTTCTGATGTTCTATTAACAGGAAGTGCAAGTTACTGTTTACTTATCTGTGAATTATCTTCTTTTTATTATTGAAAGATAATCACGATTTGAGAGGATCCTACCGGTAACAGAACAATTATTCTATCACGCAGTTCTTACTGGCGGTAATTCGAACGTCATCACCAAAACATGGGTAACACGGAACGTATTGTCTTACAGGGCAACTCCGGTGGTTTATCAATGTCCGCTGACTTCAATGAACTTATCAATATATGCTCTACTCGTCCTTTAATAATGTATGCCAAGCCAGGCAGTTGCAAGTCACCTGTGTTTTTGGCGTCATTACCCACAACGCTGTCTACCGGAGTATGCAGGCCGTCAAAAGCAAAGCGGTGATACTTCAGCGCTAAAATCGTCACTGACTAGTTCGGAAAAACTGGCATAACTTAATACCATCATTGGATCACTTCGCCACTGCCATTTTGTCTGGCACCAGCTCCATATTTGTGGAGGCAGGGAGGCTGTAACGTCATCGCAAGCGCAGCACGAAGCGTTTACCTGTTTCGGTTCGAACGCATCGTCCGTTCTGTTATCTAAAATTTTTGGTGAGTTTCTGAGCAAACTGAACCATCGTGGCTGTTAGAGGACTATCAGTACCATGGGAAAACAATGGTATCAGAATGTGGTGAAAAAACCGCCGGAGTTCCCCTGCCACTTCCGATGGTTGGAATGTTGCATAGATATAAGTGCTTATAAGATATTGGTCTAGGCTGGCATTAGCCTGTATTTCTTTGCGATATGAAAAATAAATGATAATGTTGCATGTGGACTAGTTGCTGAAATTTCTATATATGAAAAACAAAAATTGACATGCTTTGCAATTACAACGATTGAGATGGAAATAACAAACACCATCAGCGTCATTGCGACTATGCCGGCCTCGTTGGCATCTTGTGTGAATCTTTTTGCAGAGCAGATGTAACGCACACTGTGTGGCGTCTCCAAAACTGAAGTTTTGTCAGCGAGGTCAGTGTGCCTATCTCCTGAGCTACGCTCTCGAAACTATATCTAAACATACAGTTGCTCTCTTCGGTGCGAGTGAGAGCAGTAAAACCTTGTTATTTTAACCTTGTTATTTTGCTGGGAAATAAGATGTAATTGATTGATTGGTCCATTCCTTCCTTCCTTCCATTCATTGAAAAGTTCACGTCAACAACTCTAGGCCTTAGTAAAAGGGCACTTTTCTTAAAAAGAACAGAAAAAGAGTGAAAGAATGCAGCACCCCCAAGAAGGAGTGGTGCAAAATGCAGCACCCACTGACCCCTCCCCTTCCCGAATTACTTAAAACATGAGAAAAAAAATAATCGACAAAAAGAAATCACCGGCTAAACATAGGGCTGGAAATACAACAGATAAAAAAAAATATCAGAATTATAAGCCAAGGCATTTTGTTGTGTTATAACGCGTGTAAAAGTGTTAGAGGCACAAATTGAAATTGCGTGAAAAATTCTCGGATTACGCAAATTATGGCAGCCATTTTGGGAAATGCGTAGAGCCTGTAGAAGGTAGGACGCGCCTTTATATGCAGGCATCAAACACACAGCAGCTGGTAGAACGTGCGCTGAAATACCTGCGCCCTAGGTAATGAGGGTAGCCAAGAGAAGTTAGCGCCATACTTGAATGCGAAATGCATTATTATATGCCCAACGAAATGAAAAATCCGGAGAGTAGCGTCGCCACCCGATGGCGGGAAAAGTCATATGACAAAATCATGGCGCTGTGTGATGACGTCACGCTTGACTTCATGATGGCTTCATAACATGACGTGACACGATTACGTCATTTTATGACGTCACGTTACGTGTGCATCGATTTAGTCTTCACATCTATACACGACGTGCTTTCGCATTCAATGCAAGTAAGGGGGCATGTGCCCCTGTAGCTATTGCTTATGTCTGTGGATGGGTGGTGGGGTCACTAAACAAATTAATATTGCTGCTGCTACATGAGTCTCGTCTATCCCTTATCATCAAGCAGTCGAGTTAGGCCAACGGAGCGCTTGTCACTTGGTTGTGTGACCCTTAACTGTCCTTGCTTCGCCTGCTTGGACAGAGAAATGCAACGGCTGACCGTGTTGCAACGGCTGACTGGAGCACGTGGTGACAGGCCAGCACGTGCTCCTACGTGCAGACCTCCTGTTTCACACGTTGAACTAAGTGGAGGTTGCTGCAACCGCACTTCATATAATCGAGTCTACCATGCGTGTTCTGCGAGTGGGACATTGAATTCCATGTATTACGTTTGATTTTTCCGATACAGCGATTTTGTTATAACGGTATCTTTTCGTACACCGTACCGCACCACAATCAAAACTTTTTCGGAGAGCTCGAGAAGCATTGGTCAATTGTAAGTTTATAGGTGTGTTGAATTGAGTCATAACGCGTTGCAATTGAGTCATTGTAGTCGTCACACTTACAGACGGCACGCACTGGTGGCTGCTAATGTTCCATCAGTCTTCAGTGTAAGGGAAAGAGACTAAAAGATGGCTGTGAAAGGAACATTTCATTGGACTTTTCCTACTCAGAAAGAAATAAAGTACATGAACGTGTCATCGCAAAACCCCAAAGCTTTCTGCGTTCCCCTTCGCTTCCTCATATACATTGTTCGCATATATTTTCGCGTGTTATCGATTATTGAGTATGAGGTATCGAATTCAACTATGAACATTTATTCTCCAAAGCGTGTTGATGGGATAGTTCATCGCTTTAATAAAAAAAAAAAAAGAAGAAGAAACTGACTTTCTTGCGTTTTCTTGATTAAGTTCTGAACCCCTAACTAAGCCGCGGCTGAGTGAATACCCAAGGTAAGCGGTGGTACATAAAGCTCAGCGTTGACAAATGGTTACCACATTAGCGTATTGTGTGAGGCGATATGGATGAACCGCGAGAACTGAAAGAACGCGTAGCGTGATCAAATTTCCCTGCGCTACGCGCGTGTTGCACGCTGCTGTGGAATGAAGGGCAAGATGCATTCAATCTCTAAGGTGAAGGAGCATACCTACGTGATCAGCTCACGAACCGGTTCGAGAGGTTTGCGTTTTCCTTCTGGTTAAAGATGTCTCTGTTGCAGCAGGCCAGCTTGACTACGCGTCGTCAGTAGCTTACGCGACGAGGGATCCATGTCCAGAAGCATAAATTCCCTTCCCTTCCTTTCTCTTTTGCGTTGCTTGCAACCTTTGTCGCGCTAGCATTCGGCTTAGTTTTCAAGTTTGATACCGGCGATCATGAGCAGTCGAAGGAGGTGTCCCTCCGGTTCGGAGAGCCAGTCCGCATGCATAGCCGCCGCGTGTTTGCTTGCTGCAGTTGATCACCAAGACCCCCCACGTCCCGCTCGGTCTGTGCGGCAAGAACAAGATTTCTCCCTTGCTCCTTCTTTCCGAGTGCGCGACCTGCGACAGAGCGTGACACCCTCTGCATGTTAAGCGCAGGGACGCGAACAGCGAAAAATAGCAACGTAAAAGAAAATGCAGAAAGAAAAAGATTACAAACCTACTCCAGCCTACCTGCAGGTGCTTTGCAATGCGCAACAGCAGTCGTGTCAAGGTTGTTCAGTGCGAAGGTTTTGAAATGATTTTATTGCTGCTTTTCTTAAACGCTCGGTGCAACAAGAGTGAGAAGGTAGAGGAGTAGAGAAATAAGACAGGTGCACGTTCGATTTGCTACCCTACGCAGATGAACTACGCTAAAATGAAGAGACGAGTCAGGTAGGGTACAAACTGACCGCTCTTACTGACAATGACAGTGTGTGGTTATTTTGCTTTTGTGCATTTAATGATAGCCAATAAACTTCGATGGTTGGAGGCGTAGAGGTATACGATCACGGCCAGACGCATTGTTCCCGCGACGAAGTAGGTCTGGCCTCACCCAAAGTCGTCTGAGCAGCCATTAGTTTAATAGCACCTTTTGGTTCAGGTTCATTAAGAAGTACTTTTCCCAACTCTATTCTCACCACCTCCTTCCACTCCAGCCTTCTCGTCTTCGTGAACGTACCACATCTCTGAAGAATGTTACTCCCCCGAAAAAGTAGCAATTCTTTGCTTACTGTGACTGCGTTCCCCTATGTGGGTACACCTTGTAGGTGAGCCATAGTCGTGTCTCTCAGCTGCATTTCAAAATAACGTACCCCTTCAGAGAAGCTTGCAAACACAGGGAGGATCAGACGACGCGCGACACCACAATTTAGCAACTTCCTTATTATTATTATTATTATTATTATTATTATTATTATTATTATTATTATTATTATTATTATTATTATTATTATGCGATGCCGTCCCACACGGTTCCAACCACTTTTTTTCGTCAGGCGTTGGTCCCAGCGATTACGATGATGGAGCAGGAGAAGAACGACGTCGAAAAATTAATTGCTACAACTTTACCATACGGCGCTGGCTATGCGCGAAATACTCATAAAATACGTCGCCTTAACACGGATTGCTTAGGTATACCAGTCTGTCAGCAAGGAAGGTGGTAGCGAGCGTTATATGAAGGCCTGTTGAGTTTCATTTTTACGCCTGTAAAGCCCCTGAGGATTCGGTCACTAACACCCAATAGGAGGTCTAAAACGCGTGTTTTCGAGGTGCAATTTCCTGAATGCGCAGTGTGAAATGTTTCATGGGGCCATCAGCGACGAGCGAATATCATAGATTAAGCCACCTTTTCGTGCTTTCTCACTTTCGCATTGGCTGAAAGCACGGCTTAACGTGGCGGTTGGTCGCATACATAGTCGGCCGCTTGGCGATGAAAGTGGAGCCGACCGAAGTCGGTCGCTGCTGCGAGCGCCGGTGTATACCATGCGCGCGGGCAGAAGCAGTGGCGCGCGTTTCGGCGCCACTCTCGGGGCAGCTGCTGACGCAGTGCGCGCGCTGATAAATAGGAAGAGCGCGCGCGGGCGGGCGGTTGCTGCTTTTGCATAACGGTGCATCCGCCTCGGAAGAGCGGGAAACGCTCGCGCCAAAAGTTGATTGCCGCCGGAGATGGGCGCGGACCGACCCGGCACGAACCTGGCCACGAAAACGAGCCGAGCCCAAAGACAAAAAAGAAGAGCGGAGAGAGGCAGAGCCAACACTAGGAGCGGGCAGAGGGAGGTGGGGGGGAACTAGTTTGGGAGCCAGGTTGAGTGACCCCTGGAGCTGCGTACGCTCCAGTTTGCTTTGGACCGAGCCCAGCACGGGCAGGTTTCCCTCTCGACCGCGCATCCGGGTGATTCGGAGAAGAACCCCTCCGAGGCCGGCCTCGCCCGGCGAACAGATGGTGGACAGCACCTGAGCTGCCGCACTGCTGGTCGAGGTGCTCGGAGTCCCGGCATGCGGACCGCACTTGTCCACCTTGCGGATCGTGGCAAAGGCCAGCACTCGAGTCGGCCGCGTACGCTGAAGTACTTGCCTTGAAGAATGAGTAGCCAACAGGCAATGTCAAGCGAGTCCTCTTGTCGAAACGTTGACTCCAGAGGCACTCCTTGTTCAACGACTCCCCTGAACAAGTGCCTCGTTTGTTTACTGCAAGGAGTGCGTTCAGATTGCTCAGTGGAAGTCTCAAGAACGGGCATGAATTCAACCATTACCACGCGCTCGACTCGCGTTTGTTGCTTGAAGGCACTAGCGCGCGGATGATGAACGGCGCGGTACTGCGAGCGTTGCCTATTAAGCATCTCAGCTCTCTTTTCACCCTTCGGTTTTGCTGTCACCGTTCACGGTATACATGTATTTATGGCATTGCTGTAATTGCTGTAAGGAAGCAAGCCTGATGGAGCTACTGCTCTCTGAAGGCGTCCTCTTGAATGACAAACTTTGATTATCGCTCCCTAAAGGAAAGCGGGCAATGGGATAGGCGGTGTTGGAGGAAATACTTGCAAGTTTCCTCAACCCACTCAGCCAACTACTGGGGGACCTCATGAAGGTCGGAGGGTCCGAGCTGAGCAAGGCAACTTCCTACTGCTCTTCACTAGATATTATGTGTTTGAGGGAAGATCCCCACAAGACGTGGTTTATGTCTGCTGTCGGAGAGACGCATTTACAAGGGGGAGAAGGGTAAAATGAGGGATGAGGTGACGGAGGAGGTAAGGGGAAGAAAAGGCTTGAGTCTGCGTCTGTCGCCCTCACACATGCGCGGGGATTAGTGCATGGGCGGTGGAAATGTCAGCTCTATTTCCTGAAACAGACACTCGGAAACGTTACTACCGCATGCATCTGGGTATGCGGCCACTCTCCTGCTTTGGTTTGTGGAGCGATAGTGTGATCCAGCTGCCGTTTTTGTAGCGAAGTTGCATGTCGGATAGGCTTCCGTGAATTGTTGTCGCCCGTCGGCATCGTCTGGACATCACGTCGCAGAAGAAGGCCATGCAAGCGTGCGCTTCTTGAGATCTACCGGCCTTCGTGAACACCTCTAACTGGAACATCCTTTGCGTGCGTTTGTGTGTGTGTGTGTGTGTGTGTGTGTGTGTGTGTGTGTGTGTGTGTGTGTGTGTTTTACTTTCAGTGCTTGTCTGGAATCTTGTACCCTCTCTCACTGTCATCTTCCTAACCCCCTCTACCCCTTCTCCCCAGTTCAGGGTAGCAAACCGGAGACTAATGTCTGGTTAACCTCCTTGCCTTTCCTCTTCATCTCTCCCTCGCTCTCTCGCCGTCCGTCAGCAAAAGCTCTAGGCCAATCCCAGAAAGAGCGAAAAACCGGGTAAGGGGCAGAAAGCTTGAAACATAGCGTTAATAATAATAATAATAATAATAATAATAATAATAATAATAATAATAATAATAATAATAATAATAATAATAGAATTGGTTTGCTCAGTTTGTGCTAGAAGAAATTCAAGTGCCACACCAATCGAAGTTACTCAACCATTCAACTATAATCGTCTGTAGACGTCTAAGATATGATTTGTGAATGAACAACTGCAGCCTACTTGCCCATGAAGCACCGCTTCACTACGGAAGAGAACATACCTCTATTCAGTTATCCGCCGACTTGACATTGGCTGGCGTTTTTATGAATGGATGAGTCCAAATGCATGTCGAGAGGGAGGTTGCGAAACACACACACACACACACACACACACACACACACACACACACACACACACACACACACACACACACACACACACACACACACACACACACACACACACACACACACACACACACACACACACACACACACACACACACACAAATCGGCTGTTTTACGTCCCGAAACTACGATGTGATTATGAGATACGCCATTTGGAGCGGAGTGCTCCGGAAATTTCGACCACTGGGATTCTTTAACGTGCGCTGACATCGCAGTTGCACGGGTCTGAATATTTCGCCTCCACTGAAATGCGGCAGCCGCGGCTGGTATTCTATCCCGCGACCTTAGGATCAGCAGCCAAGTGCCATAGCAGGTAGGCCACGTGGCGATGCTAAATAAATTCATTCACAACCATAATTTGTCGAACGTAAAGGGCAAACAGACCACTTGAAAAGGGAAGGGTCGTAAAAGGTTAAGAGAGCTATTATGTCAAATGGTGAAAAAGAGACAAAAAAAAATGAAGGTAAGGCGATATGAAACATGCACTAACAGGCAGGAAGATGGGGCCTAACCAGCTAGACAATTAGTTTTGATACCATGTAGCCACTTGAGCTGCCTTAATCTTACCAACTTGCAATTGTGATTCGGAAATTGCATTGTGCTCGAGTATAGTTCGTTAGAATGAAAAAATAATATTACAACGAGACTGCGTGCTATTTAATGACGGCCGTGGACAGCTGATAAGTGTTTGGCGTCGATTGCTCGGCTGGCGCTCATTTAGAGCCTCCGGCATCGTTACATGACCGGTGACTCAGAGGTATAGACACAATGCGCGGGGACACTGCCAAACTTCAGTTCTAACAAGACTCGTTTATTTGTCAGGAAGACACTCCGGCTCTGTATGTATAAGAGGATGGTGTTATACTTTCATTTGCTGTCGGCACTGAGAATTTGAAGTGTGTGTGTGTGTGTGTGTGTGTGTGTGTGTGTGTGTGTGTGTGTGTGTGTGTGTGTGTGTGTGTGTGTGTGTGTGTGTGTGTTTTACAGGCTCGAAGTGTATATGCAAAATCACATCATTAAATGACTTTTCCCTGATGCTTCTGGATGGGTATCTTTATTCCAGTTGTATAGACGCTACCTTCTGCGCATAATGGGCGATGGATATTGAAACACTGAGTTAGGTAGCACTTCTATGGTCTGGTCAAACGTCGAATGTAGTGTCGTAGGGAGGCCCTGTGCAATCCCAGTCTACAAATCCTGTCTTGCAATATTAAAACTTCAAGGCGCTGCACGCACGTCGGCCGTTCCAAATGGGTCAGCATATTTTCAATTCGCTCTCTTTCATGCTTAAACATCTCTCCGTAATCTGCGCGGTAAGTTTTCTGAAGAAACGACCAGGCTCACACTGTGCTGTTTTATTCCATTGTAAATTGACATAAAAATGCACCATTCAGCGCTGTTTACGTGTGAAGACGTCCTGCAATATGTTGAGCACCAAGTCCATTTACGTGAATTGAACCTGGATGAACGTACATTTATTTGCAACGGAAATCCTTGGCAGGGAACCTCGGTGCACTAAGCACTGCTGGGCCTGCACTGCTTTGCGGTGTATTCTTTCGAACAGAAACCTAAATGTTTAATTCGTAGACTTTGTTTCGTTCTCTTCTATACACTGAGTGCTTGCTCAGGGTATACCTGGACAATATAGGCAAGATATGCATGTGCCTATTTTTCTTGATAGTGGACTTGTATTCCTTTTTTTTAACACGCATAACATGAAATGTTCGTCTGATTAGCTGATTTCCTCTATTTAATTCTTTCGGGTAGGTTGTGTAGCGTGCGGGCACATATACCAGGCGGGATGGGGCTGTGCGGGGGGGGGGGGGAGGGAGGGCAATGAGGGGCCTCAATTTCTTAGCTCCTGTGGATAGCCGACTCCATTATAGCCTGTGTTTTATTTGAAAACAATTAAATCTGCAGACGACATCAGTAATAAACACTCTGTGCCTGTCCCTTTTTCCAGCATCCGCTTCTTGACTGTACTGCATTTATACAGTATACGTACATAAATGGGCATTTAAGTCAAGCTATACAGAGGGTAGGGAGGGATGTTAGGTGCACCCAAGCCGAGGGGCTGTTGCCTATTCGATGTTGAGAAGCTTTTTAACGGTGTGTAGACTCACAAGTTGTGTCGCGATCCATAATAACGACAACAGTTCTCAACTCATGAAGATTTTAAGGTCCATATCGCACAGCGCGCACAGTGCGCGATTATAAGGGAAAAGAAAACAGGGTCGAATAGAAAAAGGAGGCTCACTTCTAACTCTTCTTTTTCTGCGCACATATATTATTCGGAAAATTAAATAACAGTTAGAAGTCAGCGCAATTTTTCTGCTTTGTCTTCCTGTGTTCTTTATTCACACATATCCCCGCTTAGCTCGAAAGCGTTACAGCAGGGGGATTACAAACATGAAAAAAAAGACATCTTGGTTCACACTGCACACATGCTGACATGAAAATCGACTACACTGAGCGATAGTTTTAAAAAAAAATTGGCATAGATGCTCGTCCTGGCCAGGTATTTTCTAATTTTGCCCTAGTGCTCAGTACATCCTTGCCTTACAATCGCGTGCTGTGCTAGTCACAATGACAAACCACGACCAACTAGCCCAATATTCTACCTTAGTACGTTTTTTCAGGTCACTTGCGTTATTCCAATCCTCAAGCACACCATCTCTTCCTTGCTGCACTTGTCTAATGGTTCACGCACATGACACCTGTATATAAACCTAATATTCGGTTCCTCTTCAATAAACATTGTACGAAGGCCTCAATGCCATCGACAGCGTCTCGAAAAAAGAAAAAAAAGAAAGGAAACTTGGCTCGATCTAACACTGGGCGGAATATTTTCATGTCCTTGAATGGATAACTTCGACGCAAACGCACTGCCCGTAAGATGCCAGGATGCCTTTTGTTCGATTTCATTCCTTTCGTCTCATAGGCCACTAGACTGATCTTGGTAACGTAGATGGTACACCAATAAACATAATATGCTCGTGTCATTATCCAGATCCCAAATTACTAAACTTTTGGTTATTAAGCCTCATCTGCATTTAGCTAAGTTCGTCTGTTGATAAGCCCGGCATCACAGTTAACTACCACCTATAGTAGGATTCAACTGAGCAAAGCTGTGGGCATCAGTGGCAGACGGGCCATTCGCGTCGGGTTACTGCGCCAGCCAGTCACAGTGGCAAACAAAATTGAGGGCACGCAATCTTTTCAGTGCGGCCTCGTGGGTCATCTTGCCTTGGCACGGCGGTCTAGTGGCAGTGGCACTCGGCTGCTGATGCGAAGGTCGCTGGATTGTATCCCGGCCGTGGCGGCTGCATTGCGATGGAGGCGAAATGTTGATGCACGTGTACAGTGCGATTTCACTGCGCGTTAAAGAACCTCGGGTGGTCGAAATTTTCGGAGCCCTGCACTATATACGGCGTCTCCCATAGTCATATCGTAGTTTTGGGACGTAAACCACAGAAATCAATCAATCGTGGGTCATCTTGACGTCGGTTCAATAAGGAGTTAGGCTTTCCACGTTCCGCTCTAAGAAACAAGCGAATACAGGTAAATTTGGGCACTTATAGTTTATTTTTGCAATTATTTCTGTATTTAAATTTACTTGCTTGGAAAGTTTGAAGTGCGAATTATTTGCAGCTTCGCGGAGGAACAGTTCCTTGCGGTTATATGAGGGTGTGAGAGAGGCTTCACTGCAGACATGAGCTGAATATCCGACTGTACTTCTCACAAACAGCTAAAGCATAAGAATACTTGGGTTATCCTGGAATTGTAGCCGAAGCAACTCTGTTATCAATATGGGATACCATTATTGCGGAAATCGTCAAGGCGGAGCTATGCTCAAGAAGGGCGATAACTTATCCACCTGAGAATATATCATGAAGGTGGAAGGTCCACGCGGCATCGATGCATAGGGTTCTCCAAAAAAGGACCGAGTCTATACATAAAGACGCCGTTCTAGAGAGCTTCGATAAGATTATTCGTGACCGCTTGGTAGTCTTAGCATGTCAGGTAGGAAGAGTTCAGCATTTCTGCATTATCTAACGCAGTTGCATCGTCCGCTAACCGTACCCGTGAGGTTATGTTTAGCAGCGGAACGCCATGGCTATTCAACTAGAGCAACAGGTTGCAGTGTACATTTTTAAAGTATTCGCCTTAAGTCATCAGGGGAATAAAATGACGATGTAGAACAGCTTGTCAGCATGTCCAGAAATAACTCATGAATATCAAGCCTCTGAAGAGAAATTTTCCTGGAATCCTTAGCTATTGCCTAAGAGACGTAAACACTGGAGCCTCATCGCTTGACATTGGAGTCCCAAGCTGTTCGAATGCCGAAGGTCGTCGGTTGAAGTCTCTTGCTACGTACATACCCTGCTGTCCAATGTCCATTTCACCGTCACAATCAACAGTGTGCATAGCGTGCGTAGGATCCGGCGTGAGAGGGGGCCAGTTCTCATTAGAGCGGCCCCCTCCCCCCTCCGCCCCTCGCATCCGGCCCCTTAGAAGATTACCTCTGCATTGCGCAACGCTAATGATGATGACCCTTAGAATCCTTCAACTTAAGAAGTCATATAGCTGTGTGATCGCGTTTTTCTTTCAAATTGGGGCGTATTGAAGGTATTTACAAACACACACACGAAGTGGGAAGCTTAAGCACATCCGAAGTGTCACAGAGACTGGTTGTTTAGAGGGTGGGATTCTGAGACAGGCAGCTTGAGATCGTGTTGAATAGTGCCCCACCTCAGGGGGCTATGAGTGACAAAATTAAAGCTATTTTCCTGTTTTTTAAATGTCACCAGAAATTTTGCGCCCTTCCGTAGTAGGGGAGGGGCACAGCCCCCTTGAACCTCTCCTCCTCCCCTTTTCATGTGTACGCCTATGATCCTGTGTGCCGCATTCCCGCATATCTCTGGCCGACGAATGCGAGTAGTCACCAAACGTGATGTTATTTACGTTAATCGCGACGTGAACGACAAGCACTTTAAGTTATCGATGTCTTGATCTATGAGTCATGTTATTCGCACGTCCGTGCCCTTCCGTGTCAATTTTGGTATATACCAAGCGAACGACACGCGAGTTAGAGGCTTAGGTACCTTCCACCGCCGGTCAGACAACGCCGGGAGGACACAAACTGCAGGGCAGGAACCAGTGAAGGCTTTGCCTCAGTAAAGGCTGCAAGGTGCAGAAAGGTTGCACCGCTGTTGAAAATTAACGCGATCATCAACTAACGCCGAAACTAGGAGTGTCAGTGTTAATTAGCCTGCTATGTATGCGATTTTCAGAGCAGTTGTTTCCTCATCGTCCGGAAATTACAGGGCGATGAAGGGGCATTTTCTTATAAGAGAGAAAGCGTCCCCTCTAAAAAAAGGAGAGGATGGAGAAGGCTATATATACATATGTTACATGGTGATGGGAGCCTGCTCTTTCCACAGAGAATGCTCAGATCTGTATCATATTAGTCTCTCCCTTCAAAAGATGTTCCTCAATAGGGAGTTTGCAAATTCAGCCTGGACACCGTACTCCGTAGCAACATGGCGACAACCAGGCATTGCGACAGTGATGTGCACTCACTGCGGGCTGCGACGCCGCGCAGACCTTGACCATTTAATGTCGCAGTGTTAATATTTCGATAGTCAGAATGACCATACATGCTTTGTAATACACGAACCGTGAACCGCCGCTCACGGATCCTAACACGCAGCTGTTATTCCCGAAATATGGGTGTCAGAACGGCCTGTTAAAGGGTCCCTGAAACGTGTTTTTGACATTGCGTCACTGATTAGGCAACACAATTGCGAAATCATTCACACCATAAATAAAGCGAAGCACAATGCGCTAAGGCAGCTATGGGCTTATTTCTGTCGCCTTCCTCCTTACCACTGCTGTTCCTCCTCAACTCGATCTGCTGCGGAGTGCGCGCTAGCGACGACAGCGCCTCCCGCGTCAGCCGCTCTGCCGAGCCTCCCGTAGTGACATAGCGCCCCGATATCCTCACTGAGGTCGCCCGCCTCGGCAGTGCTAGCCTCTGTAATAGAGCGCCGGCGACTCGTGTGACGCCGCCAGATGCCGCGATGATACCGTTGGCTGAAACGAAGGAGTACGTTGTAGAAGCACGTTGTTCGCAGCTAGGTTTTGAAAATTACATGTACGTCACTTGGGTCGGGGCCAATCAGCGACCTCTCATTCGATCGCTCGATGACGGGGGCGTTTGAAAACGCTTTTTGGCGAGCCGCTGCGACCTTTTGCGATACGCGTGTTCAAAACCTTATTGTAAATTACACACTTTACGCACAGCGCTAAAATCTGTCCTGTTATGGTCCTAGTGACCCGCTCTACCGGATCACCATGTTTGCACAAAATCGTCAAAACCGTTTCAGGGTCCCTTTAAGAGTGGTTTAGGGGTCCGATAAACCATAGTCGTGAGCGCACGCCGCTTGAGTGAACGTTGCTATCACTCGAATGAATGGAAGCCCCGGTCAAGACATTGTGATGTCCTCTGAACGACCTTGTGGTAGGCGAACCTCGCATATATCCTTACAGAGGACCTGCGCCTCCACTTTTCTTAAGAACATTTAATCGAGCAGTCGCTCCATTATTTTAAGAACGAGATCGATAGAACCAGGATTACGGTAGAATTTTAGTGACGGCTTGCGCTAAAAGCTAAAACCAGTCGCTATAGGAGTTTTATTGTTGGCTTGTGGTTTGTAATTTCAGATATACGCATAACTACACCAAGGTTTCGCTGCCCAGTTCCGCAGTTAACACGAGTATATGGGCTGCATGGACCATCACTCCCTTATTGTTCATATACATTGTTTAATAGTAAACTCGGCGCAGCGTTGCAGCGACAGTCAAAGCAGGGCACATCTTCCGAGCATGAACGCCGCTCCCCAGAAAGGGCGTCGAGACACTGGTTTACTAGCGTTTCTTTTCTATACATAACTGATGCCCAGGGGCCCTGCTTATAGATCTTCTTTTTCGCTAGCGTTCTTTGCCACCGACTAGGTCTGCTTCGCTATTAATGTATCCAGCGACAGGGTAGCTTTCGTTCGTATTGTCATCAAGAAATAAAAGGTCACTAAGCGGCTAGGAGCCCGCAGGCGCTGGCATGTTGGGTGTAGGGAGTTTATTTCGGGGGGAAAGAGGGGGCAAGGTGTGTCCCAGCCGCATAGGCGGCTGGGACACGCATTGCCCGGTACTGGCGCGTCCTCCTCAGCGAGCTGCAGGACGACCCGGTTTTGTAGGTCGGGGTCCAAGCCAAGCAGAGCAGCCTCCCAATCCTTTGTGCACCTTCGTCAACGTATAGCTATGTTCCAGAATTTATCTTGGGGAATGATGTGAAGTACGCCCTTATGCCACACCATGCGGCGCACATTATTCAAATGGAATAGGCCTTCTCGGCTGACGCCCCCACTTCGGTGGCTGCAGTTCTGAATAGCATTCATTCGAATTAATTCTTAAGAGGAATTCTAGCATAAGAGCTTCTTGTGAATACAGGCAAAGATCTATGGCAGTACATCACGATTCTACAGTTCTCTTAAAGATGTAACTCTCCGCCACACATATTTGAAAAGAAGAGATGAAACATTGACGCCATCGGCACCTTCCTACACGGGTACAAATGGGCATGCCTCTGCTTGGCGCTACGCATGGCATTCATGTTTTCATTCCTGTTATCTGTTGTTTTTCTTCCCGAATCGATGTGCTGTTATCATAAAATGCCTCTATTTCGGCCAGCGTACTGATACTCTTGGTATCGGGGCACATGAAATCTAATACGAAAGAAAGGAAGAAAGAAAGAAAGAAAGAAAGAAAGAAAGAAAGAAAGAAAGAAAGAAAGAAAGAAAGAAAGGCAATATGAGTGATGTTAAAAGGTGTACACTTCGTGCATCCGACACTCTGTTTGGAAGTTGACTATGGCGGGCACCTGTAAACAGTTTTAAAAGATACCTTATCGCAGTCATATCGCACGTGTGCATCTGAACAAAGTTTGAGTTCACCACATCTTTTGAAAAGAGGTTAACCGTGAGCAGTGTTGTACTCATAAGCTGCGCGATCGCATTTCAGTCGCAATTGGAGCACAATTGCAGCGCTTTCCCACCAGCGCACGGTCCTCAAAGTTATCAGGAAATCGGTGCAGGCGGAAAATGTTGTTAAGGCGGGCCACCATGCAGCACTTTCATGTGAGATTATCGAATATGGTACGTGGACAGTAGATGCCCTGTGTAAAGTGTGGTGTCGTGCAATCGGCTAGCTGTGGCGTTGTAGCTCTAACAAGGCCAAACTAGTAATGCATAGCTTGAATTCTTTACATGAAAGAAAAGTAATCACGTGTTGTTTTCTTCCTAATTTCTTGCAGGTACTAGTTTTCCTGGCCAGAATACACCGCCCGTATTCGATTTCAAACGAGAATGGATTATCAGCGAAGACGAGGAAGTCGGTAAGTTGAAGTCGCTGTTTACCTTGCGCGCTGCAACATATAGCGGTGTTCCCAAACACACGTCTTGAGTGCCTCAATTCCAACCTTGGGTAGGCATCGGGGCACTCGCGAAGGAATGCAATCAGAAAACGTTGCTTCTTTTCAATGATGCTACATGTCATGACTACGTGTTCTTCTGGGAAAGTTAAACTTCATACCAGCATTGAATCTACGTGCGGACAACTCGCTGCGATGAAGAGGTGGAGACGTTGCGAATAAAGCCCAGCGAATAGTGTGCGGTGAGCGCCTAATCCTATTAACGCGCGTTCCGGTAGCTTAATCGTTACAGGAGCGTACGGCCTCGGTAGTAAAATAGTGGAGCCATGAAGAGAGTAAAATCTAGTCTTGCACCTAGAGGGAAAAAAAAAAAGAATGCAGAGGAGGCATCTTCGCACGCGTCCGCTGCTCATGCGTATAGTGGAGAGGGTAAGAACCGCTCTCTCAAACGAAGCAGCCGCGCGCTCGCTTTGGAGCCTATCTGCGATCTTGGAGCGCTGACGCCGTTGCTCGGAAACTGTTGGAGAACAAAGCGCGTAGCAGGTCGCTAGAGGCGACGCTCCAGCGGATCGACATAACGGGGCGCTCCCACACACTATGTAGCTCATATGACAGGTTGGCATTAATTTAGATATCAGTGCCATTACCGGTGCGTCGCAACGAAGGCCGTAGCGGCGCAGCGGCAGAGCGCAAGTTCCGGTTCCCCTGGAGTATGGCGCCCAGCGAGCGCAGCCGGCGCCGCCGCCGAAATCGTGCGGACCGGTCTCGTGGCCGACACGAAGCGCTCGGATCACGATCGGGACTCTCTGATGACGTCACGCCCTGAGGCGGCTTGCCATTGGTCCGCCACGCGGGGCGCGCTGTCCCTCTTGGCGCACCAGCCATCCATCTCTCCTCTCTCGCCGAGGTCAGAGCTGGTAGAAAGCAGAAGCCCGAAACGTCACGTTACAACGTGACTGACGAAAATAAGGCGGACTAATAAAACGTTGCCTGCTACCCGTATTGATGGCAGCGCCAAGGGATCCTCCTGCTAATGGCCGTATTGTTGAAACGTGCGCGCGGCGTCACGAACGGGGTTCCGGGAGCGCGCCGCCCGGAACGGCCGGCGTGCGGCGCTGCCGCCCGACGACCTCCTTTTGCGGATGGTGAGGCCCTTCAGACGGACGGAACGGTAGGCCCTTCATGACGCCGTCCAACGGTGCTTCGCGCGACGTGTGTCGCGGCGCACAATTCGGAACTCTCTCCCCCCCCCCCCCCCCCCCTCTGTCCTTTGCCCGCCACGAACCCTTCTCTCCGGCAGCAATGAACCACGGCAAAGCTCCGCCACGAACCATGTTGTAAATCGCTGTGTTAGGACGCAAGGTGCAAGCAGGAGGTTCATGCAAGAAAAACACTGTTATTGACACATTCATCTGCTTGTTTCCTGGCTAGCTGATATGGTAATAATTATTCGTGGCCGGGGTTGTAGGTAACAAAACTATGATATGATTATGAGCCACGCCATAGTGGGGGGCTCTGGAAATGTCCCACGTGAGGGTGTTTAACGTGAAAACACACACACACACAAAACACACACACACACACACACCACACAGGGTCTCTAGCATTCTCGCCTACACTGCGAGTGCTGGCGGCCGGTATCGACCTTCAGGTCAGTAGCCGAGCGCCACGGCCACTAGCGCGGAGCGGCAGACAGCTGAATATGGTGGCACAACCATCCCGGATAACGTCGGTGCCGGGCCTGAATCCCGGAGCAGAATGAATTTTTTTGTGTTTGAGTGGCTTTCTGGAAAATTATTTCTATTTATTTACTAGGAAAAATTATCACGGCGTTGCTTATGGGTTAAAAGCCGCAAGGAAGCATCTTGACGTGGCCCAGGAGAACATACATACATGGCAACATGTCATAGATAAGTAGATTGCAGAGGCATTACCTGAAGAATCATTCATAAAAATAAAGGTGTTATTCACGCATATAGTGGAAATTAATGGCACAATAATTAAAACACAATTTTTGTAGTTGTAGCACCATACATCCAATACATTCGTATTACACAACAAACGTTAGTTCAACAATATTAAAATGCACAGATTGTAGGAATACGCAGCTATGCTTATAAGCTACCAATGTGTAACGTTCTTATTTTACTAACAGAAAGAAATTATAATACGACTAGTACAGTAAGTAAGCGCCATAGGGTAACAACACAGAAAATAACATATAAAGTAACAACAATACAATACCAATGCACGCACAAGTAATCAGGAGCCAAAAATAACCTATCAGGTAGACCACAGCACATTGCAAATGAAGACCACGTCTTAATGCATGAGTAAATGAGTAAATAAATTTTAGTTGAGCAATATTTTCCTTATAGGTTCGTGTACCGGTCGGGTGGATAAGAACTTTTCCCTTTCACGAAACCTGCGAGTACTGAAGCTTCATATCTTAGTAACACGACTGAACATTAAGGATATCCAAAAAAAAGTCACGTGTATGAGAGAGGTAGAAAAATGATGTAGTAAGGAGGGTAAATCCAGTGGAGTCACATACAGGCGTCGAATCTGCTACATCATCATAGAGTGCAAGTGAGAGGGACAATTGAAAGAGAAAACAAAATGAGCAGTGCGGGCACGCAGAATGCACACGAGGAGTATGGTCTCTCAGTATGTCTGTGCACGTGCGCAGACGTTTGGTTTGCCGAAGAGAAATGCGCACTGCGGTGCGCTGATGTGCATATCATTAGCGTCAAGTATAGGAGTGTTCCTGAATAGCCGCCGTGGACGAGTGGTAGCGGAATTGGCACCTCGTGAACCCGGGTTCGATTCCTACCATCGGTCGTTTCAGCGCGTTTGTCTGCTTGCTACGTCTACATTCCAATCGCAAGCTACCTGGGGCGCGGTATCTCTTTCTCTTGTTTAACCAGCTCAAAATTTTCATGTCTTCTTTTTTTGGTCGTTGATTGACATTGGCTGTAATGTTAGCATTCAATCACTTGTGGCGCGTACCCGCATCTTTTTGAACCTGGCACTACTGCTATGAGCCCCACCTGATCGTGTCATCGTTAACCGTGACGTGTGTGATAAGTATGCACTGTTACTGGTGTCACCATTAATTATTCATATTCGTCATGCGTTCATACCCTACCGTGTAAATATTGGTATGCACCAAGTGAGCGAGACGACCAGGAGAACACGGGGACGTAGACGGATAGATAGATAGATAGATAGATAGATAGATAGATAGATAGATAGATAGATAGATAGATAGATAGATAGATAGATAGATAGATAGATAGATAGATATACTAGCAGCATATGTCGCCTTAAAGGAATAGGCGGATGGTTGGCCTTATTTGCAATTGAGGAAATGGCCAGACTCACTTGTGGCTGTCGTAGGCCCAACAAAGAAAAGTATGATTTCGCCGCTGTTGGTGGGATGAGCGCTAGTCGACTGTGAATACATCTCTTGGGGTCTCTATATGCAGGCTGTGAAGCTATAGCGATGGTCGGGGATCCTTAGCAGACTGCGTATGTTCGCTCTCAAAGTTCGACAGGAACGTGCGTCGGGATGACGTGGTCTCTTGCGAGAGCAAATATTGCTGGTGTTGAAGGGCACTGAAGTGTCGATACACGTGTGTAGGGCCTGAGCTTGTTTTCTCTCCAGAGCTTGAACGGCGGTCTTGCATATGTTTGACAATACTGGCAGACGGCTACATCAGAATACATATGCTTACTGCGTGAATACAGCTGCATGCAGCGTCAACTGCACTATTTTTACCCCAAGTAATCCAGCAGATGGATTCTAAAATCGGGGAAATGGCAAGCTGATTTATTCTGGTAGGTGCAGTGGTGTGTATACGAGGGGTTGAGGTAAATAATGACACCCAACAAGCGATGCATCTTCATAAAGGCACGTGTTAGCCGCTGATTTAAATGGGATGTGAAGTGGATAGGTTCACGCAAGGTGGCAACCTACGCACACTGATCTCTTTTTACCATAAGTATGACGCGGTCATGATTACTGCGGTCATCAAAGAGGCTCACAGTGAAATATCGTCGGTGTGTATTGAGAAATTGACTGCCCACGGCTTGCACTTAGGTAGTCTGAGGAGCTTTGAGGTAGCTTTGAGGAGATAGGGTTCAGCATCCCACCATTCTGTGTATTATGCAGCAAATGTAATTTGCTAAAGTTGAGCCGTCCTCGTTCTGCAAGCAACAAGCCCTTTCTTAATGTAATATCTCTTACCCATTGATACATCCGGCTACTAACTCGCAAAGTCTTCAGAAAATTTAGTGCGGCATTGTCGATGACGTTTTCGTATGCTCCTTTAACAAAGAAAAAAAATATGTCAATGTTTGGTGCGTGAGGATCTTTGGCTCTTGGACGCGGGTAACGACGGCCGTAATACTAGCGACGCGTAGCCGACTTCACCGAAAGCCCACCCCTTACTGTGCGTTAGCAGGAAGCACCGTCATCTAGGGCCAAGCGAAGAGCGGCATGTCATTTCTAACCAAGCGGAAGCGCGAGCTGTTGAGCCGAAGCCTTTGTATTCTCTTTCAGCGGCCTAACAGCAGCGATAGTGTCCGTCATTATATCAGGATAGATGTTTAATTGCTCAAAGGGCCATTCTTCACTTTCCCCCTCCCTCCTTTTACCTCCGAAGGGAGCATGAATATGGTCCTCTCCATCGCTTTACTAACGCCAGCTAGAAACTTCAAACTGTATTCTCTGATATCAGAATGGAGCTTAAGCCCCTTTATTTTCATTGCTTCAGAACTACGTTGGTGTACTACGGCTAAGTGCAGTAGTTGATTAGCTTAGCACGCGTACTATGTCCGAGGTGAAGCATAGGGCAGCGTGCACATCTGGCCCGCTTGAAGAAGGACGCTTGCAAGTCTTCAGCGTAGTATCAAGCCCCTCAAGCGAAAATGGCATGTTCATTTCTAGCATGTCTGCTGCAGGGATGCACATCACTAATGACGCAGTTCTTACACTGAATTTTGCCGCCATTTGAGGTTGCGAGCGGTGTTAGTAGAACGCTAAAGAAAGGCTGCTTTAAGGAGGACATCAAATAAGATCCTTTACCGTCTTCTGGATGTGTGACAGGCATCTTCGAGGGTAGGTTGACTTACATGAAGGCTTTCATCGCTTTCTTCTCAGTGTGCACAAACTTTGTTGAACTGCATTTTGTATGTGTCCGGATGCTCGGAGAAAAAAGAAGTAAATGCAACAAAAAATGGCAGGGAGCACAACCAGACCACCAAAATTACGTGGGGATGATATAACGACGCACAACAAGCGATCTTCTCATTTTTTGTTCATATCTGCTGATATTTTCAGAATTCGCTTGAACTTCAACGCAAACTGTGAGTGGTGGGATTAGATACGACAAGACGGCGAGTATTGAAAACAAGATGACTTTTGAATGGCCATGAAGTCGAATCAATACTTCCCGACCAGAACTGAATTCTCATCTCCTGCGGTTCTTTAGTCGAACTCAAGAAAAGCTACTGTTTGTGTAGAGATATGGCGTCAAATTAAAGGGAGTGCGCATGAAGGCATTGCTAAGAAATGATCACAGCGGGAGCTGAAAAATTGATAAACAGTGGCACGGGTTCGATTTCTTGTCTGGCACGCAATTTCACGTGTTCGAAATTATTAGCATAAGTTGTGCCTTGGAACAACCAGATGTAGTTGACATTCTGTTTTGTTGACACGAGGTATTGAAGGTTCATAGAACTACACGGAAAATGCGAACAGATAGGGAGCAGACTCGCAACCTAATTTGGGCAACCGTGAGACAAGACGAAATTTCGCTCTATTTTCTGCAAAAAGATTTTTTTTTTTGGTCTACCGGTTGCACTGAGGTGTGGCGTAATGTTCATCGGCCAAAATGGTGGATGTACAAATAAGAGAGGGGGGTGGGGAGGGGGGGAACCAACATGTGCTAGAAACATAAGCATATTTGCAGTGCTGATTAAGCAGCCTGCCGGAGCTGTACTGTAATACAAAATTATTTCCAGACAAATAGAACAAAATTGATAAAGAAATCTTTTTGTACCAATAGACCTCAATACTACGAATCAATCAGCCTTCGATACTGCTAATAAGCTATAATAATTTGCACGATTTCGATAGGCAAGTGGTGAAGGGTGTTCGCATTTAACCGCGGAGCTGTCACGCAGAAGGGAAGAGCTTTTTCCCTTGACCCACACTGCTGCGTGATAGCGATTATGCAAAGGACAATAAAGACATAGCTAAAGTAAGATAGAAGCAAGGAAATGAAAAAAATAATAACAACAAATAAAGAAAGACGAGTCTCGGGTTGCCCAGAAGGGAAAAAGCGGACACGCGCTCTCCCTCGTCCTACTGCCGACACCATTGGCCAAAGCCTACTTCTAAATGACAGTCATAGCGAAAGCGCTACATTCTTGTGATAGTGAAGAAAACGAAAGAAAGGAAGTCTCGGGTTTCACAACGGAAAAGGCGCACTTGCCCTCGACCCACCATACCCACATCCTTGACCTCAGCATACTGCTGCATGATAGGGATAGTGAAAACGATAGTGCCACATGGTAGTGATAGGTAACTTGACACCCTTGCCCCAGCTCAGTCGTTTACTCAGATTTCACATGCGTGGGACTGTCCTTACTTTTTGTATATTACTGCAAGTTAATTAATGGACAAGAAGTATCTGCATCACTCACTCGGTCGATAGCTAGCGGGACAAGGTCTCAGCTCGTAAGGTC
Organism: Hyalomma asiaticum; assembly: GCA_013339685.2. NCBI lineage: Eukaryota > Metazoa > Arthropoda > Arachnida > Ixodida > Ixodidae > Hyalomma > Hyalomma asiaticum. The sequence continues at coordinate 196,921,237 of CM023481.1, read as the reverse complement.
CGTGCATCGTGATTACAAACGAATAGTCGGAAGGGCTGGGTACTTAGGGGGAGCTGGCTATGGCGGGCCTACGCTATCATTGTCGCCGTGCATGGGTCTGCTGTACGCGGTACGAGATTGGCGCATGCAGGCGTTCGGCCCCCTTTAAACGTCAGTTGCAGACTGTCTCGTAGACTAAAGCTCACGTCGCTTTTGCTGGTTGTCTTTGCGTTAAGGATAACACAGAGCTCGAGCTCTCACTGGCCCCAGAACTATGGGCTTGAGCCCAGAGTATACCTCCCGTTGTGCAGGCGGGCATTTGGTACCGTTGCTATACTCCTGATGAGCCCAGAGGCCTTCTAGCAAGCTAGGCCTCATGCCAGGATAACATCTCCGGGGTCATCACTAAGGATTTCTCGCTCTCTCTCTCTTCAAAGCACACAATAATAGTTATGTTGCATACTGTGCTGCGTTTCTACATGTGCGAGAACTCTCAATATAGCCAAAGAGAACAGCAATTCTTTTCATGGGCGGAATTTTCAGACATCGGACACGAAAACACTACTTTTAGATGCCATAAATTTTCTTTCATTTCCGGATATTGGCGTTATTATGGAGATAAATCGTCACTAAGTAGTTTATTGCTGGAGCACATGGTCCGTAGAATGACGCAGGCTTCTTGTGCTGGGCGCTACCAAGAGAAGGAAGAACGGTGCTGTTTATAGCGTTATCGAATAGAGCCAGCTAATGACAGATGGTATGCTCAAGAAGAGCCATTGGAATTCATGCAGTATCATTTCTCTAAGTCCGAGGCTCAAGAAAATAACACCATAATTACGCTCGGAGGAAGTGTTCCCACAGCTTTTGCACGTATTTACCTTTCACACGCGCTGAATAGCACACAATATCGACGAAGGATGTGCTCAAAGCCCTGTTATTTTGTATTTTCGGCTCTGTGATGTCACGCTGCCCTGAAATCTTATTTTCTTAGGGTCTTGAATTCAGCCACACGTTGAATAAGCGGTTTACCTTGCACTTTCAACTGGAGGCTTGCGGGGTAGTTCCGGGAATCGTTTGATGTTTTTATTCTTATAATGTGCTGACATGTGAAAACACGCACACACACATGCACACACTAACGCGCACACACACGCACACACGTACATGCGCGCGCGCGCGCCACAGCATTTTAGGCCACTAGAGCAATTTGCTATCTCGCCGAGCAGCGCCTTTGTTGTTATATCGGATGGTATTCCCTTGTTTTAGTAACCTCTTTTGCCGCACCGGCTTGAATATACGCGCATCCTTATAGCGCACACAAACCATTGTGCAAGTGAGACAGTGGGCTTCAATGGTGCTATATTTGTGTCGTCGCTTGCGTATTTTTCGGGTAAACTATACTTGGAAATTGCCTCATATAGTTCTAGTTTTCTTTCTCGCCTAGTTTATCGTCTTTAAATGCGCCAGAGATCTAGGTTTTACAAATGTAGGTTTCCTCTCTCTCTCTAATAGTAACACGTAAACCAAGTCCCTCGCGCCTCGCTATGCTTCGCCTTTCAATGGCCTGTTTGCTACGGAATTTAATGCACACGGCGATGTAGAACCTGAAATCTTCATAAGCGTCATAAGAGCTTAGGCTTTGCGCTAAGTCTTCCGGTACATTTTCGTAGAAAAGTCGCAATACCGAATATTCGTGTTAAGTTTGCGTGTACAAGGTATTTATCAAATGTCCATGCACTGTGTCAGCACTAAAGTGGGATAAGAGATGTAGCGGTACCGGTATCTCGCCCTATTCACTCCAAGGACAAGTCGGACTTCTGTGTAAGAAGACAGATTATTACGCGTATGTTTGTTGCGCAACACATGTTTGTCTTTTGCGGAAGGAAAAAGAACGAACGTACGGAACAAAGCATCTACATTAATTTCTACTGTAACTGGGCAGGAATTCTGCAACAAAACATAAACCGTAGCTAGACGCTGATTATGCGAAGAATGTCGTAATGAAACCATTTGTGTTCAGGTTGTTACGGCGCTTTCGCGAAGGCCTAAAGACCACCAAGGCCGACGACTCAAGGGGTGTACACGGCCATCCATGACATACTAAGTTAAAAACACGGATCATTAGCGTTCCCCTATATGCTCCGGATTGCCGAATACAGGGTGATAGCAGAAGCAGCAGCTCGTTTGCAAAAGTCGCCAGTTTGTCATATTTTGGTTCAACATTTGGAAACTGAAAGATTTGCGTCAGAGATTGAGCCTAGACTATTCACACCTCATACTCACTAGATTTAGCCATGTGCTTCACATTTTTGTTTCTCACGTACTAAACGGTGCGAGCGCTGCATTCCAAAATTTGACGAGCGTTTGAGATTTACAACCTGGCCGTAGAATTTGCCCAGGAGTATGTGTATTTGAGACAGTCATTAGCAGGAAAGCCTGCTCATGTAAGAGAAATTCAGCGAAGAATAATGTTCGTATCGAGTGCATACGGCAGGCGTTCTCAAATCATGAGAGGCAACCTGCCACTTGCTCTCCCTAAAGCGAAAAGTATACAGCTACTGTATTTGGCCAGTACTAATCCATCGCGCATAAATTCAGGGAATACCAAAGACACTCGAAAACAAATTAAGAAGCATAGTGTGTGCGATGGAAAGTAGTACGGTAGGTGTGACGTAGTGAGACAGGAAGTCAGCGGACTTCGTCGGGGAGCAAGCAGAGGTAACCCATATGCTGTTTGACGTTGAGGAGGAGGAGTGGACCCGGGCAGGCAACGCATTGAGTAGGGCAGATAATAGATGGCCAGTTAAAATAACGGAATGGGCACCAAGAGATGGGAAGCACCCCAAGGACGGTAGGATAACATTGGGTGATGAAATTTAAAATGTTTGCAGGCGCGAAATGGAATCATCTTGGGCAGGATATCTTTGGGAGAGGCCTCCGTTATGCAGTGTACAACACATAGGCTAACTGTGATGGAGATGATGACAATTAAACAGGACATCGCTGCTCTGTTGCATAGAACAAAAGGTAGAACACGCGAACTGCGTACATTTAGAGTATTATAAATGAGGTTTCATCATTCATCACTCTTTTTCCTCTCCGTCCTTCTTCCACAGTGAGAGTGGCAGGCGAAAGCAAAGTACAGCTCAGGCCAGCCTCTCCGCCTTTCTACAAATACTCCCCCCCCCCCCCCCCCTTTCGGAATTGAGGCACACTTACTCTTGGAAATATTCTGAGCTTATTATTATTATTATTATTATTATTTGTAAACGTACTGCACCATCATACCTCCCCTTAGTTAGGCAGGTTTGTTCTGCTGCATTTGCCGCTCGTCTTCGAAACCGTGAATTGATATGCCTACGTGCTTTCGGGCTCTTCTCGGCACTTGAAAGCGGTTACGGAACTGACCTTGTTTTCATGTACGTACAGTGCATGGTGCGCACCTCTGTATCATCCAAAACTCGCCTGAGGTATGTTCCACGCACTGGCGTTCCTTTATCGTGTTCAGTTTTTCACAGCGCTTTTACAACCTTCGTTTCTTTCGCCCTTCTTTAAATTAGAATGACTAAAGGAATTCGCCAAAATGCGCCACGTGCATTTGCTGGCCAATTGATCACCAGCATATGCCTACCCATACACGCACACGATGGTCTACAAACCATGTTTCGGCAAAGATGGCTCGCGGTATCAGTGATGTTAAGAAAGGCCCTGGAATCAAGGAACGCGCTTTCTGCACTATACCGCTGGTCGCGACCGTAAGCTCAAAAGCAGCGCCAGGAGAGCCGTTAATGCGACGCGCGCGCGTCGCCGTGGCCAGCGGCGCCGACTTGGCAAGGGCCGTCACGCGCTGCCGCCGTCACGCGGCCCGTCACGTTGCCGGACACGGCGGCGGCCAAGGCCCCCAAGCAGCAGCAGCATCAACCAGGACACCGCGATGACCGAATCTTGCACGGTTCCTCAAGCGCTGCTTGGCGGCGCGTGCTGGCGTACACGCCGTGCACGCGAGCGAGCCGTTTCCGCGTGCGCTGGACGGCAGCACCGCCAGCAGCCCCAAATCTGCCGTAGCGTAGGAGCCGGTCACGACCCGGGCGTCCAGGGGGAGAAAGAAACCGCCCGGTGAGCACGGCGGCGCTGCCGTTTAGGGCTGCTGCTGCTCAGGTAGCCCGCCCGACGACGCGCTTCCAATGGCGGCGCGAGACAAAGAGAGCCGCCGCTGCTCCTCGGGGGCCACTTTCTTCGGGCCGTTCTCCCTCCGTCTTTCGGGCCGCTAATGTTTACCGCGTCGAGTTTGGTCGGTTACGCATTTGGCGCACGGAGGAGAACAGGGCCGCCGGTCGCATCACTGCTGGCCTGCTGACCTCGAAGGACGATCCAGTGGTGGTGGGCAAATAGCACTCGGCACGGTTCGCTGGGATCGCGCAAACAGAATTTGCGGGCGTTGTCACTGAACGACTATACCCTCGTGTGAGGTGTTTTGGGTGCTCGAGTGCACCTAGAGTGGAAATAACTAAAGCACGGACATGCAGGAAGACACGAGGAGACATACGAGCGCTTCAACAGACGTCTATTTTCGATGATACACGTACTTATATTGTTGCCCTATCCATAACGCGTGCGCACATCACTTTCGCGCAATGGATAATTCTTTATCAAACAGGTGAGCAGATGCCGCATTGATGCGAGCAGAATTGAGTAGTGATAGCAATTCTCTGCCTCTCTTATCTCACGGTAAGCTTGTAACCACTTTATGTGCACGCGAAAATATGTGCTTGTGTTTCATGCGCATGTAAACTTCAGTTTTTCTGAGGGAAAGGCTTGTGTGTGTTTAACCTTCTATAGTATGAAGAAAATGCACCGTGTGGAGTAAACTGAGGCATAAATTGCTTTAGTGTCACCTGTCGAACATGAGAACAGCAGCAGCAACAGCGATGTCGGAAGGAGGGGGTGCGCTGGACACTAAACAACATAATCACAGCCGAAATCTGTGCGTGGTTTGCGCTACGTGTGACTACTGTGCGCTGATGGTTCTCCTTTGGACTGCGCCGAGTCGTTCGTTATATAGTATGTAGAGTATAGGTGCGGCGTGCCATGTAAGTCTTTCAGCCTATACATCAGCGTTGTTCGCTTGGCAGAATTGATTACTTTACCTAGCTGATACCTCTTCACTGAAGAAACTGGTATTTCGATAGCAGAAACTCACTCGAGCGGACATGACATGGTATAATTAATCGCATCGTTATAGGGCGTTATTGCAGCGCGGAATCGATGAAAAACTTTAGAGGCTTGATGTGGTTGATTGGCATGAGTTATATATGTCGTAACATGCAGCATAATCTATAATATAATTTCGTCGAACTGTGCGGTAATCGCGATACAGAAGCACGTTAAAGTTAAAAGTATGCGTTTAAATATTCGCCACCCAGTGGTCTGTAGTCTAACTTCCTGTTTACCGTCATTCTATCCATAGTGTCGGTTTCTACTTAATGGTAGAGCTCCGCATGATAACTTCTGTGACTTTGTAGAATGGATGTGTATACTTAAAAACAGAACTGACTTATTCCAAAAATCCCACGGCGTATCCGCCGAACCGGCGCGACGTGAGCCCCCTTGCGGCAATTCTACTGAACTAGGCTGGTTGGAAAACAACGCGGCTACCCCGTACGGAGTGCCACGGTGAGCAGAATCTCTGCGGAAACACTGCTGGTTGCGCGCGTGAACTTTATGAGTATTCTTGCTAATTTTCTGCCTTTAGGGAGCACATAAGGTTCATATGGAAAAGTGAACTCGAGCTTCCGATTTCCATCGGCGAAAGTGATCCTCCGCGCATACCTATAGTGTACAGCGCGAAAACCCAGGCGGCTCATTGTGGAAGCCAGAATAGCATTCATGAACACCTGGGTTTATCACTAGATGTTTGTTTCCTCCAGCAGTCTTCAGGTCAGCAGCAATGCTGAAAAGCAGCCGTGCGATATGCTGGCATCTCTTGCTGCCGCTATATATAAGACAAAACGTTGCAGCATACTCCTAGACGAAGTTGTTGTATCTTCCTCAAACCGTTTACCCTGACGAGCGCTTCCTTTGGTTCAGGGCTTGGCAAGCGAGCCATGCACAACGCAAACACCTTACTTCATCAACTTGGCTCGCCAAGGAAGCACAGACACCACTTAAAAACAGCCTATATGAGAGAACAGCGTATACGCCGTTCACGCCAGCGAGATGGCTCCCTCAGAACTGAACAAAGTACGCGCGAAATTCAGTGCGGCCCATGATTTGCGTTTATATATTCAGTATGATACGCGGAGATGTCGACGCACTATTACGGCGTCATGGGGGAGGAAGGGGGGCAGGTGGAGTGAGTTGCCGGTCACCAATTTCTGCCATTACGTAAAGGACAGAATGCTTGCAGTACAAATAAATAATCTTACCCGAAACTTAAATTAAGGTCACTCCTTTTTTTTTTTTTCCGGAACCGACATGATGTCGCGTGCCGATCTTTCGTGTACCTGGCGTATGCCGCCCGTCTTTGTGGATGGCTTGCACGTCACTATGTAGCGGTCCTACCTCTTGATAATACCTTGCGATGTTTGACATTTAATCGACTACGTAGCTTGTGTCTCGTAGCGCCCAGCCTCAAAACGCCTGACGAACGGTCTACGTGTTCTAGCGAGTCTGAGTATTGCCAACCATCGTTGTAGATTACGGAGCACTTCGAGGAGTTCCGTGTCCATCCTGCGTGTGCAGACGGGAAGGGATGATTGTCTTTTTCGGTCAACGATGATCAATAAAAAAGTTAAAGTAACGCACAAAGGAAATGGCACGGCTATATACCACGGGCTGCACGCCGGCGCAAGCCTTGCTTTCTAACGAAACGTATAGTTTCTTGTTTGCCCGCAAGTGCGGCTCAGAATTTTGAAATCGGTCAGTTGCAGAGTTAAAGTCCTGAAGATGCGATAATTACGCCCGGTTTTTAGAAATAAGTGTTGCAATAACCTAAGTTTTCGTAAAAGGTCTGTATATAAGTTCTCCAATACTCGTCGTGGTGGCGCCCCGCCACGGTGGTCTAGTGGTTATGGCACTCGGCTGCTGATCCGAAGGTCGCGGGATCGAATCCCGGCCTCGGCGGCTGCATTTCGATGGAGGCTAAATGGTGAGGCCCGTGTGCAGTGCGATGTCAGTGCACGTTAAGGAACCCCAGGTGGTCGAAATTTCTGGAGACCTCCACTACGGCGTCTCTCATAATCAGAGCTGGTTTTGGGACGTTAAACCCCACAAATCATCGTCGTGGAGGCTTCGCGGATAGGTGTTGGTTTGTGAAGGTCGAGGTCGCGTGATCGAATTTTGGCCTCGTCGGCCGCATTTCGGTGGGGACGGAATGCAAAAAACACACCCGTTTATTTCGGTTTAGGTGCACAGAAAGAACCCAGGGTGGTCAAAAAGTTTGGAGTCCTCCGCTAGCAGTAGCAGCATCAGCTGTTGTTGTTCAATGCTTTCGTTAAGTAAGAGAAACTGTGGTTCAACTCGAACGTAGTGATTCGCGCTATGATGATCTCGGCATTCGAAACTGTCTCGATCCTTCTTCGTTCGTTGCGGTTGCTTCAGGCAACGCTGCCAAGTCGTGAATGCTGGTATCCAACCTCCTGTGTAGCATCTTAACGCGTAACATAAGTTGTCGCTTTTGCTCGTGCGTACGCAATGAGGCACTGCCAGTGGTCTTTTTCAGAACATCTTACGTTATACACACAGATAATCTCGAGGAAATGCACTTTTTCTGGAAATTGTAAACAAAATATTGCATTTGCTCCGGGACCATTCGCTTACCACATCATATCACCTTGGTATATTTAAAAACAAAGATAAAACATCCGAAAACTGAGGTAAAGGAATATAGAAGTTGCCGTGCATCAAATAATGGGGCCTTTCGTGTATGGTAGCCTCGACGTCCTTTTTTTTTTTTTTGTCTCAGCTTTCGCGTATGTTTGAGAAATTATTCCTTTTCTAAAAGAACCAAATCGACTTTGAACGGTATCGAGAAAAACAAAAATAAATATTATTGATAATATGGCCGAGCGAGTCTGCCCCAGCATTTAGTTTCAGTTTATGTCATCGAAACACCTGAAACATGCATTGCAGCTGAGATGTCGGTAACATGTTATAGTCGATATACAAGAGTAATAGCATTCTGATTCGAATGCTCTGTTTCGTACCCAATTCTTTGCAGGATGAGAAATGTCGCGAATAGTCCGTGACGGCAAACCTCACGTGCCAGGTCAAGAGTGGACCTGGCACGTTTGGGTTTAAACAGGCTCAGGATGTGGCTCATTTTTTATCCGAAAGTGGTTTATTGTGCTATCGTTTTAACCTACAATTGAGCAATTTTCAATAGAACTATTTTTAAGATGAAATATCCTTAGAGGTTCTTCATGACACCTTGAGATCTAGACCTGTTTCAGTTTCTGTATTTGCCTCTCTTAGAAAGAGAGAAAGAAATCCTCACCTTATTTTTGTTTACACATATACCAAGACAACATTTAAGATATCTCTAAGGGGCATGAAATCCTTTTCTGCGTAAGCACATCATGGGCAGCGGTTTTGACAAACGAATGAGCGTTGTCCTGCATCTGTTGTCCTGTCGTTGTCCTGTCCTGTATCCATGATGTGCGACAACTTTCACTACTAACTTAATTAGGAGACTTAGCAATTAGAAATTGCGAATTAGAAATCAGAAAGCTCACTACGCCAAGGTTCTTGCTTTGCAGCTTCTTATTAGTGTCTGTCCAGTGAAGGGAAGGGGAAAGCTGCTGTGGCAACTTACTTCAATAGCCAAATCAACACCCTTTTGATGCTTAGGGACATTATAACGCACATTGAATTCTCTGTAGGACGGGTTGTCAGCCGCGCCGAAGTGAGAGAAGAGTTTCCGTTTAGTCGCGTCATTTACGGCATGCTTTACATCCGCCCTGTATGCGCACAGTAGCGGTACGTGGTGAAATATTCCTTGGTTCGCAGAAATTCACTTTTATAACAGCATGGCTGTTTAAGCTGGAGCATTTCCCAGGTATCGTGCACGGAAAATGATCATTATCATGAAATCATCATGAAATAAGTGCGCATGAACTTCTGTGAAATACCCAACGTGCCGTATTTTCGCGCGTGCTTCTTTCCTCTCTTGCGTTGATGCCTTCAGCTCACTACTAAAGGTGGAGGCGTTTCATCTGACTTCTTGTCTTGCACTCATGCCCTCAGCCCTCTACTACATAAAGGCGGGTAGGCCGCACAGAAAGTGGGTATGTGCCAACAGCTTCTAACATAGCATGGAAATGCTAGTATAGTATAGTAAAGGGGTGGGAAAGGGAATTGAGGAGGAGCGATGTGAAGTTAACGAGAATGGGAGAGGGTAAATCATGGCATGGGCATGTATAGCATGGTTTAGACGCTACAGAAAGGGGGTGTGTGCCAATAAGCTCATAGCATAGTATATATCCATGCAGTGTATAGCCATGCAGTGTATGCAGTGTATAGCAAGGTGGGGAAAATAGAAATAATGGTGAGGAGGGGTGATGTGAGGGTAAGTACAGAAGGAAAGGTGGAGGGGAAAGGGTAAAGCATGTCATTACCTCCTAAAGTACAGTTTTGCAAGCTGATGAGAAAGAGAAGCGATGGGGAGGAGGACTGATGTAAGGATGAGAAAAAGTGAAAGTAGGGGAGAAGGTGTAGGTGAGAGTGTAAACAATGGCATAGCCATGTGCAGTTTAGCATAGCAAGTGATGGGGAAGAGAAGTGGGGGTGAAGAGCATGGAAAGGAGGAGAGAGTGCACGATATAGATATATAAAAAAGGAAGAAAGGTGACACAGCTGCGCTATTTACTAACATTGCACACGCGTGGAACTGGCGTCAATTTCTTTATTATTGACTTGGCCTAAAGCTGCGGTTTGGTCGGAGTGGCCTTGACTGTGGGAATGAACAGAGGCTGAACAATTAAAGCCTCAACTCAGAATGAACATTCTGAGAATAGTATACTTGTTCTTGTCAGACTCATTCGCCCCTCGTCCCCTTATCGAAACGGTCGCGCTGCTCTTCACTTCACTGTCTTACTTTGCTACTGTTGATCGATTATTGTCGCCTCGAAAAAGGGTTGATTTTGCAGCACTTTCCGCTGCCTAGCGCGTCCTGCCACTTATGGTGATGGAATATGGGCTATAGCAAGCAGAAAGGCACACCTGCATAGAATCCTACAACTATCGTGCATCGCTTGAGGTCCCACAGTCTCAAGCTGCCGGTATATTTTCAAGAAATCATATAACAAGTCAATGCCGAAGAGATATATCCTGCAGAGAACAGATCGCCGTCGATTGCTGAAAACGCTAACGCGCTGACTCTATTCTCGACAACTTGAGGGATGCCTTGCCCCGCCACGGTGGTCTAGTGGCTAAGGTACTCGGCTGCTGATCCGAGGGTCGCGGGATCGAATCCCGGCCGCGGCGGCTGCATTTCGATGGAGGCGAAATGTTGAGGCCCGTGTGCTGCGTGATGTCAGTGCACGCTAAAGAACCCCAGGTGGTCGAAATTTCCGGAGCCCTCCACTACGGCGTCTCTCATAATCAGAACTGGTTTTGGGACGTAAAACCCCACAAAACAACAACAACAACAGTGATGCCTTCCATGAGCCTCGCCTCACGTGGCACGCACTGAGCGCCCTCTTGCAAAGGCTCGAATCTCGCCCAGAGTGGACAAGTCGAACAGCCAGCCGAGCCAACTGTGGCGCAGTGGCAGCTGCTCGAGGCCCTTTAGCGATCCGACGCTGCTTCGCCCAGGCGCAATAAAAGGCCGAGAAAATCGTCGGAATCGCCAATTGCGTCCGTCATCCGTGAAAAACTCGTGTGTCATTGCAGCGATAACATGAACAATTGAGACCTGCAAGTTAGATTCCTATCGGCGCTATCTTGGTAATATGTTGGGCATTCACGCATATAAAAGTTGCTTTACTCAGTCGCTCATCTGTAGGTAATATTTCGTGATCGCGTTCAACGCGTGCGCCTTCAGTGGTGAAGCCATGCGTGATATGCATCGCCCAATTGTTGCGATATTTCGTGAAAAGTGACACTTGCATATGCACGGAATACATACATGGATAAATAGTACTTTAGGTTCTTTTTTATTTTCTTTTTTTTTTTGATAACACAGAAAGGTACGCCTAAGATACGATTCATTAACCACTAAAGTTATATGACTACACTGACTTCTCAGAACTGTACCCCTTACGAAAATCGATTAGAGTTCCTTTAGAACTCCTAATGAGTTCCTATAGGGTCTAAAGGAACTCAAAAGGAACTCGCCATCTATGGAATGTCTTCCATAGGACGACTATAGAAAGTCTAAAAATACCTTCTATAGAAACACGTCATTTCACGCACAATAGAAAGTGTATTGACGTCATATGTACTGAATTCTATAAAGTAACTTTTATAGAGCGTCTTTAAAACATTTAACGCTTTCTTTCTATAGACTGCTTCACCATACGCGCTCTATAAGGGATGTATCTACTAAATTCTATAAAGTAACCTTTATAGAGTACCTTTAGAACTCTTAACGCTACCTGTCTATAGACTGCATTTCTATACGTCCTCTATAAGGGATCTATAGACGGTGTATTAATACATGTAACATTCTTATGAAAAAATGTTTCATCAGGGAGCTATTTACGCCCACTGCAGGGCAAAAATCTCTTCCATATTTTTCTCCAATTAACATGGTCATGTCGTAACTGCGGCTATGTTATCGTCACAAACATTTTAATCTAATACGACCAGCTAGCGTCCTGCCGCCTCCCGCCCCGCCCCGCTTTTTTGCTTCCCTTGGAATCCAATCTGTCGCCATTATTGACCACTGGTTATAACCAGTGGTCAATATACCTTCCCTTCGCACTACATTTCCTTCCCGTATGCTAATTTCATGACCTTGACTTCGACTAGCATATGACTAAAACTTGCGCATGGAAAAGCAAACGCGGCGGTGGCGCAGTGGTAGAGTATCGGCGTCCAGTGCGAGAGGTAGCAAGTTCGAATCCCACTGCCGGACCTAGGACCATCGGTTTTTCTTAAAAGAAGCAGTGCGCCCGACCTCGCCTTCTGATGAGTACAGTGCCCTCTCGAGAGGACATCCCTCAATGTGGCGAGGAAGTGGCATAAAAAGAGTTCTCTTTTTCAAAAAATTATTGCGAAAGATTTCTATTGCCATCCTAAAGAAACATCATGGAACATCTCTATAGAAATTTGTCTTTACAGTCTCAAAAAGAACTCGGTAGAAATTCTCTATTGAAATGTTTCTGTACGATCTCAAAAGAAACTCGATAGACATGCTCTATAGGAAACCATCTATAAAGTTTCTATAAGAATGCGGTGGCCAAATCACTTTTGGAACTCCATCGAAAAATTCTGTAGGGCGTCAAAATAAACACCATACGATTCTATCGAGCAAGTTCAAAAGGCTTTCTAAAAAACCGCATTAAAAATTTTCGTATATTTCCGCCTCTACTAAGCCAAACACTAGCCTTTTACGTATACTTCATAAATAAATGCATGATACGTGTAAATATATGCTTAAATGACCGTGCAATCAACAGAAGTTGGAGAGAGACGTAGATTTTTTTAAAAGACATTGCACTGCGCGGGTGGGCTAAAGTAACTGCGACACGTTTGACAGGTGCCTCACCAGACCACCATGATCATCATGACCTTGGAAAATTTAGGAACCCGTACGGCCGTCTGTGCGTCTGCCCTTCGAGTAAATAGGGCTCCAATACGATTTCTAGGGCTCCGACATCACCAGCATTAGCTCAGATTGTTCTCTGCAGCCGCCTAGGTTGTGGGATAGGCCTAAAGCACGTTCTTTTCCCTTTCAAAATGTTCGCACTACGAGGAAGTCTATCAAGGGTCGCCATGCTTAATTGCTCGCACTTTCCGTTCCGGATAAAATCGAACGATAGCGTGCGTTACGGGGAAAGGGGATAAAGAAAGGTTTGACTAAATGACTGGCGAATTGGTATAAACTTTATTGCATGAACAAAGAGACTCCGTGGTTGGCGTGGGCTAATGTCCATGCCTGATCAACCGTGGCCCATAAACATGAGGCGGGACATGACGCGAGAATCAATGCTCAATTTAATAAAATAAAATCACGCAACATGAAAGGGAGACAGAGAGAGAAACGATAAAGGAAAGACGGACGTTAACCGGAGGGGATCTCCGATAGGCTACCCTGTACTCGGAGAGGGGAAATGGATAATGAAAGAGGAAGAGAGGACACTACGACGACACGTCAATGTCTGTGTAACTTGTCATGGAACAGTCACAATCCCTCACTAACTCCACTTACACGAAGAAATCGCAGCAACACCTTTAGCGGCTCACGTCGACGTCTTTGCTGGACAGTGACCTACAATTCTTCCTTTCGTGAATGTGTCGCCGTTCAGCTGGCCTAGCGCTGCTGAGAAAGCTTTTCTTTGCGAATTGAAGCGGGTTCAGTCGCAGAGAAGGTGTGCGATTGTTTCACTGCACTAGCAAAGTTCACATAATGGGCTATCAGTCATCCCGATGGCGAAGGAATGAGCATTGGAGAAGGCAACTCCAAAGTGCAGCCGGACAGGCGGTCGGTTAGGACTCTTACGTGAACGTTATAGTCTCAGGCATGGAGCCATTTGTTCGTGAATGTGGACGAGTTGCACAGGGTTACTAACTAAATAGAGGGTGAAACTAACTAAACAGAGGGTGACGCGTTGCTAACTAAAAAGAGGGCGAAACGCGATCGATGAGAGTGCAGACGGAAGAAGGAAGAAGCGCTGAACGCCGAGGCTTCCCTGCGATGGTTACAAGTCGAGGGTCGGAGTTGGCGGGCCTCGGGCTGCTGCTTCGTCGTCGCGCGCCGCTGGCCGAAGGTGGGCTGGAACCATGGTGTAAGGTATGGAAATGGGGGGGGGGGGGGGGCTATAGCGTAACACGGAATACGCCATACTATTCCGTGTTGGTCATCCATGATTGGTCACTTCTCCGTGCCAAGGCAGGGCCGACAAATCATGGAAGCAAGATTAGTCCGGTATTCGTGAATTTTGCCGTTCAAGGAGAAATTGACCAATCAGGCAGGTCCAGCACGGAACAATACTCAGTATTCCGCGGTACGGTATAAGCACCATGCACAATCTTTAGGTAGGGGCACTCGTGAGGCGTAATCGGCATGATCAAGTAGCAGCGGCATGCGCCCGTCCATGTAGTGACGACAGCGGAAACAAACATCAAAACAGAAAGGTTTTACCTTGCATTGCTAAGCAAACGGTAGTTCACGGGAAACTCAAATTCTACAACAGGTGGTCATGTATATGACTCGTCGGGTTTTACCAGTTGTAGAAACTGCGTAAAACAAGCGTCTTCTTTTCTTCCTCTTACCTATTTCTGTTGTACGGCTCAATCATTCCGGATTTCCCGCGAAGCGCCGGTTACTGCAGGCACGGAGGATAAAACCATTTTTTTTTCTTGAAGTTTCTTCGCATCATGGATAGCTATACCCTGCCGTTAGTGGACCGATTTACACACGACGATGCTATTTTATCTGGTCATTCGCGTTGTTGAATATAAAGAAGTGCGGCACGAACTTGGGGGAAGTGCGTACGAGGAAAAATTGGCGTAGCTTGCACTAATGTCACTTACCTGATCCAGGATTTTTCCAGGTTTTTGCTTACATGAAACCGTTCGTCGTGGTGAACTGTGGCACATTGCTCCTCAGCAGAGGAGCAATTGCTCCTCAGCCGTATTTCGTCGTGGTCTGAGGCTCCTGAAACGCCTCGCGAAGCCCTCCGAGGCGCGGCGAACGCTTCTCAACGTTTCGCACCGATCTCAGCGTAGAGAGGTTCGCGTCGAACCAGCGACAGTCACAGACGCAGCACGCGTGGCCAAACTCGAGAGAGGGACCCACATGTCGTTCATAACAGAAGAATATCCACAGGCACGGCCCATCGTCTCCGACTGCGAGGTGTATACCCCTCTCCAGTGAATGCCACCATTTCATGATCTGCCCCACCACGGTGCTCTAGTGGCTACGGTACTCGGCTGCTGATCCGAGGATCGCGGGATCGAATCCCGGCCGCGGCGGCTGCATTTCGATGGAGGCGAAATGTTGAGGCCCGTGTGCTGTGCGATGTCAGTGCACGTTAAAGAACCCCAGGTGGTGAAAATTTCCGGGGCCCTCCACTACGGCGTCTCTCATAATCAGAGCTGGTTTTGGGACGTTGAATCCCACGTAACAACAACATTTCATGATCTACCACATGAACAATTAGTTGCTGACATAACATTTCTCCAATCATCACGCAATCAAGCAAGAACGCAACTTAGTATATCGCTGGGTACCGAGCCATTGTGGCATTCATGGTAACGTACGTGCGGATGATGACGCTAGATCTGCCCGTCTAACATCCACTGTATAACCATACCATTACGCAGAACCACGTTCAACCTGGGCATGCTTTTTGACACACATGCGCACTGAGGAGACATTCTACGCACCGACTGCAGAAAGGCGCCTACTGCCTCCCTGACAGAATACCGGTACAGCTACAAGTCTTGGTTTGCCAGCGCATGAGCTTCCACTTGCGCAGTGAAATTCGACGGAGTTCGCCAACGCCTGTCTCCATAGCTTGGATTCAAATCTACGGCTCCGCCTTGAGACAGAATTATCTCGACCTGAGGAGACTCAGAGCCTTCACAACTGCTCACAACTGCCTGTTCATTTCGGATCGGATGACCAGCAACCGTACATACATGCGACAGTTGTAGCTACGATGAGAAGACGATTGCCCATTTTATTTGTGAATGTCTCCGTTTCAGAGGGAAAAGAAATTTCGAACGAGTTAGACATACTTGACGAACATCCTTCGTCAAGAAGGAAGAATCCTGGTACAGCGGCCGGGACCGTACTCTGCGCAGGCGGCCTTGGACGCATTGCTGTGCTTCTTACGGACGCGTGGGCCTTGAGAAGCGTCGTGTACTAAACCTGCTTCGTTTTTCTTTTTCTTTTTTTTCTTCTGCTATCATCTTCTATTCATGACGGATTATATTCGGTGCATGTCCCACTAGCCCACTATCTTCCTTTCCCCTTTCCCTCTTTCCCAGCACAGCGTAACCAGCCAGTTTAATAACGAGATAGCCTTCCTGTCGCTTTACCTATTTTTCTACCTTCCAAAGCCAGCCCTAAGACTCGCATTGCGACACTGGACTGTTCTCGCGCTACGTTTTCCGGTTGCTTGCGGTAAACATATCAAGCATACAAACACAGAGACGCACGTTACTACGTTCATAAACTCTGCAAGAAGGCCCAAGTTCTCACTTAAACTATAATTGGGCACACCGTAACAAAATCGCAGTTGAATTTGTGGCGACAGTTTAAGCACCCGTTCATGCACGCCTTTGCGTCCTCCTTGTCGCTGTAGACTAGCGAACTATTGGCAAAGGGGAGGACGAAAGAGAGCGAAAGAATTATGGTGATAGCGAAGAGAGTCAGAAGAGGACAGCGGAGGAGTAGAGTATTGACCTAAGAAACAACTCAGTGGAGGACGAAACATGGCGATAGCGAATAAACCACTAGGAGGAATGCGGAGGGGAAGGCGCATGCGCTACTTAGCCTTCGCCGCCACCACTGGAGAATGCACTCCACGTGGGTGGCGCGTTTCCGTGTTCACGCTTTTTTTTTTTTGTTTCTGATTGATGAGAGACGCAACCGGTGCGATGCTTAGTTTTCTGCTGTTGCTAGAAGAGCTACCCTACCAGGAGCCCAGTGCTGCCAACACCAGAATTCAGAGGTGCGTGTAGCCGAAATAGAAGAGGCTTCCTTCACTGCCATCAAGGATCCAGGAGAGTAGTGTGTCCGGAATAAAGTGACTGCGAGGAAAATAAACAAGGGTTAATATTTGCCCGTGCATAAATGAGTCTGTCATTCAAAGCACTTCAGCATCTGCACTCAAATCGAGCATTAGAGTGTGTCGTAATGCTTGGTGAATTATTTGATATTCTTTTTCTGCCCTTCACTACATGGTACCTCATAATGACAAGGCTTCGCAATCTCTGGGAGGATTCATTTTGGCGGTACGCGGGTAAAAGGAATTACTTATAAAATAGCACTTATACAAAACGGGATCTCCGCATGAAGGATGAAATTTTGCCAATCGTGCTATTTAACGATACGGCACTGCGCTCTGCGCATGCTCGAAGCAATCAACCGCTGTTGTTAAGGCAGCAACTATGACCGATCTTTCGCCAATCTCAAGACCGGTGCACCACTGCAGCTGAAACGCGGTCGTTTATGTGTAGGGGCAGAAAGCTGGCGAAACATTACGTTGTTAACATTCTGGTGGCACGGCGACCAGAATTGCTAAGGACTACATTTTATGCTCAGCACAGGACTTCCTTAGCACGTTTCACTCCTCTTATGCTTAATGGAACAGTTGTTTCATGTCATTATGTAACGCAACATAAAGGGCGATTCTCCCACCAACGCGCGGAAGAAGCGCAACGTCAGCTCGGGCAACGATGTTCTTTACTGCTATATGCAACTTCAGTGGCGATGTACACAGCTCCTCTTTCTAAACGTCGGTCATCTTGTGCAGAGCGTGGCCTCAGCGCACCTGCACCGTGTACCTTTCGCAAGTACGGTTGGGAAAGCAATTTCCTCATAATGTGTCGGCGGGAGGCACGGAGCAGCGACGGCAGTCGAGACTGCCAACGAGCTTGACGGCCCGCGTTGGCTGAAGGTCGCATTGTGCCCTGCTGAGTCCATTTCCGACCGGGGGTGTCTATGAGCTTATTTATGGTGTATGGTGTAGCAGTCGCGACTGGCGAAGGCGGTACCGTATATTGTGCCGCACAAACACAGCCGTGTACTAGCAATGAAGGAGCACATTCGTGTGCATCATGCACGCTTTGTCGCCTTCTACGTATACACAGTAAACGGAAATTACTTCCATGCGGATGTAAAGCGCTTGCCGTCTAGCGATCCCCCCATTAGAAGTTAATTATACTCGGCTGCTGATCCGAGGGTCGCGGGATCGAATCCCGGCCGCGGCGGCTGCATTTCGATGGAGGCGAAATGTTGAGGCCCGTGTGCTGTGCGATGTCAGTGCACGTTAAAGAACCCCAGGTGGTCAAAATTTCCGGAGACCTCCACTACGGCGTCTCTCATAATCAGAGCTGGTTTTGGGACGTTAAACCCCACGAATGAGAAGTTAATTATACTCCGCATGATCGTTGCAACAGTTTTACTCCGTGTATTTAGGAGTTATTGCGTGGTGCCTTAGTAGTAATGAACTTGTTTGCATAGACCTTGCTTCACGGAGTTTTTGGGAGGTGAACCGGGAGTATATTGTTTGTTTTTATGCTCCCCATCTGTTGGAGTATTGCCGTGGTGCGTTGGAAGTAATTTTTTTATTATTTTACTCCATGCTTGGCGGAGGCTTCAGGAGGCATATTAGGCATTTTCCTTTTTACAGCGTAAGCTGTTATGAGATCACAACAAGGGTCGTTTTTGCGCCGTAGTTGTCCGGCGCCGCTGCCGCCGCCGCCGGTGTCCGTAACCACTATCGCGCAAATTTCAGAAAAAATAACCAGGACCGAGGAGTATTCCAAATGGTCCTCTGCGTGGATTCGAACCCACACTCTCTGCGTGGCAGTCGAGCATTCTACCACAGAGCTACGCCTCTTTTTTTTTTTTTAAGGACTGAGCTACGCCTCTACTTGAAAAATCATCGCTAAAAGACTTCTGCCGAGGAATCGCATTAACAAATGTAATGTTACGTGACAGAATAATAGTACGCTACTATACGTCGCGGAAAGTGGATTGCAGAACGAGTTCGAGGAATAATTTCAAAGGACACGGGGGTGTATGCTTCGTAGCTCTGAAGCCATTACAGAGGCATCATCTACATCATAATTATGAAAGAATCTTCAACTTTACCATCATCATTATTACGAATCGCTGCCATTTATCGTGTCGTATCGTGCCATGCGACATGCGGCAGGCGACGTGCGCAGCCCCGACAGCAACTTGACTTGGCTCAGAGAAGCCCAAACCGCAGCCCGGATCGTTCTCGGGAAAACGACGCCGAGAGACTCTCTAAGATGTGCAGTTATACAGATTTGCACGTTACAATGCCGCAGTAATTATGGCGTAGTGGGTACTTCCCTACTTGGCGAAATGATAACAGTTATGGCGTTGCGGATACCTAGCACCTCTAGTTGCACTAGTTTGCCCAAGCGTTTAAAATGGTCTCTAAGAAAATCGGTCCTCCAGCTTACGCTGCCACTGCCCTGCGGTTCCGCGCAGGCATGGCTGTTTTTTTTCTGGTTTGTACTTTGCGCCGGTAAGGGTCTTTGATTGGTAAGCCGGGAGTATTTTTGTATTCTTTTTCTGCCCTTCACTACATGGTACCTCATAATGACAAGGCTTCGCAATCTCTGGGAGGATTCATTTTGGCGGTACGCGGGTAAAAGGAATTACTTATAAAATAGCACTTATACAAAACGGGATCTCCGCATGAAGGATGAAATTTTGCCAATCGTGCTATTTAACGATACGGCACTGCGCTCTGCGCATGCTCGAAGCAATCAACCGCTGTTGTTAAGGCAGCAACTATGACCGATCTTTCGCCAATCTCAAGACCGGTGCACCACTGCAGCTGAAACACAGTCGTTTATGTGTAGGGGCAGAAAGCTGGCGAAACATTACGTTGTTAACATTCTGGTGGCACGGCGACCAGAATTGCTAAGGACTACATTTTATGCTCAGCACAGGACTTCCTTAGCACGTTTCACTCCTCTTATGCTTAATGGAACAGTTGTTTCATGTCATTATGTAACGCAACATAAAGGGCGATTCTCCCACCAACGCGCGGAAGAAGCGCAACGTCAGCTCGGGCAACGATGTTCTTTACTGCTATATGCAACTTCAGTGGCGATGTACACAGCTCCTCTTTCTAAACGTCGGTCATCTTGTGCAGAGCGTGGCCTCAGCGCACCTGCACCGTGTACCTTTCGCAAGTACGGTTGGGAAAGCAATTTCCTCATAATGTGTCGGCGGGAGGCACGGAGCAGCGACGGCAGTCGAGACTGCCAACGAGCTTGACGGCCCGCGTTGGCTGAAGGTCGCATTGTGCCCTGCCTGAGTCCATTTCCGACCGGGGGTGTCTATGAGCTTATTTATGGTGTATGGTGTAGCAGTCGCGACTGGCGAAGGCGGTACCGTATATTGTGCCGCACAAACACAGCCGTGTACTAGCAATGCATGAAGGAGCACATTCGTGTGCATCATGCACGCTTTGTCGCCTTCTACGTATACACAGTAAACGGAAATTACTTCCATGCGGATGTAAAGCGCTTGCCGTCTAGCGATCCCCCCATTAGAAGTTAATTATACTCGGCTGCTGATCCGAGGGTCGCGGGATCGAATCCCGGCCGCGGCGGCTGCATTTCGATGGAGGCGAAATGTTGAGGCCCGTGTGCTGTGCTATGTCAGTGCACGTTAAAGAACCCCAGGTGGTCAAAATTTCCGGAGACCTCCACTACGGCGTCTCTCATAATCAGAGCTGGTTTTGGGACGTTAAACCCCACGAATGAGAAGTTAATTATACTCCGCATGATCGTTGCAACAGTTTTACTCCGTGTATTTAGGAGTTATTGCGTGGTGCCTTAGTAGTAATGAACTTGTTTGTATAAACCTTGCTTCACGGAGTTTTTGGGAGGTGAACCGGGAGTATATTGTTTGTTTTTATGCTCCCCATCTGTCGGAGTTTTGCCGTGGTGCGTTGGAAGTAATTTTTTTTATTATTTTACTCCATGCTTGGCGGAGGCTTCAGGAGGCATATTAGGCATTTTCCTTTTTACAGCGTAAGCTGTTATGAGATCACAACAAGGGTCGTTTTTGCGCCGTAGTTGTCCGGCGCCGCTGCCGCCGCCGCCGGTGTCCGTAACCACTATCGCGCAAATTTCAGAAAAAATAACCAGGACCGAGGAGTATTCCAAATGGTCCTCTGCGTGGATTCGAACCCACACTCTCTGCGTGGCAGTCGAGCATTCTACCACAGAGCTACGCCTCTTTTTTTTCTTTTTAAGGACTGAGCTACGCCTCTACTTGAAAAATCATCGCTAAAAGACTTCTGCCGAGGAATCGCATTAACAAATGTAATGTTACGTGACAGAATAATAGTACGCTACTATACGTCGCGGAAAGTGGATTGCAGAACGAGTTCGAGGAATAATTTCAAAGGACACGGGGGTGTATGCTTCGTAGCTCTGAAGCCATTACAGAGGCATCATCTACATCATAATTATGAAAGAATCTTCAACTTTACCATCATCATTATTACGAATCGCTGCCATTTATCGTGTCGTATCGTGCCATGCGACATGCGGCAGGCGACGTGCGCAGCCCCGACAGCAACTTGACTTGGCTCAGAGAAGCCCAAACCGCAGCCCGGATCGTTCTCGGGAAAACGACGCCGAGAGACTCTCTAAGATGTGCAGTTATACAGATTTGCACGTTACAATGCCGCAGTAATTATGGCGTAGTGGGTACTTCCCTACTTGGCGAAATGATAACAGTTATGGCGTTGCGGATACCTAGCACCTCTAGTTGCACTAGTTTGCCCAAGCGTTTAAAATGGTCTCTAAGAAAATCGGTCCTCCAGCTTACGCTGCCACTGCCCTGCGGTTCCGCGCAGGCATGGCTGTTTTTTTTCTGGTTTGTACTTTGCGCCGGTAAGGGTCTTTGATTGGTAAGCCGGGAGTATTTTTGTATTTGTTGCCTTCGCGGTGCCATTTCTTTACACCGAACTGATCGTATCTAGAGTTGGTCATTAGCAGCGCATTTACTTGAGAGAATTTCAATGCGGGCACTTCCTTATAAGGGAACATGTGCTGACTAGTCATATTATCTCGAGAAAACCCGTACAGTCTACCGTCCGTCATCAATTTTCTGTTTCTTTATCGCATTCGAAGTGTGCAGTGGCTTCGCTGGGAAGTCAGGAGAAATTTTTAAAACTGAATTTTGCGATCCTACTTCTATACGTGTAGGGACACCGGCAACACTGGTTACTGCTTTTTTGCAATAATAATTTAAAAATTAAGGTTACTCTCTGTCGTGGAAGCATGCTGGCAGATGTGTGTCAAAGACAATTGTAAGTAATCATTTTTTTTGCTCTTTAGCAGGATAATTGAATCTGCATGGGTATTTCTTGGCTTTTCAATACACTTAGAGATTGAGACTCATCACTGAGGATGGTGCCATCAGTAATTATTTCATGACATTCAAGGCCAGTTTAAAAATATCACTCTGTTTTTATGGGGTACAAGCATGCTCATTTCCTCCAACGTAAGGAACGGTCTTCTAGTTTTCGCGACAACCGTAAAATTTTTCCGGCATAATGTGTGGTCGTGTGCAGAACATATGTAAGCACTAATTCAGCAGTTAGCTTTTCTGGTACGTGAGTTTGTGCACACGTCCACGTTAGCTCTTCAAGATCCGTTTTGGATCCAATTTCCGACAAACATTATATGTAGGATTTGTATTCGGGTTTCTATTTTTTTCAAACTCGGAAGATAAAAATCGGGTGCCATTTTTTAAAAGCATGACAATCGGTGGGAGAACGGGTTCTTTGTGGAACCAGACCGAAATTCATGCTTTTCCGGGTTATATTTAGAAATTTAGATTAACAAATGAGAGTCACAGAGCTTCTTTATTGCTGCACGCAGCTTGTGAAGCGAACTACATGCCAATGCGTTCACTGCAGCCAACTGGATGTAACCTCTTTGTCCCGTGGCGGGATAGCTAGCATGTTCACCGCAAAATCTGTGCCGCGTTAAAAAAAATGGTTGGTATGTCGTACAGGAACCGAAGAAGAAATCGAGTTGACCCGATTTCTCCTAAATGTGTTCGGGGTATAACAATCGCGTAAAAATCCGCACGAGCAACCCTAATTTTATTTCGTAGGGTCACATGTGGTGCAATGAAATCGAAGAATTACCCATGCAAGTATTTTTTTTTTTTTGACATATGGAAATATTTGTCTGTAACTATGAAATTTCATACTAATGCCGCCAATAAACAGGCACATGTACATCTGATTCGTAAATATGAAGGATTTGTAAATATATAGATTTATACAATAAATTGATCGCACCATGACAGCTCGCGCATGTTGTAGTGACTTTCTCCCGGCAAATCCGCTCTTGGACGCGATAAATCGCTGTCACACACAACGAAAATCTCAACACGTTCCCATACCACAGTTTTGCCGACCCAAAATTTTAAGGCTTGGTCCTGTATCAGTGCTAATTTTCTGCGATTTATTCGAACGGAAATGTTAGTCTTTGGAAAAGCTCATCACTTTATATAGAGAAGCGGAAGAGAGCACCATTCATCAGTGGAACTTTGGCACGCTGTTGTTATATGGTTCAAGAACGGCACATATACCGCGCAAGTACGCTTCAAGACAGACACGGACATCACTCGTATGTACCATGATCGCCGCTTTTGGCGCTGAACAGCTGAGAACACATCGTGCAAATGCAGATGTGTTATTATGGCCGCACTCATCACACATGAGGAAGCTGATAATATACAACGTTTTCTTTTCCACATGCCTGCATGTGTCCAAAAATAGCGATAATTAGTAGGGACGTGCGGATGTTCGGAAATTTCGAATATCGAATTGAATAGTGTCTTATTCGATATTCATAAATCCGGATATTTTGGAATAGTTTATGAATATTTCCAATGTTATCTGCACCGAAGTAAACAGAAGTCCAAAAGTACGATCAATTTCATTCCCGCTGGCACGTTGTAAGCTGTAAACATGCGAGTTTACGTAGCCCAATAGGCTGCTTCGCTCTGGGAAAGTGACCTTACCGGCTATACAATGATCGTTCGTCTTCGTTGAACAGTTCTGGGGAGGCTAAGGGTCTGCTTATTTCCTTCAGATGCTATTTTAGTAGCCCTTTAATACTGTGCATTTAAAATTCCTAGGAGTCTGAACACATTGCTTCGCTCTTTATATTTCAAGTCTTTCTTGCTGAGTTATGCCCATCAATGCCATTTCTACCACTATCCTTTAGTGTTTTTCTTCACTCAGCACCAACATTCGAACCAACCTGAATGGTTTCTGAGCCTTAAACTTTCCTCGGTTAATAACCGTCACTTTGGCTCAGTCATTCTCATGATTACTTCTATCATCATGACGACTTCTATCATCATCCTCCAGTTTTTCTTCTCTTATTACCCACGTACGAACATATTCCATCGTTTATGAGTATGCTTTTTTTTTTCGGTGAATCATTGTAATTTTTTATGAACCATGCTCGTGGCTATGACTTGTACCACCATCCTTAAAGTTCCCTTCACCTAGAACCCACGTCCGGGCCCACTTCATGGGTTTTTGAGTTTTAATATTTTTCCGGTGAGTCATTGCCATTTTTTCTGAGCCATGCTCATGACTACGACTTATTAGTCACTTCTCTTTTCGGTGTTCAGCGCGGAACTTTTTCTGACGCGGACGGGGCAGGAGAGTAACACACACGCGAGCGCTATCAACAAGGCTTTATTTGACTCCGGATGCAATATATAGAAGGCAAAGTGGACGCTCAGGCATGTGCCGTGTTGGAGGCTTCAAGGAATAATAGTTCTTTCTTCATACTGATAATGAAAGTGCACTGGCACAATCTTCGCCTAGTTTGTGTCAACCCATCTTCATTATCATTGTCATAGATTGTGTCAACACACCAATAATAATAATAATAATAATAATAATAATAATAATAATAATAATAATAATAATAATAATAATAATAATAATAATAATAACAACAACAACAACAACAACATCCTGTTTTAGGTCTACTGCAGGACAAAGGCATGTCCCTACGAGTTCCAATATGCCCTGTCTGAGCGAGTTGGTAGCACTTGATGCCCGCGAACTCTGTTAATTTCATCGCTCCATCTAAGCTTTCGCCTTCCTCTCACTCTCTTGGTATCCATTCCGTCGCTCTTACTGTTCATCTGCTACCTGTCTTCCGCATGATATGCCCTGCCCAGGTCCACTTTTTTTTTTAATTGATATAAGAATATCAGCTACTCCTGTCTGTTCCCTAACCCGCTCCGCTTACCCGCTAGCGTTACACCTATCCTTTTTCTTTCCATTGCACTCTGCGTGTTCCTTAATTTCATCTCTAGCTTCTTCGTTATCCTCCATGTTTCTGCACCGTACATTAAGTACTGCGAGAATGGGGTGATTAAATACTTTTCGCTTTAGTGACAGTGGCAAGTTTCCAGTCATGATTGGGGAATGCCTCTCGAATGCACTCCAGCTCATCGTTATTCTACGGAGGATTTCCTTTTCCTGGGTAGGCGTCCCTGTTAGTGACTGCCCCAGATATACGTGTTCTTTCACACATTCTACGGGTTCATTGCTAATTTACAATTCCTGTTCTTTAGTAAGACTGCTGAGCAGAATTTCGGTCTTTTGCCTATTTATATTTAAAGAAAAACGGTGTCGATCAATCATGGGGGGCTCCTGTGAATACGTGAGCGAAATATTATCGCACCGCGCGCGCCAGGGAATTCGCAATTTGGTTGCCGACACAGCTGGGAAGCGCCCACCCTTCTTTCAACAAGTGACGTCATCGGGGGCACGGGCTATGTCGCTTGAGGCAGAAGGGGTATCGGCTGGTTTCATGGTTGCGAAAACATCACCTGTTACGATTTTTTTGTTCGATTTGAATTCAACAAATAAATCAAACATGCGTATCTTTCTTCAAGAGCAACGACGAAAGTCAAGCGACGTAGTCAGTGCCACCGGTGCCGTCATTTGTTGAGAGGAGGGCGAGCGCTTTCCAGCTCTGTTTGAAACGAAATCACGAGTCCCTGGTAGATTCAGTCAATATTTGGCTCACATGTTTACAGGAGCCTTCCCGACTGATCAACACCGTTCTCTATGTTAAAAAGTGTTGCAGGGACCTTTGAAGTCGCGTGCAGGCGATAGCCATATCTTTTTTTAGAGATAGGTAGATAATATTCGTTTATCAATTAAAAAAGAAGGAGCACCGAAGGTCACTGATGAGGAGAGAGGGCAGTGGGGAGGGGGGTAGGCAAACACTAAATCGTGCGCACCAGGCCGCTAGAAACTCCAAAGTAGGCTAGTGGGACGTGCCGAGAAGTTTATGTATACCGCGAAGTCTTGAAAAGTCAACCTTCGTTTTGCAAGCTCATGGAACTTGAATATTCCTATTGGTTCCTATCTAACTGTACTTATCAAACCTGTGCACAGAATATTTTCTCGACTAGACCATGAATTCAAACTAGGAACGTGCTTCACCCGAACAAACCTGTATTAATATTCACCTTTAGTTTTCGTTGTTAATTATTGGAGGAGGCGAAATGTTGAGGTCCGTGTAATGTCAGTGCACGTTACAGAACTGCAGGTGGTCGAAATTTCCGCAGCCCTCCGTTACGGCGTCTCTCATATCAAATCGTGGTTCTGGGACATAAATCCCCAGAAATCAATAATATTAATCATTGGAATCAACTACCCGAATATATTGTCTGTATAGCAAACCATGACGAATTCACTCGCAAATTAACGCTCCATCTTGTCTGAATTGACTTTGTATAATCATCTATGATTTCTTATGTGCTTATACTGATTCATTAAAAACACAGTGTCACATGCACAATCTTCCTCACATGACTAATATTTTAGCATGTGAATGATCAGCCTCGTTATCTTGTTCCGTGGCGCTTTCTTTTTTGTTTGTAAGATTTGCCTTTGCATTTGTTTTTATCTTTCTGTACTTGAATCTTGTATTGGATCTGGAGTGTGTGTACTGCTGCCCCATATCTAATGGTGTCGGGCCTTTGGGATAAATAAATAAATAAATAAATAAATAAATAAATAAATAAATAAATAAATAAATCATAGTTTCGCCTCAAGGCGGAGCAATGAATGCGATAGCAACAAAGGGGACCGCAACGCGAAGAGCGTGGAGGCAGCTGGAAATTTCCAGCGCGTCCCTCGAGCTCAAAGGAGGCCGCTCAATGAACAAACAGAAGATGAGCGCAAGCTATCAAGTGAAGCACGCACGAAATGAACGCACGAAACGAACGCACAGATATACACCGAACGAGCGCGAATAAGCTGTCACGATGGATACTATCAGTTTGAACAGCGTTCCTGTTGCAAAGGCAGGCCGTTGCGCTCCTCGCGCCATCTCGCTGGTAATGAAGGAACGCTTATGAGCGCCTGCCGTCTCTGAGTCCTGCCAGCGGTAAAGGGTGTGTATATAAGGCTCACCGCTAGCTTCCTGAAGAGTGTGGCCTTTGTGGCGTAGTGGTTAGCGCCACGCGCTGCGGAGCGAGGGGTTCCTGGTTCGATTCCGCGCTTCGGAAGCATTTAGGTGAATTACTTTTCTTTGGGATTTATATATATACATACATACTTATACATATATGGTTCATGACGACGGGGACGGCTAAAATCAGCCGAGACTGTCCATATAATTGCTATCGCAATAATAAATAAAGAAATAAATAAATAGCTATCCGGAGCCTTGTATAAGTTGCACGCACACTTAGATATGTGGGCCCTATAAATGTTTACAAGAACAGCATCACAGGGCGACGTTGGCGTATATAGAGCATTAGTTCTCGTAATGAGACTAATGCTTCTGGGACCTTGCACTTTGAAAGCTGCTGAGCATTGCCGGCAGAGTGAGGCGCAGAGAACGTTAGGTAACAGCGTCAGTTCTAAGCAAGGTGCGTTTCCGGAGTAGCATATGAGTGTCGACATCTATTTAGGGTTGGCATGCATGCTGACACTCATTTAGCATACCAGTGTCGAAACGTCCGAATGATCAAACCTCATCTTGAAGCAGACAGGTTCTGTTTCCTGTTAAAAACTACAATGTAAACGGGGTTTCCCTGGCGGTGGCTTACACAGCGAAAAAAAAAATAATTGCCCAAGGTAATCGTTCCTTTTTTACAGGAACAACCACTGCTGTAGAGAGGGCAAGGGAACAACGCATGAAGGCCCCGCCACGGTGGCCTAGTGGCTATGGTACTCGGCTGCTGATCCGAGGGTCGCGGGATCGAATCCCGGCCGCGGCGGCTGCATTTCGATGGAGGCGAAATGTTGAGGCCCGTGTGCTGTGCGATGTCAGTGCACGTTAAAGAACCCCAGGTGGTCAAAATTTCCGGAGACCTCCACTACGGCGTCTCTCATAATCAGAGCTGGTTTTGGGACGTTAAACCTCACGAATCAATCATCAAATCAATCAACAACGCATGAAGTCCCGTTAGACACTTAATATGATAGATCTAGCGGTTCTTTCAGATTTTGCCACTGTAAAGCTTTTCGAATTGCATGCGTGCGTAATTACGTGGCTGGCGCAAGGTGACCAAAGCAGGTTAGCACTGAAGTAGCGGATTTGTCCGCGAGAACATTGCTCGGTGTCAACTTTTGTAAACAGAATATGCCAAACATTTGCACCGACACCTTGTTGATTAACTAAACATGGAAGGTAATAGTCATGCCACCACGTCACTGTGTGCGAGGTGTACGAGGTGTATCAGAGGCGAGGTAATTAATAATGAACTTGTAGTTTTTGGGCTTCTGTGGCCACGGCTTCCTGGTTTATTGTAATTAAAATGTTTTGTGGTTATGTTGCCATGAAGTAACTGCAGGCCGAGCCTTCGGAAATATGCAGCGCCATTTTTTGCGGCCATGAAGAACTATCGCAACGGCTTTTTAAGCCAGTTGCTATAGCTTTCCAAGGTAAGGAATGACGTACAGAATTTTATTCTTCGCTGAAGGGATAGTTGCACCCTCTAAATTGGCCCTGAGTGGATTATTTAAGAAATGTTTTGAGAGAGCCTTGATGGAGCCTTGCAGCACCGAAGGAGGTAACTTTAAAACAGCGCACAATGTATCTAGAAAACTTGGTCAAAATTTAAAATTTTCAGCGTTTCGTCATGTGTATCAGACATGGGTTCCGATGTTCTTGAACGCCTGAACTTTATAAACCGTACCCCGGTACGAGTGTAGGCGTCCACACGAGGTTGAGGGAAAGGAGGCAGAGCTTATCTTTATGTGCTCCAGACACGTGTATATTGATTACAACCGATACAAAGGAATGCATGTTCAAACATGAGTAACATGAGTAGTTAAGTTGCAAATGTACTTCACCGCCCAACTGTCGCCAATTATTGCGTGAGAATAATAATATAAATGCACCCTCCCCCTTCCCCTCAATTCTGTTAGAGGATATCAACACCTACAGAGTATTCAAGCTTTTACTTTTGTTGCAGTGGAGTTTAGGAACTCACTATGCCTATCATCGCTTCATCCTTTTGTTAATCCATCCGAATGAGAAGAAACAGCGAGAACATGGGGGTTCCAGAGCAAAACCAAGCGCAGAAATTTATTGTATAATCTATACAGCGACTTTTGTAGCCGTTGTACTTTAGGCTTCTCTCTTTGGCGTCCACAACTAACTTGTATACGTACTGAATGGCCCATTCAATAAATATTGTTTTCTTCACTAAGACCATCCAGTTAACTACGAACAACCCAGAAGTCGACCCACATTTACTGCACCTCTGGGAGGCCAGACGAGGACTTCTTAAGAGATGGAAAAAGCAGAAGAGAAACCGTAAACTTAAGATTCGTATTAGCTGCACTTTCGCGGCAGGCTGAAGAATATTCCGAAAAATTGGGGCGCCAGAATTGGAATCAAGTGTGTGATCGTTTACAGGGCAACATTAGCAACCGGAAGACCTGGGCCATATTGAAGACCATATCTAAACCTTATTTTGAGCGCAACCACACGACACACCCACACCCACACACACACACACACACACACACACCCAGGCATCAACCACGCACAGCGCTGTGCGTGGTTGATGCCTGGGTGTGTGGGTGGGTGTGTGTGTGGGTGTGTCGTGTGGTTGCGCGCAAAATAAGGTTTAGATATGTTCTACCAACTAGCCCAACAAGTTCTTTTAGAGTATATTGAAGACCCTTCTGGACAAGACGGATTCGAAGACAGTAGCCAGGCAACACATACAAAGACTACTGCACAACTATCCCGGCACGGAGAAAGAAGTACTCGAGGAAGTAACTGCAAAATACCTTGGAGGTGACCAACAAAAATCTGCTCAGTTACTCGTCCATCAGGAATACAAGGGCCAACCTAATCCTGAACTCGATCAACCTTTCACCATGGCGGAGATTGTGGCAGCGCTAAGCAAACTAACCAGAAACACGACACCTGGTCGAGACAAAATTAACAACAAGACGCTCCAAAACCTCGACAACAAGGCCACAGAGAGCTTATTACAGTTCATCAATAACTGCTGGACGACGGGCCGTATACCGTCATCTTGGAAGCATGCGGACATTACAATGATCCCAGAAGCTGGAAAACTCATCTGTATACGGAATCTCCGCCCGATATCTCTCACTTCTTGTGCTGGCAAACTTTTCGAGCACCTGGTGCACAATCGCCTTTCTCCCTACCTAGACGAAGAGAAGCACCTGCCGAACACAATGTTTGGTTTCAGATCTCACCTCTCCACCCAGGATATTTTACTTCAGCTCAAAGAAGTCATCGACGGCCTCAGCTCCATCCATAAAAATGCCATCCTGGCACTAGATGTAAAAGGTGCGTTCGACAACGTTTCCCATGAAGCCGTGCTAAAGAGCTTACAAGACACCAACTG
The DNA here is from genome assembly GCA_013339685.2 of Hyalomma asiaticum. Lineage (NCBI taxonomy): Eukaryota > Metazoa > Arthropoda > Arachnida > Ixodida > Ixodidae > Hyalomma > Hyalomma asiaticum. The sequence continues at coordinate 196,890,456 of CM023481.1, read as the reverse complement.
TGGACGTAGAATGTATGACTATGTCCGGGACTTTCTGACTGCTAGAACGGCCACCATAGGCCTGGGGAACCTCCGGCAGGTGTGATCAAATTGCCGCAAAGAGGAACCCCTCAGGGATCGGTTATATCCCCGTTGCTCTTCAATGTAGCGATGAGGGGACTACTTAACATTTTGAATACCATCAGGGGTATCCGACATGCAATATACGCAGACGATCTGACCTTGTGGACTTGCACAGGATCTGCGGGTGCCCAACAAGATGCTTTGCATGAAGCCATCGACGAGACTGAGGGCTACTTACACAGCTGGGTTCTCTCATGTGCCCCAGAAAAGTCCGAACATTTAATACTGAAAAGAAGGACTAGAGGACGACCTCCCCAAGAGACACCAGATCCTGTTTTAACCTTAAATGGAGTTGCCACGTGCAGGAACAGAGCGAATGCTTCGTAACAGAGTGTTATACCCAAGGCGAACGTACTCCGTATCCTCGGAGTCATTTTTCAAAAAGACGGTGCGGTCTTGCTACTGTTCAAAAGCTCCAGCAGACAGTGACTCAAGTCACACATCTGGTGCGGAAGGTAACAAACAGGAAGCACGGCCTGAAGGAGCAAGACGCGCTCAGCCTAATTCAAGCCCTGATAATAAGCAGAATTACCTACGGCACGCCATACGTAGGCCTCAAGAACAGCGAAAGGGACAAACTCAACACGCTCATCAGGAAAACCTATAAGCTTGCACTGGGACTTCCCCCTACGACGTCCACGGAAAAGCTACTGCAGCTCGGCATTCACAATACATGGGAGGAATTAGTCGAGGCCCACAAAACAAGTCAGCTAGAGCGACTCAAGCTTACAAGTACGGGCAGAGACACGCTACGAAGATTAGGATACCCAGTCGAAGAGGAATGCAGCAGCAAACAACGGATCCCTCTGCTCTTAAGGGAGAAAATCATGGTAGCCAAATTACCAAGAAATGTGCACCCCGAGCACAACAAAGAAAGAAGGCAAGCGAGGGTAAGGGCTCTGCGCAAAGACTACGAAGGCCCAGGAAAAGGTGAAGTTCGCTACACCGACGCGGTGAAGTACAAGAATGCAACGGCCTACGCTGTCAGTGTGGTAAATGGCCAGAGAGAAGAGATTGCGGCGGCCTCGTTGAAAACAACAGACACTGACTCCGCTGAAGAAACGGCGATAGCTCTGGCAGCCACAAGAGGCAAAGGCAATGATGATTGTATCACCATTATTACGGACTCACAAACAGCATGCCGAAACTACCAAATGGGTCGCATTTCAAAACAAGCATTGGATATTCTGAAAAAGCACGCAACAATTCAAGATATGTACATTGTCTGGGCACCTGGACACGAATCTCTGGCGGGTAATTTAGCGGCTCATGCCGCTGCCCGAGCTCACATTCTCCGGGCCATCCCACCAGATTCTCATTCCCTTGTCGACCCTGGTGCAAGCATCCCCAAAAGATACGCAAACATCCTAAGCCACTACAAGTTGGGCAGGAGGACTTACCCAACCCCGCACCCCAAACTCACAAGAGAGGAGACGGTGTTGTTCCGGAAACTCCAGACCAGCACATTCCCTCACGGAACACTCCTGCACTCCATGTATCCCTCGAGCTACCGACGTAACTGTACCTTCTGCTCTGCAGCAAATACTCTACACCATATGGTGTGGGAATGTCCAGCAAACCCGTCGATACCACCTATATAACTGCACCAAACATCGACCAGTGGGAAGCCCAACTGAGAGCACAAGGCTCCAAGACCAGCGAAGACTGGTGAGCAGGGCCAAGCTATCAGCCCAGGCTCACGGCGTCCTGGACTAGGGACGCCGCCCACCTTGGACGAGTCTGCCGTCGGATCTTTCATTCAAATAAAGTTTATTCCTCCTTCTGAGCGAATGCTTCTTCGCGAGCTCGCATTGCTTTTTCCACACTGCGCATACCGCTACATGACGCCCATAGCTACGTGGCGCTAGAGATATTCTGTATGCTCTTTATACAGGAAAAAGCTCGCATTTACTCTAACTGTGCAGTAAACTTATTCGTAGTGTATTAACGCACTTAACACAAGCACTAATGCCACCTGAAATGAAGGAGGCACTCACGCTTGTATAAGGTTTCGGTTGTATCTCACCAGAACGACCCTCCATGCCTGACAAAAGCACGAGTTCAGTGGAACATGGAGGCCTGAATTAAGCGACGTACCAGTCGTTGAAAAGGACGAAAAACAAGGAGTTTCGCCAGAACGAATGTTTCGACAAGCCGAAACGTATGGTTTCAGAACATATTGTATAGTTTCGGAATCTTAAATAAAGAATTAGCGAATAATTCTGCTCGTTCTGTGCTCGTTCTTCTGTGCTCCAGCGGGCGATAAAGAACAGGACAAATATAACCATAGCCACGAGGAAAAAAAAAACATTGATGGGGTTCGCAATGGTTTTCCATAAAACTTTCCACATCTATACAGCTTAAACATGACGTTAGGGTATTTTACTTATACAACTAAAATTGCTTCGTTCGTTGTAATGTCGCCGATGCTTTTTTTTTATTTTTCATGTTTACATTTCTTACAAATGGACTTCATTTAATTTGACTTGTTTGCTATATTTATCATTTTGTCATTTGTAAATATTCACTCTTATTCTTGATGCACTTAGCATGATCTCCTAATAACCTTATATATATATATATATATATATATATATATATATATATATATATATATATATATATATATAGTATTTTCAGATTGAAGTTCGATGGGTCCGGTCCAATGTAGGGTTGAAAAGAGACACACGTTCAAAATTCTTGCTTTATTAACGTTTCGGCCGGTGGGCCGGCCTTCGTCAGAATGACCGATTCTGACGAAGGCCGGCCCACCGGCCGAAACGTTAATAAAGCAAGAATTTTGAACGTGTGTCTCTTTTCAACCCTATATATATATATATATATATATATATATATATATATATATATATATATATATATATATATATATATATATATATATACATACAGAGTAAGCGAAGCACGACGTACGTTGAAACTTTTTAATGGTCGTCAAACGTTTCGGCTGGTGGGCCAGCCTTCGTCACACTGACGAAGGCTGGCCCACCAGCCGAAACGTTTGACGACCATTAAAAAGTTTGAACGTACGTCGTGCTTCGCTTACTCTGTGTATAAACGGAGCCTGTGCGCTATTTTTCACTGCCTCGTATATATATATATATATATATATATATATATATATATATATATATGGCCACCACAGGAGCTGTGCAGTGCCAGAACTAATTTTGTGAAATTCAGATCCTACACAGTGGGTTTGTCCTTTGTGTTGGTGCAGGAAGTCGAGTGATGACGGTTCGGACACGAGACGAAGACCAAGATGTTATCGAATACGGCATCGAGCCTGCAGTCTTCCTGGACGGATCCAGCTACTTTCGCATCAATAAGCGCACTGGCGAAGTCTTCCTCACGAGGTCGCTCGTTGGCCAGGTGGGCATTTTCCCTTACGGCATTCAATGGCGCGCTCGCGTATTCAGCGTTTACCACTCCAATTTTCTTCGATATTTGAACGGGGCTTCAAACTTGCAGCGTTGGTAAAAAAGGCGATTGCCTTTAAACACCTCTAAGTTTGGTTTACCTAGTTTCTGTGTTCGAGGGATGCAAGGCCTGTCCTTCGCTAAAAAAGGAAGAAGAAATGCCACATTTTATTCAAAGTGGTAGGATGCATAAAGAGCCACCAAAAGAGTGTGTTCGTGATGATGTGTTGGCCACAGTCGTGTTCTTCCAGTAATTCCTCGCTCTGTTACCGAAAGGGGATAACATGATATACGAGGTGACCCCACGAGTAAGTGTAGATGCCGAGCTCGAGAGGACGCTCGCGGAGACGTCGCAGGTAAGGGAGGGGCGAATTTGGAACAATGCTCCATGGCCCAGTACGCACACGACTAACTGTTCATCTGTCGTGTTGTCTGTATGCGTGCCAGTACGTCATTGTTAGTACGTGCATTACGAGTGAACCGAAACGCGTTCAAGATATTCCAATACTTTTCGCAGCGACATGACGCCATCGCCACCGAGTGCACACGAAGTTAATATTGAGCGCTTCAGATCACTTTTCAGTCTATCGACGCATCCCGCGTCTTGAAGTAAACGAATGTCGCTTCCCAGCTTAGTGCATCGACTAATATACGATGATGTGGAACATGCCCGGATAACGGGTCGGCACGAAGATAGGCACAAGGGTCTGGAAGTATAGCTGATTTTGACAGCCAATGAACTTCGGCTTCAATTTTCGAATGTTAATAGCTGACCTTCGTGCAGGAAATGTTGTTGTTGTTTTGTGGTGTTTAACGTCCCAAAACCAGCTCTGATTATGAGAGACGCCGTAGTGGAGGTCTCCGGAAATTTCGACCACCTGAGGTTCTCTAACGTCCACTGACATCGCACAGCACACGGGCCTCAACATTTCGCCTCCACTGAAATGCAGCCGCCGCGGCCGGGATTCGATCCCGCGACCCTCGGATCAGCAGCCGAGTGCCATAACCACTAGACCACCGCGGCGGGGCTTCGTGCAGGAAAGCGGTCATTGAAAACTAAGGTCTTGAATGCGCCATAGTTGAACAGTGGACTCACGAATTAACGCGACAGCTTTAAGCAGTTCGTGCCGCAGAACATGTGACGTCGGTGTCGGCGTCCACGGGGGAAATAAACATCTCGAACTACCACCGTGTGTCCCCAAGCACCCGACCACCGAATCCCACCGCCATGGCACAGGTGCGTTAGTGAGCAAATTTCTCTTTGTGAAAGTCCATCAGAGTAATAGTAAACTACGGCATAACATATACACACATGATAGCCTCGACTGTAATTTGAATGTATGAGAAAAGGTAATTCTCTTTCGGGAGGACATGCGAACGGGACCCAATGACACTCTAGCTTTCCCACTTAAAGGTGAAGCATAAGCTGCTCAAAGTTTTTTTTTTTTGTTTTTTTTTACCTATTGCGCTCCTACTAATAGAAGGTTCCAGCCAACAATTAAAAAAATTTGGACGTTCCTTCTTTGGCCAGAACATTCGGTATGTCGCGACCGGCATCGTAGCACCTATGATGGCCAGTCGCAGACGTTAAGTATTTGTTTGACGCTTGCCGTTGGCGACCACTTTCACTATCAAATAATGATTGACTGATATCTGCACTGATAAAGGCATCTGGGGTAAGTGCTCTTCGGCCTGGCTCTTGTGAATGCAAGCTGATCAGTTTGATGATTAGAGGCCGAGGACTCCAAGTTGGAAAGCATTTTCGGTCAGCCGCCTTTTCTAAATACGCTCACTTTCGCGATGAATACGTTCACTTTCGCGGTGAATTTGGTGAGGCACTTCATGCGGTATCTGTTTGTAAGATACAGAGCTAGAGACTAATCGATGAAGCTTTTATTTCGTTAGTATTATTTGTCATTGGAGGATCAGTTTCGCTGATCACATATCACTATTGTGATTGGCCCGAGCCTGCATTTAGGGAGCGCCATATTGTGTAGGACCCGTTTATCCAAGTTGAGTCGTGCTTCTGCCATAGTCGCTCGAAAATTTCTGCGAGCCGAGATGCGTGATAAATGTGCGCGCAGGATTTCCTTTTTTATATATAAAATATACGAGCTTGGCACGTAGAAGATTGCTACACCGCGTTCAGAGAAAACGTGTTCAGCGAAGCTAGCCATATACTGCACATGATGTATCTCTTGCATGCACAGAAAAAAAAAAAAGGGGGGGGGGGGGGGGGCGTTCGCGGTTTCCAAGCCGCTTTGTAACCGGCGATGTGGTTGCTGCAAGGCTGTCTGGAATAATACACACCCACTGTCCCCCGATAAAAAAAAAAAAAAAGAACGTGCAGCGTCTGAACATCCCTCCGGCTTATTCACTCGCGTGTCACAACATCTCTGCGGGTGCAGTTCGCTCCTGCGGCCTTATAGTCCGTGACAGGGCCAATATTTATAGGCTGTTGTTTCTGCATCTATGTAAGGTTAGAAATTCGAAGCGCGTTAGATTGGATCCTTACGCACAGATCGCCGTCGCAGTGCTTCGTTGAAGAACAAATTTCGCGGTATAATCAAGAAGCGAAGTATGTCCCAAGTAGTCTGGCAACGCATACAAACGTTTCTTTCGTTGCAAGGCACAAAGCGAGTAACGGATGGGCGCGTGTGCCACAGCGATTGAACAATGCACCTCTGCATATACGAGCAGACCGGCGGCTGTCTTGTGTTTTGATTTGTACTGACGGCCGGACGAGATGAATGCGTGCGCGACCCGCTTCCGCGAGAGGAGGCCTTATACGCAGCCAGCGAATCGTGACATTTGTTACGGGCTGAGGCCGCGACAAAGCTGCGCCCCACTTTTCTGAATACACGCACGCACCCTGTCTATTCGCCGTGAACTTGAGCGCCGTCTTCCGACTTATTCCTTTGTTCTTCCAGCGCCTCGCTTCTGCAGGAAATGCGGCCTCCTCGTCTTTCTTTTAGCGAAATAATCAGGGCGTGCATATAGTGTGTGTATATACGTACCGCTGCTTCCAGGCGTCCACGTTTTTGATAATGATGGCTCTCTTTTTGTTTTTTTCTTCCTTACGTCCCTGTCATATTTCGTTCAAAAATTACGGGTGAGTAGGGTGGTAGGAGGCGCTCTTATATTTGCTTTAATCCCACGTTATTTTCGTGTCGGGCTGCGTGACGGGACGCGTAGAATTAAACGATGCTCAGTATCACCCCTACCTCGCAGCATAGCCACATATACGAGGTGTCCACGAGTGTATTGTTTTAACAGGAAAACGTTGTTTAACCTATAATTGCTTTATAGTTTGCAGGGTTGATGACAACTGCGTTTGTTTCGCACGCCCTACGTCATAGAGAAAAGCGATACATTCATCGCTCTTCGCATGCACGTCTTATGCCTTTGATCATAATGTCAATAACCACTGGTTAATTCGGACAGGAAGCAACATGTCACCACCCATGCAGACGTGACCGCCCGCCCGCTTTGGTCCGAACTCGCGTTTGCTACTTTCCCGGTACGCTTTTACCAATACATAAAAGGTAAAATCTGCCTTCGTTCTGTGTCAGCTCAGGCTGAGGACAAAGTATCAGGCGGGGTTTTAGTTATTGTTGAGATTAGCCCGTTCTGTTTGATAAGGCACGTCTGCTAGGCGTAAATACGGGGAACTTGAAAGTGGCTCTTGTAAACGGTGTGATATAGTCACAAACATATTGCCGTGGAAGCGTCCTGTAACAAATTCAAAGTAAATATAAGCGTCAATTCAAACTGCACAAAGACAATGATGACGACTTGATCAGTTCTAGGCAGAGGATCATGACTTCCGGCGTATCTTTTTGTTTTCCAGCGCCATGGAGACTCATTACCGCTTTTTCCTATTGGCAGAGGCGTCCTATGGCTTCTACCATGCTGAAAGAAATTACTGAGATGGAGTATAGTTTAAACGCTGCTGGGACACATCCTGTCGTCTCATTAGCAAATCCCCCGGCACTTAAACAATGTAGTAAAAAAAAAATAACGACCGCAGGAAACGCGTAAGTATATTTTGGTGCGAAATAAATGCACAAGTATGCGCCATTATCGCCCTTAGACACTGCGCAGTGTCGAAGTTCCACATGAAGGCAACCTTAGAAGGCAAGAGATACAATGCATAAGTGTTTTCGCTGTAGGAAAGAAAAGCTACCGAAAGGCTTTCGCCCATGTTTCCGTTAGGGAATTAAAGAACTTCGCGCAAGAGCAAAACGTCAGAGCAAAGAGAGGACATACAAGCGGAATATATATGGCGCCGCATGCGGGCCACAACCAGCATAGCCTCTTCGTTCCATCTCTCAGCTCGCACGAGCTCCTCAACGCGAGCGCCCTGTCAGTGCAAGCTGTTCGCGCGCTGCTGGCAGCGGCGGTGGCAGCACATACCGGCGCACATGCCGGCGCGTATCTGTATCTGCCATTATGGAAAATGACGGGTTAGTGTGGACTGTTCGGATTGCGGGGCAGCCGAGCCGGAAACGGAGCGGCCTCCTCCGCTGCTGCTTTCCACTCGAGCCCTCCTCACTCGCGTCGTCTCGTTGAAGGCTCGATCCGGCTGCACAACGCCGCTGCATGTATCAGCGAGTCCCCCCCCCCCCCCCTTTTTTTTTTTAGTTTTTTATTATCTTGGCTCTTTTTTGTTTTGTTTTTCTTTTTCCATCCAGCGGCGTTAACTTCTCCGTCTAGGACCGCGTGCGGAGAGCTTTTTTTTTTTTTTTGTTATCGGATATAAGTGGATCCCTTGACCAAGGAGCCTTGTCGAATTTCTTGAACGCCAAAAATTTGCCAGCTGTATCACCCTCTAAATTGACTAAACTATGTGCCACAAGAAGTGCTGCTTGAGGCGGGGTTTGTTTGCAAGTTACCTCTGCGGTAATTACGCAGAGCGGCCGCGGCACCTGCATTTCGATGAAGGAAAAATGCCAGAGGCCCTTGTACTGTACCATATGAGTGCACGTTAGAGAGCCCCACGTGGTCGAAATTTCCGAAGCCTTCCTCTACGGCGTCTCTCATAACATACCGTGATTTTGGGACGTTAAACTTCAGAAATCAATCACTCTGCGGGGCCACGGAAATCGGATGTAGTGGTGCGCGGTCCTGACGCATGTGCCCGAGAGCCCGGTTCAGTCAGACAATGACCTCGCCTCCCTCAAAGCTGGGAACACCCCGTTCAATTCTTTTCCATTTCGCTCTGTGTTTCTCCCCGATTTTCACATGGGATAATCAACTTTTGAAATTGTGGCTCGCACCAACTCGGTGACATTGGCTGGCGCTTCCGTTAGAACGGCCAGCACCTTTCGGCCTTTTGTCTTTGTCTTTGCTATGCCACCATCCAAAGACATCGAGAAGACGATCGCAATGCGGCTTCGACTACGGCGCCTACCCACGAATCAACCAGGCCGCGTGATCCCAACGTCAACATTTGTGGCGTGTACTCTTTACAGGTAAACAAGCCCTATGCCTGCCAGGAAAGAAACTTGGGCAATTTTTTGAACTCGTCAGAATAAAGGACATTTATGATTCGTTTCACGCTCAACGAATTAAAGGCGCTGTGCTGATGTACGGTTCGCAAGCTATCTCAGAGAGCCTTAGATAAGCAAGGCAAAACACCTTTTGTTAGTTCTACTTTGAACTCGCTACTGTGACATGCGGTCCTAAAGACGGCAGTGTATGCATGCGTGATGGTGCCGCCATGGTGCCGCAGATCCTGAGCGCCCTGGCGGCGCACGATACGCTCTTACACAGCGAGTTGTCTGCGGGGACCACTAGCTGGCACCTATTCAACGTGGAAGAAGCAAGCTTCTTTCCCGGCGTTTCCTTGCCGAAGCGGGAGCGACGTAGACGTCTCATAAAGATCGGCAGTTGAGTGAGAGGCAAACATACACTTTCAAGTGCATCTAGCTTACCGCTGCGGTGTTTCTTGTTACTTTCGCCTTTGTACGTGTAGGTATAAAACTGGCGGCAAGAAACCTGGCCGGAAACCTTAAATATGTATGTCTCACTGCCGTAATGGCTAGAAGTATGGACATAGCAAACGCGTGCTTCTTGGCAAAACGCCACATGGCGGACGTGGCAGGCCTCTGGAGAAGGAAGGGCATGGGAAGAAAAACGCGTCGGCAGGGATTGTTGTGGTGACATTTTATAAAACGAGTGTCAGATCTTCCGGAAGAGCGTAAACTTTTGCGACTCATAATTTTCGAGTGATCCATGCCCGTAATAATTACAGTTTTACCTTCCTGGTGCATGTATAAGCGCCCACACAGATACATCTCAGAGAGAGGAAGGTATACAACTTTAATATACGGAGATTAAACGGGGCTTCTCTAGACCGCACAACAAAGCATTTAAATTCGCACAGTGGTTATGAACCTTAACTGGAACTGTCTTCAACATGTGGGCACTACTCTTGAGTGGTGCGTCTGGCTTTACAAGATTTATTCGAGGACAAGGACGAAGAAAAGAGGGCGTGCCGACTGTGGCTTGCATGGTGCGTGTTTTATTTATCCCCACTTGTGCCCATTCTAGAACGTTTCGGCAGGCATGCGCTCCTGATAAACTACACAAGCGCATGCTTTCTTACCGTGAAGTCACTTTGGACGAACACATACAACAGAAGTCAAATTCTGGCCCACGATTACATCCCGGGATCATGGTAGTGGCAACGCTTTCTGGAGTATGTGCGCCTAAAGGAGTAGTAATACGGAAGTTATCGAGTGCCTGTTGCTGGTAGAGGGATTCTTACTAAGCATGCCAACGCAAAGAACGCAGGGTAACTGCACGTTGATTTAACTTATGGCGGAAGCCTTTCATGTTTTTTATTAGGCGATTTAAAATTAATTACTAAAGAAAAGCAAGTACCTGGGAACGAAGGTGTTGTATGGGCTGGTGTGTGTTTGTCACCATAGCGGGGATCATTTATGGTGTCTCAGAACTCAGCATAGCGCCTTTCATGGTGCCACAAGTTTTTAGCCAAAACAAGCTCACTACGCCGCAAAACGTTTGCTGTGTCTACGCCATTATCCTTCAAAGCGCAAAAAGCTGGACTTAACTCAAACTCGGTGTCAATTTTGAACTGACACTGCATTTTCACCCAAAGATCATTCGTAATTGCATCATGACGATGTTCAAAAAGGAATTTCGTGCACTAGTGCATTTCTAAACGTTTAATCACTCACTCTCAAGAAAGAAAGAAAGAAAGAAAGAAAGAAAGAAAGAAAGAAAGAAAGAAAGAAAGAAAATGATGCGTGATGCTACCCCGCAAAGCACCAGAGCCTTCCTAACTGACGTAGAAGTATCCTGTCGATGCGGGCCATCATGCACGCTGCGCTGCAAGCGGTCGCAATGACGTATGAGCTAATGGCGAATGCTGCAACTACAAAGAGCGAGCATAAAACAGGATCCGCTGCTCGCATGGGAACAAAAATGAAAAGAAAAGAAAGAAGATGAAACGGGAGAGGGGGGGGGGGGGGGCGTAGGGCGAGGAAAAAAAGAAAGATCGCACATAAGCCTCGCCAAGTGTACGAGCCTGCGACAGACGAAGGACGGAGAAAGAAGATAATAGGCGACCCTCTACGTCCAGTCCGGGCCGTCCCCTGAGCTAAAGCGTGCAATTTCCTCGAGGGGACGAAGATGGGAGCGCCAAGCGGTGCTTTTCGATGGCTGCGGGAGACAGGCACCGTCCTCCGGACAGACGCACCTTTAATCACCAAGCTTGCTTTGACGCGCTGCAAGAAGGAGAGGCACTAGACCTTCTTTGCTCTCCTCGGCATTCGTGGAGATGTGAATTGTAGCACTGGGACCTTTCGCCGAAAAATAAACTGTGCGCTCAGGTACGTGAACTACGCAAAAAAAAAAAAAATAGAATGATAAATATTACGTCCACGCTGAACGCTGAATTTGGTTACTACTACCCCCAACCACCACCACTTTTTTTTAAACAAAGGTATCTGAGAGCTCATGCTTATCATGCCTGTCCTACATTCGCAACGGACATTCTTATACTGGCTGTTCAAATCAGAAGAAGATACAATGAACACGCCCGCGCATGGCTGAATTCACAGACATTCTCTTTCGTAAACGTTTTTCCGATATTGGCCGGACGGCTTCGATAATTATGTACCCAGGATCGGGATTGGGTGTAATATTCTCGTAAAAAATTTTTTTTTGTCGTGAGAATGTTTTTGTGAGTGCAGGCCAGGAACTGCGCACACACATCGTTTCATGCCGCCGATTAAGCATCACATATTTTTCACATATGTTGATGGCTGTCATTGTCATTCAAGATCTCTAGCTTATTTCTCAAATTCGTTTATGAGACGCGAATAGGTAACCTATGCAAAGGATGTAAAGCTACGGATTGAACGAAAAAAAGAACCCTAAACAGCTTTAACTAATAGTTTCGCTTGCCTTGCTTATGAAAACTTTCTAACTCTGCTTCATTTTGATGTTTTAAATGCTTAAAATACCAAGGTATATAATTGAGAGAAATCTTGACGTGGCGCCTTGGCGCGATCCTCCGCTCTCTAAGGTGCTCTGCTCTTCAAGACGGAGCTTATGCACGCGACCCTGTGAGACCTGCAGATATTGTGCGAGTACTCGTGGGCATAGGAGAGGTGATACGCGAGAAGTGCCGCGGTCAAAACCGTTGGCTTCCAGCGCCTTCGGTTTACCGTCACTGGCTCCATGGCTCGCAAGTGGCTCAGCTTCACAGATTTGCAATGGTATCATTTATCATTTGCAGCGTTAACGGTCAAAGGGCTGATCTTGTGTCCCGCATGTAACGAGTACATTTATTTTTTTTTTGTCGCGAATATAGCGTGCGATTTCTCAGTGGCTGGTATGTTCATGCGGGTCCTCGAGTATTATGACAATGCCTTAAGTCTTTTTACTGTCTCTTGCCAGTGAAATACGAATAAAATATAACGCACACCTGTCTGCACTGTTTGCGATCTGTCTAACTATCGTTACAAATAATTAAACGGGATAACGTGGTAGTCATTCTCGAAAGAACTGAAAAAAAAAAAAGATAAGAAGAGACAGATCGAGGTATTCGGTTCTGTGCGAAGGCATCTCTATGGCCGGTGCAAGTCTGCAAGATGACGATGAGGGTTTGGTACGCTAATACGTATAAAGCTGTTTCCAAATGCAGCTCTGTAAGCTCACCAAAGACGACGTGAGTAGTGACGTATTGTTTAGGTAAGGTACTAAGGTTCGACACTCGAATTCGGTAAGTGACTATAGGCGAATACGTAAGAGTAGGTAGGGCGAATCGGTAACACAACGCACCATTGAAACAGGCATACTATATGTGCGTGCATGCAGTTGGGATTCGAGTTGTCGAAGGGACCCTTGCAAAAGCATGCATACTTTATTGCCGGAGTGGACAACGGGACACTGGAAGTGACCAGTTGCCTGTATTTTGCGGAACAATAACAAGAAGAAGCCTACAGAACTTTGCCGGGGTGATCGCATGTTTGTTTCTACCGAGCCTGGACGCGGAGGTGTTTCGCTGCCTTGCGCAAGCCGTAAGGCGGATACTGTGTGGCCCCTTCGGTAGGTGCCTCTTGGGGCTGCTTCCTTTCATCCGGGACCGCGGGCAGGTTCGGTCGCGTGCCGTGCACACGGCACGTGCCGCGTAAGCCCGCCGTCTTCTCCCTCTCTCCCCCTTGCCTCCCAGGCGCAGACGGCGGCCGCCCACGATCCGGCCGCCGCGACACCTACACTCGAAGGCACCGCAGGCGCGCATCAGCTCCAGATCGCATCCCGGGTCGTACGGCCGCTTTATCTTGGCCCGTTATGGCAGTTCATTACGGCCGGCCCGTAGGCGGAGCTGGGAGGGGCATTCCGGATGTGAGAGCCTCCATGCTTTCCCTGGGCGCGGCGCCCCTTGGACGACGCCACAATGGCGGCGCGCGCCGTCGGGCCAGCGTTGAGCGCGCGCACCCGGACTGCCACGCGTCGTCACGGGAGGGATGCGGCGCACTCTGCCCTGCGCGCGGGGCCTAATTACAGGGCCCGGCGGGCGCCCTTGTGGGCCCCGCAGTGTCCCTGGCAGGGCGCGCAAACGGCGCGTTGGGGACACTGTCCCATCGTCCAAAGTGTCAATGATAGCGACTGCCTCGCGTGAGGGTCGCCAATGCTTCGAGGCCGCTCCGGCCGTGGGAGGATGCTCTCGGTCGTGGTGTGGGCAAACAATGAAGCCTTGGCCGAGTCGTGTCCGCCAAAGTATTCTCGAAAATGCGAGGATGCCGAAAAAAAAAAAAAAACCGATGCGTCGCTCACGGTGCAACCAGCTTTCCGCTTTCGGAAGCGAGCCAGCTGTGCGCCAGACGAAAGCGAAAGATACGCGTTCGTCGTGAACGGCGGGTATTTGGTGACGCCCGTTGGGCGCAAATCGCACATTTGCCTCCCAGAATGGGTTTCTCTTTGTTCGCAGGTCCACTTTTGGTTTCTTTTGAAAGGCAACGTGAATATCGTGATGTGTAGAGCCAGATTTATGGCGGACCTCACTACGAAAATGTCTTTCGCCTCTGGCAGTGGCAGTTAAATTTTTCTATCAGGACTCAGGCATCTGCTCTCTCTACTTTCCTACGTTTGATTGATATCGAGGTGTTTATACACTGATGAAAATTCCGTAACGCATTTTAGCCCACATAGGAATAAGAAATTAAGAATGGAACGATTTGTATGGTCGGTGTCTCTGCGGTACAACAAGTTTGATATGTGTGACAATAAAGCTCACCCTAGCCATAGAAGCATCTTAAAATTGTCCTAACGACGCTGACTCTCACACCTTCTTGCTCACGGCCTTCTCACACTCCGCTCCCGTCAGCCTAGTCCCAGCGTTGCCGCTCTTCCCCGTCGTTTCCCGTCACAAGAGGTGCCCCTGTCGCCGCGTGCCCTGTCGTGGCAGGTGGCGCGCCCTGACAAAGTACAGCTCAGAGCACCACTAAAGCAAGACGCAAAAGTAGTCTGGACTCATAAATTACTTTCGGGAACCCTCTTGTCCCTACTTTCGCCATATTATGTTTATTACCAGAAGACAAAATAAAGGTGAACGTTCCATTCTGGAACTTCGCAATGAAATGTAGAGCTGACGACGTCACCAACTACAGTCTTTTTTTTTTTTTTTTGCATTCTGGCCGCGTTGGCTTAAAAAAATCTTCTTATATACGCTATTTTAAATCTCTGTCTTGATTATAACACAGTGTTTACCAGCTTTACCGATAAATAATTAAGTAGGCCTTCACAAACGCCATCAGAATATATGGTGCTACGCACATCAGTTCGAAAACCTCAAGAGTGGCGTCGTCACCAGCATTTTCTTTTGCGCGTGTCCTAGTCTACTAAGCTCCTTCTGTCCGCAGGAACGGTGCTTTTGGTATTGATAACAGGTATTGATATTGATATTTGGTATTGATAATTCCCTAATACGAAAAAAAAAATACATTTTTCACTTTTATGTTCCTTTTACTCCGATATCTGTTGTGAAGAATAGTTGATATAGTGAAATATCGAGGCGTTTCGCGTCCTCCTACAATGAGTACATTTCACTTGCGCGGTTGTGCTGAACACCTTCAACGGTTATCGCATCAGTGACATTAGAGAAGGCACACGTTGCGTACATTTTAACTGTGCGTATGCGCGAAGTTTAATACTCAAAAGCCATTGGTCGATGCTAGTGCATTGCTATACCCTGCGTAAACTGGTGGTTTATGACCGTCTCTTTCGATTAATACTAATTACTTTCAGTGCATTAACAAGAAGATTTCGGCAGCTATACAGTGTGCTGAAATTTAACACATAGCCACATTGTTATTTGCCCTTCATTCATAAGCAATACTGGCTGATTGCTGCTACTGATGCCAACTTTCATCTAACCGTACACATACTTCGCCTATTTGCTGCTTATGAATAATAAAAAAAAGAAAAATGTGGTACAAGCGGGTTGCCTTGTAACCGTACATTTCGTGGTGTGTAAATAACAACCTTCTTTCTTTGATTGCAGGCCGGCTCTGATTACTACCTCTTCATCACTGCCTACGACGGTCATCAAACGGTGAGTGCAAAATTTGTGTCCTAAGTGAAATAGAAAATTTATAGAAAAACTGCCATTTATTTAATTACTTCCCAATATCCGTACTATGATGTCGGTTATTTGCAAATTAACTTCACAGCGCAATAAAGTCGCATGCTTTTGACGCATTAATATATATCCACGCATGATACTGCAACAAAAGAAAGGTCCAGAAAGTCCGTAAAGCCACGAAGAAACACACGAATATGTGTAAGATTTTGCTCAGACAGACAAGGGTAGGCGTGGCTTGTAAGTTGTATTTCTTAAGATACAGCTAGTGGAATGAAAAAAAATATATATATGGAACCGCTTCTTTCTTTTATTAAAGTAGCTTTCTGCTTTAATTAACTGCACTGTTCCTTCAAGCAGACTTATTAGCTAAAGCGCAGAGAGTAAGTATGAAAAGCTGTACACAATTGTGCTCTTGTCTCTCTTTTGTGCTGCAACTTTAGCCATTAAGAATAATATTTACAGAAAGGAGAGTGCATCGGAAACAGGTGAACCTTCTTAATACTCTACCTCGGGCGCTGGAGCCAAAGTGCTCCGTGGAAACCCGCAACGTAGGTAGAAAGGAAGTGTTATGGGCATATTCTCAAACATATGGCTGCCCAAGTTCCGTATCCTCTTCCACTCCCCCACATCCTCCCTGCAGGTAAAGTAGCAAATTCCTCGATGTCTACTAAACCGCCAGCACCTTCCTTCCTTCGCTCTCTCACTTCTCCAGCTTCTCTTGAGAGCAATACACAACGGGAGGCAAGCGGCTTGCGTACCCAATATCCCAACTTGACTTTTTCTGGAACACAAGGAGTTTGTGTACGCTATAGTGACTTAAGCGTCTCCCGCCATTGGACATGACGCATACGTATAATAGAGGCAGTAAGGTTTCATGCCATTAATGGTGTTTTGCATGAGACGATAGATACTCCTGTCAGTTTGGACAGAACCGAACGCAGTGGTGTCATTTACCAAACGGCCATGGTGTCTGACATCCAAATTGCGGATATTTGTGGACTTCTGTAATGTCTATGTACATGTATATTTTACGGGTACGTATCCGCGCGTGTCTTGACTTCTTGTCCCGGACGTCATGTGCAGGCCAAAATCGAGGTGTACGTGAAGGTGGTGAAGCCCAGCAGCGGGCTTGACGGGAGTGACCTCCTTGAGCCTCCACCACGGCCCTTTCCGGGAGGGGGCCCAGGTGGGTCCCCCTCCGGCCACTTTGCCCCTCCCGCCCCTCCGCCCTCGCTGGGCTCCGGCAGGAAACGTCCCTCCAAGGAGCCCCCGCCGCCTCAGCCTCCCAGACCTCCGGCCGGACCCACCGGCACGGGCCAGGTGCGTTGCCACCATTTTTTGCCTCTGTTATTCCCGACTACGCCACTTACGGCACCATGTACGCGCGGTCAGTGGAGTAACTGAAGAAAACAGCAGTATTCCCTGTTCTACCAGTGAACCTATCAATGTCTGAAAGCAAGGAGAAGACAGTCGCTTGTTCTTAGATTGCAGAATGAAGCTGTGGACTTCACATTCATGTTCTTTTGACAAAGGCGCTGGTGATGATCTGTTATTTAAACCAAAATCAAAACTATGCACCGTTCGTTGTAGAGTGCACATGTATGCATCTATTCTCCTCTGGCCTTATATTTAGCTATTTTCCTTACGTTAGCTAAAGCAGCCTTTTGCCGAGTTTCCTGCTGCATGCAGAAGCACAGTGCGTGTTTCATGTAAGCTTTCAATATACTATACCCCATTGACCCTAGCGACATACGCAGACCGTGTTTTCTCTCTCTCTCTTTTTTAGGATAAAATTTATGTGAAGAGCGTCGCAAACATGTCCAACGTGATGGGTGTTACAGGTACGACCAGACACTGGAGTGGAGGATCCAGCAGACACAGAGGAGAAAGGGGGCCCTCATGGCGGCTCACCGGGTACCTCGGGCGGGATTGACATGACGTCTACGGTTCTGCCTATTGTGGCGGTGGTGGGCTTTGCACCGCTCGTGGCTCTCTTCTTCTGGCTCATGCATCGCCGGTGCCACAGGGACGACAAGCTGAAGCCCGTAAGTCAGACCACAAGCTCAGCATTGCAGAAAATCTGGTCGTGAATTCTGGCAGGCTTCAATACGAATCACTCGACGTATAGTTAGACTCAACATTCCAACGATTAATATGAGACGGAAAATTTGGCGTCCATTCTTAGAAGCACGAAGAAGCAGAGGAAAACAATTTTTTGTTGTTTTTCAGAAGGACCTCGTAACCCGTAATTATGGGATTTTTTCTTCGCACTGGCTACGATAAAAATGAAGAAAAGCTAATGCTTGCTTAATATCAATATTTTACGCAATTAAGTCACCTTTTCTTCATTGAAGTAACACGCAGGCAGCTATAGATGAGAAATAGAAACTAGCTACACTTCACTCATTGCATTAAATAAATGCTCGCCAGCAGAAATACTAGTTTGGTGAGTGCATATTGGTCAAGTTATGATGTTCACATATAAAAGAATGAGTTGGAGACTGTCAGCTCACTTTATGGAGCAGTTATCTTAACTTCAAACGACAAGTGAAGATTATTATTATTTTTATACCTGAGGACGTTCTGCGTCCGGCATCACCATAAAATCTATAAACGAACTATGAGCACTTGATTCGTGGTCTGTTGATATACATGCAGGAGGTGTAAAGTGAAAATATTGGGCTTGTCAAGTCCTCTTTAGCCTTTCTTCAGTGCCAAGATATTGCGTCCCTTTGATACACGCCAATAATAAATTATCCTTGCTTTTTTTATGTTGCATCCTTCTTCAGAAGAAGTCCACTGACCGGCTGGATAGCAACTTTTCGCACAACTTCGACCTTTCCCCTGCTACACTGTACAATCCTAGAGCTCGGAGGGCTCTGTCCAACAGATATGAACCGGACTTCTTAAGCTCCGTAAGTCTACTCTTTCTTTTGAAAAAAATTTCCTACCACAAAACTTAAAAAAAAGGACCAGTGTTGCCAGAGTTTATGCACATACGTCTACACAGACCACCAATTGGTGTCGTTAGCAGTGATAACTGCACAAGGAGAAAATATTTTTACTACACAGCTGCAGCGCCAATTTCATAATTGCAGAATTATTTCAAGTGTAAAACAAAATCTGCGCTCTGGACAAAATATCCTACGATGCCTCGCAGGATACCAAATGTATCAATACGAATTATCTCGATAGTTCAACTATATGAGTTAAGTATGAATTATAAGAAAACCTTGAGAAACGTAGAAAAAAAAGGATAGAGTTTTTTTTTTTCTGTAAGTGCTTGTCAGTTAAATTGTTACGACTCTCAGGTGAACACACAGGTAGTTGATGTTGCTTTGAATCAGCCTGGCAATTTAAATATGGGCCAGCGATGTAAATTCTGTCGCAGTTTTTGACGGGTGGCTGGCCCCCCATAGGGCACATCATTACATAAGAACTGCTCTCCGTGAAAAACATTTTTGGTGGTTTAGAGGCTTTCGGTGTGCGTGTAATTATTAAGTATTTATTAAGTTTCTACGAAATGTTTACTTTATATTATATTCATAACCCAATCGAACCTTGAGCATTCTTCTATCTCATTGTCGGTTCTGGCCTCGTATACCTTAGCCATTTACAATGTGGCATACTGTCCTCTACGTTTAAGCATTTAAAAAATATGCAGAAGGCAAGTGCTTAACGAAATAGCTCGGGATTTTTATTTTGTCTTTCCGTGCACTCTCATTAGCCATCTCACAAATTTTATTTCTTCATAAAATGCTGCATGTTTCACACAACGCATTAGCTTGATTGCTGCTGAATCTTCTTCTATAGCGTGATGAACCTCACGCTGTGAGCCCTGCTAAATTTTCAATGCTAATAAAATAATCTGTCAATACATTCAAGTTTTTATCACGTAAGCGAAGCCCTTTCTTGTTATTTTTTGACACATTTTTATTCTATGCTGTATTCTATGCTGTGTGGCATTCCGAATTACCCAGTACCATAAGATTTGGTGAGGTTCACCGGGACATTACTTGCCATTTGCCATACCTTGATAATTGCGCCGGTTTTGTTTTAAAAAAGTACGCAGCTTCCGCTAGGTCGCGCAAGACCATATCACAGCGAAGCTGACCGATAGTTTACTGAAACAGGTCCCTTGATAGCCATGTGATGTTTCGGCGGGAACATATCACGTGGCATTGCGTTACGTGGTTTTGGCGGGGAAATGTCACGTGACATTGCGTTATGTGATTTTGGCGGAAACACGTCACGCGGTATTTTGTTACGTGATTTTGGCGGGAACATGCTTCGTGATCACCCAAAGCCACGTAACGCAATGTCATGAGACATGTTCCTGCCAAAATCACGTAACGAAATGTCACGTGACATCTTTCCGCCAACATTACGTACCGAAATGTAACGTGACAATGTTCTTGCCCAAATCGCATAGCACATGTCACGCGGTATTGCATGATGCCTAACAAATTACAGGTACCTTAAACAGCTTCGCTGTTAAAACTGGCATGACTGAGCTTTTACAGTTAGCTTCGCTGCTCAAAAAAATGCTGTTGTTTCTTTTCTTTTTTTTTTTGCAGCTGTCAGAGCACAGCAAATGGGAATTTCCGAGGCACCATCTGCGCTTTATTGGCATCCTTGGCGAAGGCTGCTTTGGGCAAGTGTGGAAATGTGAAGCCATGAACATCACCGGATCGGACGAACCAGTCATTGTGGCAGTGAAGACGCTAAAAGGCAAATATCACCTGTTTTTTATAGCTCCTTTTGTTTGACTCTTTCGGAACCTCTGGTGTTCTTACTGATGCCAAAAACACTCTATTGTGTGGTAGCAGGTGAAGCCAGTATTTGCTGTTTGCTTATTCTTAATGCAATGAAATGTTATGGAGCACATGGAAAAGATGGCATAGGAAAATATGACTGCTCATTACTAGCCGAGCATTGCGGGAGTTACACGTGCTCTGCCAGGCCTTATCCATGAAATGGCAAGGCCCGGCAGAGCAACAAGAAATTACAGTAAGATTCAGGCACTTGGAAACTATAA
Organism: Hyalomma asiaticum; assembly: GCA_013339685.2. NCBI lineage: Eukaryota > Metazoa > Arthropoda > Arachnida > Ixodida > Ixodidae > Hyalomma > Hyalomma asiaticum. Next base: position 196,869,740 of record CM023481.1, on the reverse strand, counting down.
CAGCCAAAGAATGAATTGTTAGGCATGTTGGTACGTCACAATGCGCTTGCAGAAAGAGAAAGCTGTAGCCAACGTTTCGAAAGGGCAGTCCAGACAGGACTCTTGTTGAAATATTGACTCTATGCTCTCCTTTTCCGACCTCTATTGGCCCATCCAAGCCTTCATGCTTACAAAGACTGCTTTGTCTTGTTTGTATGTATATAAAGAAAAAGCGTATTTCAAGGCATGAGCAATTTCGGGATCAGCTCACGCAACTACAAGTTACGCCTGTATGTACATTATATCCTTGTCCTTGTACGTTGTTTCTTCTAGAATGACAAAATTTGTCTATACTTATGTGCTTGCAGAAAACGCCACGGAAAAGGAAAAGAAGGAACTTCTCAGTGAGCTGGGAGTGATGAAACTGATAAACCCTCATCCCAACGTCGTGACCTTGCTAGGAAGCTGCACTGATCGAGGTAAACATCACTTCAATACAGTCAACTTTATTTCCTCGGTAGGAGGAGCCAGGACAAAAAGCTGTTGGCACAGCTTGACTGAGGTCCTCTACACAAAACAATACAGCAGCAGCAGCAGCAGCAGCAGCAGCAGCAGCACAAAATACAGCAATACATACGATACATAACATCATACAAAGAAATGTGGTTATACAGACAAAAATGTGTTGAGAAGAATGCACATGTAATGTATGCAGTGTTTATTTAACAGAAAAACTTATTTATGCAATGCATAGGTAACATATTAATTAGTGTAATGTCTCAATGTGTAAAATGCCACAAAAATGTAGAACAAGGGCAAGTGCCTAATGCGGCTTCCATTCTATTTTTCCTACAGATGCAGCCACTACAAATAATGTAGTATCATATGCGTATGAGATCATTTTGACATCACGAGAACTATATCATTTACATATGTAGTAATAGTAGAAGATGTCGCAGTGTGCTGCCTTGTGGCATGCCAGTACATTGGACAATAAATAGAAGGAAGTGTTATCGAGGCTTATGAATGGCTTCCCATTTTAGAGAAAATCAATCAATCGATCAATAAACTTTATTTCTCTTGGAGAGGATGACTATGAGACTGAAATCTGGAGCAGCCTGACGAAGACCCGATCCCGTTAAAAGTTGGCAATAGACATACACTGACAGTACAAAGAAATAAAAAGTTATCACGTAGGCTCTAGTAACACAAAAATATTAACAAAACGCTAAACAATACTGAAGATTGTTTGTCAGAAGAATTGTCAGAAGATGAACATGAAGAGCAGCAACCATCAAGGAGAGGGGGAAAAATCCTGAAAGATGTACTATTCCTGCAAATAAATGAACAGGGCGAAGCATTTCATTGTACAATCCTGATTACATAAAGGGTCGAAATCTTCCTGGTTTAATAAGTTCGGCAGGAAAGGTAGCCTGTAGGACAGAGACTGTTCATCATAAATAGTCCTAGGGTTGGGTATGGTCCACATTTCTTTCTGCCTGGTTAGGCGAACATTTGTGTTTGGTTTTAACTTGGCAAGATTATTTACGGTATCGGGGCCATATTTAAAAAGAGCTTTATAGCACAACGTCAACCCATAATTACACAAATAGACTACCAGAAGAATTTCCTACTTTGGAGAAAGGTTTCAGTAGCTTGTGCGGAATGCCACGGATGTCGTGCATCTTTTCTTTTTATGAAGCAAAATGGCGTGACTTGTAAGATCAATAGCTTTTCAGAAATCGACAACCAGCAATAAGTTACTTATCCCTGAATGCAGTTACAATAAGTTATTTATGTGTTAGTAGTGCCATTATTGTAGATCAGAAAGCCATGCTGGAAGCCTTGTAGTAAGGTACGCAGATTCAGTTATTATAAATGTTCGGATGTTAATAACCTTTTCTGTACCTTCTCTTAAAAGAAGCTGGTATATTGAGATTGAGATATAGTTGCTTTACACCCGTTCATCACGGCGCTGAAATTGAAGGATAACTCGGGCAACCCGCATATGTTGCCATATTGTGGGGTTGAAAGGGAAGCAATATATATCTGACTCTAATGATGTGAAAACAAGGTAATAATGTTCTTCCCCCCAAAGCACGCTTTGTTCTAATTTAACAATTCCACTGTTCCAGACCCCTTATTTGTCATCATGGAGTTTGTTCCCTTCGGTAAACTACAAACATACCTTCGTGAGAGCAGAGTTGAAAGGTCGTATGGAAACCTGCATGGAAGTAGTAAGCACCTTACATCACGGGATCTCACATCGTTTGCATACCAAGTGGCCAAGGGCATGGAATACCTTTCGTCCAAAGGAGTAAGTATGCCCTTGAAAAAGCACAGCTCCTGCTCGATATACTTGACTACTTGAAGTTTCCTTGTAGTTTGAATATTGACAACTTTGCCATTAAAATGGGAAATCTATTAATTATAAATTAGGGAGTATGCCTCGTGTCATAAATTACCACCTTTAATTTGTGATATCATTTGTAATAGTTATTTATTGCATGTTGAATTTGTCATCGAATCTAATGTTTCAGTGTCATCACCCACAAAAAACAAAGAATGCTTTAACAGATGCAAATATAAATTTATGAGTATTCATACAAAACCGCGTACCCTGTGCAGGCTTGTGGAATATGAGGAAATCGAAAAACTTATCTAATGGTGGCTTTTGATGTGTTGACGTGTAAAAAATTGTGGAAGTTTGCTCTAAGTCGCGCAGAGCTTAAGGGCAACTCCAGCGATTGTTCAGTGTCCACTGATCTCGGTGAAATTTTCACTATATATTCTCCTCGGTAATATAATAATATATGCAAAGTCAGGCGGTTGTAAGTCATTTAGTTTTCTTGTAAATGAATGTTAAAAATTTTCAGCAAATTCCCACGCGGGCCACCCTGTGTTTTTGACGTCATCACCTTCAACGCTTCCTAGCTGAGCCAGCGGGCCGTCAAAAGCAAAATGGCGATACATCCGCGCTCAAATCGTCGTTGTGAAGTTCAGAAAAGCTGACATAACTTAATACATCGTCCAATGACCTCGCCATTGGCATTTTTCTGGCACCAGCTCCATATTTACCATGGCGGGAAGGCTGTGACATCATCGCATACACCGCGCGAAGCGTCTACCTGCTTTGGTTTGAACACGCCTTTCATTTGGTTATTTAAAGTTATTGGTGCGTTTCCGAGCAACCTGAACGACCCTGGTTGTTACAGGACTGTCAGTACCATTGGAACACGCTGATATCAGAACATGGTGAGAAAACCGCCGGAGTTGTCCCTTAAAGGGCAACTCCGGCGATTTTGCAGTGTCCAGTGATCTTAATGAAATTTCAATATCTATTCTCCTCAGCACTGTAATAATATATGCCAAACCAGGCGGTTGCAAGTTATTTAGTTTTCCTGGAAACGAATATTAAAAGTTTTTAGCGGATTCCCTTGCGGGCCACCCTGCGTTTTCGACGTCATCACTTCCAACGCGGCCTACCCGAACCTGCGGGCCTTCAAAAGCAAAACGGCGACATTTCAGCGCTCAAATTGCCGCTTTCAAGTTCATAAAAGCTGGCATAACTCAATACATCGGCGGACGACTTTGTCACTGTCATTTTTCTCCATATTTCTGATGGCGGGGAGGCTGTGACGTCATAGCATATGCCGCACGAAGCGTCTACCTGTTTCGGTTTCGGTTTGAACACACCTTTCGGTCGGTTATTTAACATTACTGGTGCGTCTCTGAGCAAAGTGAACCACCCTGACTGCTACAGGACTATCAGTACCATTCTAAAACATCGATATCAGAACGTGGTGAAAAAACTGCCCGAGTTGCTCTTTAAGGCATGTTGAAGCTCGTTGATCATCATGCCTAGCAATCATGCCAAAGCATAGTTAACCAAAATTTAAGCTAGATAAAACACCAAGTCATTTTGGGCAATTTCCAAGATTTATCGATTATTTAGTTTATTGATTAGCCATCTATTGGCTAATCACATGGTATCGACATTCTACAGGGCTTACCTAGGCACTGCTGAGTCATTTCAGGCATTCTACAAGAGTTATCAATTATTGAAGGATTATGAATTAGCTATTGATCAGATATTTTCGACTATCAATTAGCTAGCATTTAGTTGTCGCGTGATGTACCGTATGCATGCTCTAGGGCTAATCTAGGCACTGTCGTCATTTCTGGCATTTTCCAAGGTTTATCGATTAGCAATCGATCAGCCATCACATTCTATTGATGACCACGCTAACCTTATCTCGTATCTTAAACATGCCCGGCTGTGCGATGTTGAGCAGTTGTTGCATCAGCTGTGGCGTGGGCTGATTACTAGACGACGCGAGGCGAGTTTCTTGCTAAGCAAGGGCATTTCATGGTTAGCTGGAACAGCTTCGCTCTTAAAAGACATTAAAAGTAGGTTTAGTGTACATGTAACGTTATGTCCTTGAAGACATAGCGCATAAGAGTGCTATTTACTTTCACTTTGCTCTCGCAGTATTTGTATATTTCTGTGAAAGTGTTCTCACTTTCTGTTCCTTCTTTAGATTATACACAGGGATCTGGCTGCGAGAAATATACTCGTCGGAGAAAACAAAACCTGTAAAGTTGCAGATTTTGGATTTGCTAGGGACGTCATCACTAGCCACGTTTACGAAAGGAAATCAGAGGTGAGTGCTCTTTCTCTCTGTAAAACATTGATGCACTTACTACTTAGTACATTACAATATTTGTTTTCTTTTTTTTTTTTTTTGGCCAGCCGAGTTGTTTTTGCCACGCTCTACATATGCATTGTGGCGTATATAATACAGAACACCTGTGCTATTGCAGGGGCGCTTGCCAATTCGGTGGATGGCACCGGAATCGCTTTATGACAATATCTTCACGACAAAGACTGACGTTTGGTCTTTCGGAATACTCATGTGGGAGATTGTCACACTCGGTAAGCATACGTTATTTCCCGCATTTACTGGGTGACTCTTCGAAAATTTTGCTTTGCTGTGTGCTGAAGGAATTCTATGTTTCGACATCACCCCCCCCCCCCTTTTTTTTTTCTTTTTTTTTTCCCAAGGCTCCACACCATACCCTGGGCTGGCTGCTGCCGAGGTGATGCGACGCGTCCGCGACGGCTACCGCCTTGAGAAGCCTGAGCACTGCAAGCGAGAAATGTACAATATCATGTACTATTGCTGGGACCCGGATCCCAACGAGCGACCTTCGTTCAGTGAACTGACTTGCCTCCTTGACAAGCTCCTCGTCAGCGAGAACGACTACATTGAGCTTGACCGCTTCCCTGACCACTCGTACTACAACATTACGAACCTGTCCGGTGAAAAGCTTTAGTCGTATCATCGCAAGCCAACGGGCTGGCACGCTGGTCGTCCGAGGACGTGCGCCGTTGGCGAAGCGGACAGAGCAGGGAGGAGGGCGGGTGGAATGGGGGGTGGGGGGAACAGGTGAAGACGATGGCAGCGCAAATCGGCGCTCGCTGGAGTCCTCCCGATTGCGTTCTCTACGTTCATCACGCTGTTCAACGCATCTTGACGCTTGGACTGTGGTATCTGCATTGTCATGCCGGTGGGCGGCAGCTTAACTCACGAGAAGACACGGCTCGGTGCCTCCAGCCAGAACATTTGTAAAATGCGTGTGGTATTTCATTTTTGTGCGTCCAGAATGGTCGATTGCTTGCGAGGAAGTGTCAGTGGCGTCAACTGGGAAGTGCGCTGTGAAATCAAGAACTTTGGTGTGCTACGATGGCCAGCTTGACCATCCGTAGAACTGTACCACTAGAGCGCTCTGGGATGATACTCCGGTGTGGGTCTGATACGATGTGAGTATCCTGGATAGACCGCCAAAGAACTCTCTGAAGAGACAATACAAAATAGGAGCCACCGCGGAGCTATGTGGCTCGTGGTAATCTGTGGCGTTGACAGGGACCAGCCCGAAATTACGAGCCATATGTGTGCATGAGGGTTATGCATACCCTTGCTCATCACTCATCTCAGGGGATGCACTGCTGCGCTTGCCGTGCCTTGGGGGTCATAAAGAATGCGCTTTTCAGGTACCGGTAGCCTTCAATGAAAGCTTAAGAGGCTTGCGTTCCGTTTGTTGTTCAGGCACGAGGCGCAAATTCTCGTTGCTTTTGTTGGATATGCCCGGGACTTGAAGCAGCTGCAGTGCACTTGTATTTTAATGTATCATAAGAGAAAGTTATTTTTATTTTGTTTATGTAAGCACGTTCTCCGCTTGCATTTGGTGTCTCATCTCAATGACACTGTTCTATATAAGAAATAAACAAAGCCCGCTGTCACGACAAGGAAGTTCCTCGCGCGAGCGTGACAAATGAATTAAAATTGGGCCAACGGCCATTTCAGCCTCGCAAGGAAGTTCATGGCTCGGAGTAGGTCATGATTGCAACAGCTCGACAACACTGCGCAAGAGATCTGTTTCGGGCTATTCCAGTCATGAGTCAGTACAACTCTCGCTAGCTTATTAATTAGGAGAACGTGTTCCAGAACATGCGCGAAGCTCATCAAGGATAACGTAATTGCGCGTGCAAATATTACACTCCGCATTTCACTGCCTCAAATCTCCCGTGGGAGGTCACTCTCATCTGCGACGCTCATTGTCCAGATCTTGGGAGGGTTGTAAGATTTTGTCTTAATTCAATATACCTGTACAGATTTACGAATGACAGTCATAAAACATTTATAATTCCTGAATTACTTCCTCAGATTGCTCTACAAACATGCTCTGATTAGCTGAAACAGGCACAGACACGTAATAACGCAGAGAATATATGTAGTATATTCACATGCATACACTTCCATAACTTGTCACAATAACAAATCTGTCAATAAAAATTACAATTGAAATCCTTTATTTCTTATTTCAAAGAGAGCAGTTCAGCTAGTTGCAAAACACTCTATCTGCTACGAACTAAAAGGAAAAATATATACAACAGACCTAAGAGTATAATAAACGCCTCACTTACATGCACGCTTGAAAGAAAGCTAGTTTAGCATAGCAAAACCAATACCTTTATTTGAGGGCACTGAATAAACGGGTTCGTTGTTTCGCTAAGTGTTTGTTTGTGTTCAGAGAAATAAATAAAATAATAATTTAGGTCTCAAGACAGCACCGAAACGAAAGAGAGCACTGAATTTTCACATATTTATGAGAGATGCGAAATATGGACTGCATGCTGAAATGACTTCATTTCATCTTTTGTACAGTAGTAACGAGATTATATGCTCTTACGTATGTGCTTTACTGATATTGTAGTGATGTGTTGAATGTATTACGAAAATGATTAATTATTTGTCAACACAAATCGCAAATAAATTACTATGTACAAGAAATGGATTCATTTTCGTGCTGGCTCTGCCTCTCATGGGTATTATCTTTTTTGGTGAGCAGAACTTAAGGTACGTTGTCATAAAACTCTTACATGACTCCGTCCTTAACAGGCACCGGCGGACATCTCACGCGAAGGGCGCATCAATGTCAGCTCTGGACGAACTGCAATAAGCATAGCTGCCAAAAAACCAGAATGCGCCCTCTCTCTGCGACACCACGCACACATATCTGTGTCCTTCTGTTATCTTGTTCTTGGCAGTCGTCTGTATGATATCGTTCAGTCTGTTCCTGTGTGTTTGCAGAGAGTGTAAGCGCTGTCAGGCGCCTCAGCACGTAAACGCGAACGGTTGCTTTTTTCGCATCCGCTCTTTGACTTCACATTATCATCTTTTTGCCCTTACCGCAGTGCGTGTTAGCTAGCCATACAGCTACTCTGCTCAACTTCTGCGTCTTCTAGATCCTGTATACAGCCCGATGGAAACAGACATATCACCAACCAGCTGCACGGCTTAGGGACGGCGATATGCAGTTGTCCATTTTATTGCGTTAAATTTCTTGTTTTCGAGCTGGCCTCGGAGGTGAAAAGTGCGTACAATAATCTAAGAGCAGTTGACAAGTGAACTTAAGCAAATGGCAACTTCACGAGTGTCTGCATACAAAGAATCAACTAGCTCACATAGCCAAGGGGATGGTTTCATCTGTACAGACTTGACTAACTACTGTTGCCTTACAGAGTGGTACCTTCATACACTTGGCAAAAGGTGAGATCAAGCGCATGCTTCTAGTGTATAGCTTTGAAAGGCTTGCTATAAATGACAAGAAACTAGCGCCATGGTGCGGCGGTCGCAACCGCGCGCACATATGACAACGTAAGCTCACGATTCGGTGACGTTACAAAGCGCTCTTGCTGAGCTGCAGCGTTGCAGTCTTATTGCTTCGATGGGCACTGCAGTACCGTCACGCCCGACACGGAAAGCTGTGCGTAAGCAAGCACGACAAAAAAAAAAAAGGAAAAAAAAAAAGGCAGCGAAAAAGGGGCCTTTCACTATCCTATCGTACTTCGCATGCATTAATCTCTCTGAAGTCGGCAACACTCGTTTAACGACCAGTGAGCCTCGGAACCCATTAAACACGTCCTATACTTACGGCGGTGTGGCGACGTGCTGCCAATTCAAATGAGCATTGCCGACTTCAAAATCATATTACAAATACGTTCTCTACGAACGCTGGAGAAGGCAGTTGCCGCCCTGACGAAGACAAGTCCGCTTGTCGAAACGTTGGCTCGCGCGACATTCCCTGTTTTAAATCGTACCTTGCGATTTGTTCATCGACTCAAGCATCCATCTTCCCCTGAGCTTTTCTTCTAATACGTTAAGGGTAACATGCGCTATCAATACTCCTGAGATGTTCCTTCAAACGGCACGAATACCTCGAGTTTGAAATTCTGGTGCCCTGGGACGTTTATTGTTTAGACCTTGCAGCGTATTTATCATCGCAGTACGGGCGACTAATATTACGAAGAAAGTTGGGCAGGGTGGTGGGCGCTGATTTGGGACATAACTAATTAGCGCAAAAACACCACGAACAAAAAAGACAAGAGACACGTAGCACCGAGCCCTCGGTGCAGTGTGTCTCTCGTCTTTTTTGGCTGTGCGTCTTTTTGGGCTAAGTAGTTACGTCCTAAATGAGTATGTCTAATATTTTCGCTGCACTCAACTACTCCTATTGTTCTTCCATATTGAGTGTTGGGCTAGTCGGTGTACTGCGTTAAAGAACTTTCACGCTGCACAAAACGTGTGATTGGAACCAAACACGAGAATTGCGCGTCAGAGGATAAACCCAGCTCAGCGTTCATTTCACCAGGTAACCTGAAGGGAACAATGCGCAAGGACTACGGCGCTGTATCTGCACTCTAGCGTCCATCCAACTTTTCGCAAAGCCTCGCAAAGCCGCGTCTCGCATCTAATTTTTTTCATTGGCCGTGAACTAGTCGGACATCCTCGAGGACTTTTGGAGAATTCCAGGATAGCAATGGCAACAAGAAACGAGAACTCACATAAAAGGTGATGAGGTGTGGTTGGTTAATAACCGTGTAAATAATAACCGTGTAATGCCCTCGTCTATTTTGTAAGGAAACGTTCCTCAGCCTTCACAACCTGCAAATTTAACAGCATAAAGGCGCCATGCAACACTTTCTTGACATGGTCAGAAAACGATGCCAGTCAGTCGTGGACACTCGTGAACATCTGAAGCAAATATTACTGCACTGCATCCACCAAGGAACCTAATATGTGGTTTAACACAATGCACCATACGGCTGCTTTTCTTTCAATAAATTACATCGCAAGGAGCACCGACTATCTCGACTTTTCTTTGTGTGTGTGTTTTTGAAGGAGGATACATGCACTTTATTTGTTGAACTCAAAGGGAGAAAACAAAACGTTGCTGTGGATGCCAATTCCGCGATCACAGAATCACGAATGCTAGTTCTGCCTCAAACGATGCAGTCCATGCTCCTCCTGACATCATTAGTTGCAAGAACAGCAGGCGGCCTCCGTCTTTATTTGAAACCGAATCGCAGGATACGTGGTGGGTGGAATGCAGTAATATTGCACTTCTATGTTCACAGGAGCCTACACAAATTATCGGCATCGTTTTATGAATATATTCAAAAAGTCCTGCAGGGCCTCTTTAAAGCGTGCCTCCAACTTTTAGCGCAGAATCGACTCAAAAAAGTGGCGACTTGCAAAAACCCGCCTCGACAAGACAGAAGGAACATCACTGAGCGCGCGCGCGCGTGTGTGTGTGTGATCTTTCTTTTGAGTGCTAACATTCACAGCATTATTTCTGCGGTTCAGAAAATCTGCTTCCCTACAAAGAACGGCATATACTTATGTGAGGCGGTGAACGTGACAAGAGGTTAGGTAAACAGAGGTGGACCTAAGTGGTGCAGGGAGCTTTTATGAAACGACGAGAGCTCCACACGTTTTGACCGCGCGGCCGCGATAACTAAGAAACACGGGAATGCATCGCCTATCCTGTCTAGGGCAACCGAAGATTGATCGAGCGCGCACAAGGAAACTTCGAAGGTAATCATGCCCTTGATGACCTCAGTTTCGCAAAAGCGCCCGCATCCAAGTTCCCCTCTCGTGTTGCGACTCATTTTGTGTGGCGCAAATCTTGTCAGTCGCATCGACAACTACGTATCGTCGTTCGTGAAGTGCTGGTAACGGAAGAATTATGCTACCAAAGCTTTAGGTTTCCATTTACTTTTTACATCGTACAATAATTTTAGTATGGTGGCCGTTCTCTTAAAATCGAATAAATTTCTTGGAGCACACCCTTGCACTTTAGGCGTGTACGTATTCTATAATGCTATAATGGACGCTTCATTCTGTCTTGAAGCCACAATTACGAAACATTTGGAAAAGAATGAACAAATCTTTCACACGTTGATCGGTGAAAAATAGTATTTTCTACGCATCCCTCAAATTATGCAGGGGATGAACGTATGAACGCAGCACACTTACCTGTGTCAAGTCTAACACTGCTGGCCTTAAACACGTTCTCTGGAGTATGGTCAATGGAATAGGAGGGCAGTGACGGTGAAAAGGTAGGTGCGCCGGTCATAGGCGTCGTGGAGCTCCTTTAAATTGTGAAGTGGCGTGAATGACTTGTTTTGTCGAAATACGTTAAGCGTCATTCCATTCCTCTGTATGCTGCTTTTACGAGCTCAAATCTTGTCTCCCTCTTCTTGTAGCTAAGAAGCCTCGTAAGTGTAAAGTTATCGTAGACATCGAATGTTCACTGCAAAGTTATTTTGTACTGGGTTTCAAAGAAATATTTTTTCCCACAAGAAGGTCTCACAGATTGCAGTACTAAAACAAGTTGATTCTTATTTGGTACATGACAAGCCAAGTGTATCATTAAGTGACATCGCTGCTTTGTGGATTAAAGGCACAAAAGAGAACTCAATCGGTTAAGGTTCATGACGCGGTAATTAAAAAAAGAACATTTTACAGATTTGAAGGAGTATATTAAAACCATAGGGTAGAAGGTACGTTTAACTTTTTTTGTTGTTGTCAACGGCACTTTATTTGTACCCGAAGCCCTCAGCCTTCTTGGCGTAGGCAATGCGGCGTTACATTTCCTTGAAACAGTGCAACGCACGCGCGTAGCGGATGCTCTCGTTTCTCGGGGTGGCCTTTCCGGCATCGATTTGGGGCGAAGGCATGCCGACGCCGCGGGCGTGTCTCGTGAGAAGACAGCGTGGCTCTCAAGGCCCCGCGGCAGTGCGTGACGGCGAAGATGCGTTGGCGCCGTGGCTTTAGACGCTGGCCGTAAAAGTGATGGTTATCCATCGTGCCTGACGTCCCCCCCCCCTCCCCTCTCCCCCCTGCTCTCCTCCCGCCTTACCAAGGTCCTTTTATATCAGAGTACATGGGGTCGTGTGGAGTTGATGAGCTCGGATTAACGCGATCTTTAAATGTTCGAAGCTATTCACGCGAACGGGATGCAAGGGATATAATACGAAACTAGTGCTGTATTGGAATAGGCTTTCACTTACGAATTGGGTTAACAAGCGTGGTGTCACGCACGCACAGGCGAACACGAGAAGACCTTGAGCATTATCTGCCCCAACGGCAAAGTGAAGGGCGCCGGCAGCGGGAGCCAAATCTTCGTATTGCCATTTACTTCACGGCGCGTCGGAAACTTGAGAATGCGCTGCTGTTATCACTAGGCTCGCAAGAACGCAGCGCACATGTAGCCACCAGCCCTAAGCACTCGCAGCTGCTAAGCATTCACGGCCGTCGCAGAACCCTCCAAGGCATATGGGCGCGCAAGCGCTCAGCCGCTCTGACAGCCATGCGCAGCACAAGGCCGGTCTTACAGAAGGAGACGATAGAACATTCTCTTTCAATACACTCAAACTTTTATTAACTCTAAAGCTTTCATTTCTAATAAAATGTGTATAAATTTCCTTGTAGCTTTTGCTACAAACCGGTGGACCCCAATTTCTCCTTTCATTACCCCAACTTAACCTTTCAGAATTCCTCAGAATAGATTCGCCAAATCACAGTTATGTGGTATATTATGGGCACGCCGTAGCTAGGGAGACCTGATTCATTTTTATTCTCTGGCGTTCTTTATCGTTCACCTTAATTTAACTGCGCTGGCGTGGCATCCACGATGGAGCGCACGGAAATGCTGCATACCGTCAATGAACCTCCACCAGTACCACTTACAGCATAGCGCCCAAAGTATCAGTTTGGAGCCTTCAAATTCGACTATGGGTATCTCAAATCACGTCCGGCTTTCTTGATTTCTATGAAATGAAGCTGCCATAATTTGTGAGACCCCGCAGCATTCTCATAAAAACGTTGCACAAGTACACAATAGAGAGCTAAACAAGAATATATTAGTCATTACTTTATTCCAAGTAACTTTATCAGAGTTGGTCTGCGAAGACGACGGGTGCCATAGAGCCACGGCGCTTGTGTAAAATGCCTGCCTTTTCTTAAAGAAAAAACAACAGAAACACAAGCACTCGAGATTAAAGGTTCATTGCATAGACCGGATATTTCAGAGATTGGTTGCCTCCCGCCTCTTCTACTAAAAATAACTTCCATTCAGCCTTACTGCAGCACTTTAAAAGATCCTGTGAGAATTGGTGTCATGCGAAACAGTCAGCGATGAAATTGCATGCGACGAATTGTTTCAGATGAAGCCAAGTCTTGCGTGTAGGTTTAAGGTCTTTGTACAAAGAGCATGAGTGGGTGTATGCTTAACGTCGGCTAACCAGGAACTCGGCAGCACCATGTTGACCGAATGGTAGCTCATGCTACGACGTAAAGTTGGCAGTCATGTTAGTGCACAGCACAGACTTTTTTTTCTTTTGTGGAGGTAAAATGCACGCTATGGTGCGATGATCCGCGTGTCATAAGGGTCGTTAGTTGAAGTACTCCTACGGTTCCGAGAAAAGTTAGACAAAAGCATGCCGAGTGATAGCAGAACATATGTATTCTTTATTATAGTACTATAATAGCGCTCGACACATATTGGAAGCGCAATTCACGTTACAAGCACTATCGTGACGAACTGCCGGTGTGATAGGCTTACTTACTACACATACCTTGTGGGAGCAGCCGCCGTAGCCTGGTGGTAACGTGCTTGCTTGACACCTCGGAGGCGCGGGTATGGTATGATCCCCCCTTCTGCTTGGTACGTTGCTTGTGTGCTTGTTACGTTTATATTTCAATCGCAAGCTACGACAAATGGTGTGCGTTTATTATTTGTAAGTGTTCTAATGATATGCTAGATGTATATTTTAGTTGGTCCTTGTATGATGTAGGCTACATAAAGTTCAGGCACCTATGGCGCATACCCGCTTACCGCAGGCCGAGTACTGCAGGTATGAGTCGCACATGATTGCGGTATGACGAGTATATCATCTAAGTGGTGGGAAGATCAACAATCCATGTTCGTCCTGCCATTTGTACCCTACCTTGAGAATATTCGGGTATATCAGGAGAACGAGACGACCAGGAGAGCATCGAGACGTAGGCGGATAGATAGATAGATAGATAGATAGATAGATAGATAGATAGATAGATAGATAGATAGATAGATAGATAGATAGATAGATAGATAGATAGATACGGTGAAAGCTGCGCTAGTTCCTCAATATTCGCATTTAACGTATGAAGTGAAGGTGTATCGGCGGGTGCAACGTACACAAGTTGATTTGGCTTTGTGATGTGACACCATGACGCCGACTCCTTTTTTTTCATTTACCTTTGGATAACACCCTTTTCACGGTTATGGTGTCGGACGCTTCCAGTGTTCCGACAAGTGACACTCAGGGCCTCAGTGAAGATGCTTCCCATAGCGCGTTATCTTATTGTGGAGAAGCCAGCCTCGTAGTGAGGACACGCACGCAAGGGCGAACGCTCTGATGCAAATGCTCGCCGTCTACCGCCTTGATGACGAATGCCATTATTGACAAATGAGCTGTATGACAAAGCCGACCGACCGATCGGCAGGCGGACTGGCTGATTGATTGATTGATTGATTGATTGATTGAGTGAGTGAGTGAGTGAGTGAGTGAGTGAGTGAGTGAGTGAGTGAGTGAGTGAGTGAGTGAGTGAGTGAGTCCCCTTTGCGACTTCACTGTGATGCAGGTAGATAAAAACTAGACATATCATTTGTTTTAATCGCGAACGTCGGGCCCGAGGAAATTTAGCATCTGAGAGTTTTAGCAACAATAGCAATAACTACGAAAATCCAACAGAAAGTGCACACCCAGGAGGATGTTGGAAGCACGAGTCCCGTTGTCAATTACTGGTAACTTAATTATAAAAATTAATTATTGATTATATAAGAATCATACTTAAATTATTTATGAATTATGTTTCGAGCTACAGCTGGTGCCCTGATGAAGACACGTCCGCTTGTCTGAACGTTCGCTCCAGTGAGATCACTTGTTTTTCATCATTTTTTACGATGTTTTTTTTTATTCGTACTGGTGGATTTGGTCGATACACTAGTGGATTTGTCTTCAGTGCGTCACTTTTTCATTATGGTGGATTTGCAGTTACGAGCGCTGCTGTGACGCGGAGCTGCATTAAGGGGTCGTCTCCTTTCTGCATGCATGAGAAAATTCCCTTTCATATCCTTGTGATTTTGGTAACAGGCAATGAGATACCGTAGCTAGGAGTGTATTGAATGCCGCTCAAACCAGAGGCTCTCGCTGAGACGACGGTTGCGCTCCCTAAAAAGCTAGCGCACATTTCATGATGCAGTGGAGGATTTTATCTTTTTTTTTTTCGTCCGTTCGACGCGAGGCCTGTCTGGCCCATTCGGGCAATTGTTCCAAAAGCAGCGAGCTACCTTACAGACACTGGAATCTGGAAGTTTCGGTGGACTCTGAAGCGTGACTGGCCTGGCCGTGTTCTGCCTGAGTTTTGGAATTTCCCGCGCCTAAATACGTTGGCTACCAGGAAGGAAATCGTCTCGTGACACACGGGTTATCAGCAAGGAACGACGACGTGGTGGCAGCTGTGCGCTTCGATTTTTGGGGGCGTTTCTGTCCGCCACGGAACTCGCATTACGGCAGCGGCGGTGGTGCAGGCAACACGACTGACTCTTCTTGTACCTTACAGGTTGGTGATTTTCCTGTGTTGCTTTTTGCCGCCTTCACTGCCGCCGCTGCCACCGGCTGTTTTATTGTTGTTTTGTTGTTGGTGAATTAACTTGAAGGTATGCCCAAGTGCTATACTTGCCGAGCTGCGTTGAGTGATGACAAGAATGTTATTACATGCAGTATGTGCGATTTTAGCTTTCATGGCACGGTCTGTTCGGGCATGACAGAGGAAGCATTCGCGACAAAACGCGATGCCAAGAAGAAAAACTGGAAGTGTGAAGCTTGCAGGCCAGCCAGTGGGAAGACTAACACGCCGGCTGCAGATTTGTTGGGAGATACCGACATTAAACTCATGATAGTGGATATGAACAAGAAGCTAACTTCCCTCGTTCCTTTGACAGAGAAAGTAGGGGAGGTGGAAAGGCTCGCACAACTACTTTCTGATAAGTTTGATAACATTCAGGAGCGCCTAGATAGGCATGAGAATGAGATTAAATGCCTTCATGGGCGAGTTGAAAAAATTGAGAAGGTTTGCGATGCGAAAAGTCTTACCCAGCTACAGTTTGACGTTGACGACCTCGAGCGGCGTAGCAGGCAGCTAAATATTGAGGTCCACGGAATACCGGAGGAAAAAGGGGAGGACCTCCTTGCTAAACTCAATGATGTTGCTATAAAGCTGGGTGTCCCTAAACTTGCCCGTGTAGACGTTTCTGCCCTTCACAGGATGGCAGCAAAGCCAGGAAAGGCACGGGGCGTGATAGTTCGTTTTGTGCACCAGGACTTGCGTCACACTTGGCTAGAGAAAAGGAAGGCACTTCGCCAGTCTGCTGAGAGCCTTTATATATCGGAGAACATGACAAGGCATGCAAGGACTCTCCTGACGAAAGCAAGAGCATGGGCCACAAGGGTTGGGTATGCTTACGCGTGGCACTCAAACGGGAAGATTCTGGTACGGAGAAAGAGCGGCGAACCTGCTGCGGTTATCAGGTGCGAGGACGATTTGTCTGCCCTGAGTGCCTGACTTTTTCTCTTTTGTCTAAGCCTACGTGTTTTAGTAACGCACCATGGCACTCGAAATGGATTCCTTAGGATGTGTTACGCTATCTGAATTAGTCAGAGAATTTGAGAACCGTAATGGTTTCCTTCGTTGTTTTCATCTAAATGTGCAGTCCATTGGAAACAAGACAGTGGAACTTGAATGTCTTTTCGAAAGGATGAATTACTGCTTCGATATTATAATGTTTACAGAAACTTGGCAGTCCAATGACTTGGATGTTTTTCAAATTCCCAACATGAAAACGTTTTTCGTGCGTAGGTTAACCCGAAGAGGCGGAGGTGCTTGTCTATTAATCAAAAGTTCCTTTAAAGCAGTTCTACTTGAAGATTTTTCTTGTGTAACTACTGATTACGAAGCAGTGTGTGTTCTTTTCAACAATGTCGTTATTGTCTGCTGCTATCGTCCTCCAGATGGCAACATACGTGCTTTTCTTCTTTTTATGGACAACTTGCTTGCATTTGTGAATGAAAATCAGTATAATGTTGTCATTGGCGGAGATTGCAATATAGATATGAATTGCGACAATGCAAGAAAGTTCGAGTTTGAAAATTTTCTCTCATGCCACAACTGTGTAAACACTGTAAACGTTCCTACGAGGGCAACTATGCTTTCGCAGACTATCATAGATTTGTTTATTACAAATTATAATGCGTCTTTGGTTCAAACAAGAGTTCTTTCGTACCCTATCAGTGACCATAGGCCAATATGCTGTTGTATTATGACTAAAAGTCCCAAAGTACACACTGACATTGCTTCTGGTTTTCAGTGTGTCTCGCAAAAAGCTTTGGATGCCTTTTATTCGGATATCAATAATGTACGTTGGGACCATGTTTATCATTTGACTGATGCAAACGCTGCTTATGATGCTTTTCTAAGTTGCTTCACGGCAGTGTACAAAAAGCACTTCTTTCATAAACGTTCGGAAGGGAAGAAAGGTTGTCGAAAACCATGGATGACACGGGAGCTTTTGCGCAAGATTGACAAAAAAGATCGTTTATTTAAGAAATTTATGCGTACGCGCAATGAAACTGACCTGGTTGCATTTAAACAGTTTAGAAATGCCCTAGATAAAGAAGTTAAAAAGACGAGAGAAATGTATTACTTTAATCTTTTTTCTTCCTGTTCTAAACAAACAGATGTATTATGGAACAGATTGAACTCACTTATTGGGCGGAACAAGGGAAAAGAATCGGTGACGGAAATTTCACATGCTGGGGAAACTATCACTGGTGATCGCATGGTAAATGTGTTTAACGACTACTTTGTGTACCGGGACTTTGACACCGGACCACGTGCATTTTACACAAGTCTAGATCCTGATAATGTAAAGACACTCTTTTTAGAAGCAACAGTAGAACATGAAGTTCGAGCAGTTTTTCTGGGCCTTAAAAACAGTCGCAGTTGTGATGCGGATGGCCTGCAGATAAGACCTGTCAAATATGTAATAGATAAGATTTCTTCAGTGCTGACATATATATTTAACTTGTGTATTTCAACGGGCGTTTTCCCATCCAAAATGCAAGTTGCTCGTGTAGTGGCGTTATATAAGAAAGGAGATAAAACCGACGTCTCTAATTATAGACCAGTGTCAATATTGCCGATATTTTCCAAAGGTCTTGAGAAAATAATTTATAAACGATTATATTCTTTTTGTAGCAGGTACGTCTTAACGAAATGTCAGTATGGATTTTTAAAACACCGCTCAACAGAACTTGCTCTTCTTGACCAGAAGGAGTTCATATTGGAGAAATTTGACGAAAAACATTTTGTCCTTGGTATTTTCGTCGATTTTACGCAAGCTTTTGACTACATAAATCACGAAATTTTGTTTCATAAACTCAGTCACTACGGCATTCGTGGGCTTCCTCTAATGCTACTAAAAAGCTACCTCTCAGAAAGATGTCAGTTTGTCTCCATGAACGAAACGGTATCAGACAGAAAGAAAATTATCTCAGGAGTGCCGCAGGGCAGTATTCTCGGACCTTTGATTTTTAATTTGTATATAAATGATATAGTCTACACTTCTTCGGATGTCAAATTTGTAATATACGCTGATGACACCAGCATATTTATTTCGTCTCCATCAGATGACTACCTCTTTCACAAAGCTAACCTCGTGTTAGAAGAGTTAAGCACATGGGCAGCCAATAACCAGCTAAAAATAAATACAAAAAAGACAAAGGCCGTGGTTTTTCATTCTATTGGCAAACAGGTTTCTACAAAAGACAACCTTGTTTATCGCGGATCACAGATAGAGCTGGTTGAATCTATTAAGGTACTAGGTGTGTATTTCTCAATATCACTGCAGTGGGATGATCACGTAAATGCAGTATTACAAAAATTAGGTGCGATTACTGGTATTGTGAGTCGAAATCGCTATCTAATTCCGAAACAAGTGAAACTGTTGATTTATAATGCCTTATTCGCCTCGTATTTGAACTACTGCCATTTGGTTTGGGGGACTACTACCGAATCAAACCTCTTGCGGCTATTACTTATGCAAAAAAGATTTTTGAGAATAATTGCAAATGTACCAACTGTACATCCTTCTGAAGAACTGTTTAGAAGATTCAAAATAATTAAAACGCAAGACATATACGTTAACAGATTGCTCCGTGAATACCGAATACATTGCGATCACCAGGATTCTCTTTTCATGGGAATAGTAAATTTGTGTCCGAAAGAAGCACCATACAACATACGAAAAACCGAGACATGGAATGTTCCACATTGTCGGACTAGTTACGGTCGTCAAATGGCTCGTAACAAGCTTCCGCGTTTATTAAATGATTATATGAATAAGCAAATTGATATTCGTGATGTAAAATTGTCTGATTTGTATGATCTGTTCTTAACTTAGGCTCTTTGCATAAAATTGTTTGACTTTATATAGATGCAAAATAAAATGTTACTGTTAATTGTTACAATGTTACAGTAGAAGTTTTAAAAGTGTTAATGTCAGTGTGTTAAAGTGTCATAATGTTAAGAACATGCCTGAAACTGAGCTGCTGTCTTTGTACGGGGGTGAAGGACTTCCTCAAGCCATTCAAATGGCTTTTCCCTTCTCCTCCTATCACATTGTATTGTGATGAAACAATAAAATTCAATTCAACATACACGCCGTAAGCTATAATTTGGTGGCTTTGGAATTGCTGAAAAGAACCAATGTGAAGTCATTCAGACCATGTGTAAATAATAGCGCTCTTACGATGGTTACGAAATTGCACAAATGACTGGAGGTCGAAGAGACCCAGTAATTTGTGTTGGAGGTGGACTACGTACATAGCTGCAATCTGCTGCTATCGCGTCTGTTTGAAAGGGGGAACGAGGTAATTCTGACTTCCTCCCAGACGCAATAAGGGAACGTGAGACACTCGGCCTCGTTAGAAACTTCTTGAAATGTGGCTTGCTTCTTTCTGTTGAATGCGTTCTCGCCCCAGTATAACTTGGCGTACGCGTTAAACCAGATGTAATAACGCAAGTATAGAACGAACGCAGCACACACTGTGTAACAAAAACAAAATATACGCTTTATTTATACCTGCATCCCTCAAAAAAAAAAAAAAAACGAAATAAGCGACCGGTTACACAACATTTCATATCCGCTTCTAACAGTTCAATGTATACACTTCACTCATTTGGGATCACAGGGTCAACAGGTCAGCGATAACATGCGTGGGCCACACTTAATGAACAGCCATAACAGCGCGGTAGCTCGCGACAGAAACGTCGCAATTGATTCACAGTGCAGCAAACACAACATATAACAAGCAAGCACAACTGTTGTGTTACGACAGCATAGTCCCGTAGCATTCACTTGCAAAGCAGATATACACAGGTACACGGTCACATGTACTCTTCCTGAACGTTTCATCGTATCAAAGTAATCCTTTACAGTTTAGCGTCGAACTTTCAGTTTTTTCAGGACAGGCCACAGAGACCGGGAGTCACAATCGACAGAAACTTTACAAACTCGGAGACAGGACACACGCTATCTGAACGCGTTTGCTGTACCTCGCAGAGAAAAACTCTGAGGTTCTCGTGCCACTAACCGGACCAGGAAGCGAGCTCACGCACCAGGAAGATCCGGATACTGAATATGGCCGCTCAAAGAAAACGACACACATCAAGGAAAAACTAGTGCACCGATGACCAGATTGTAGCAGGCATGCTTTTGTCTTTCGTTCTTTTATTTGAAAACAAAAATAAGAGTGGCTTCCTGTATTTCTCCTGCGCTCAGCGCAGCTTCTAGAAGCCGAGGAAATGTACACTGCTCAAATGCAGAAACCGGCGCTTTTGCACGATCGCAACGATTTGCACAGTTTCTCGGAACTATACAATCACAACCATCAACAGAATAGCGTTATATACCTAGAATAACCTACCTTAATTCACAATATTTACTGCGACAGCAGTTAGCATATATGCTTTGGCAATACACACCACCAAAATGGAAACAACCGAAGTACCAATATATTTCGTTCCTGCGATGATTACCGCCGACATTCGAACAGGAGGATTCAATGCAAGGCGATATGTACAAGTAAGGCTTATTCACGGTGCATATATGTACACAGCTAATACTTGAGCCTATCTGTACGCCACTCCTTGAAGTTTATTTTGAGGACGTCTCGGGTGATCAGTTTGTTTTCTAGATTCAACCTTCAAAAGAAATATATTCAAGTAGCGCTTTCACTGATTTTCAACATGTCGTGAAGGAGAACGTCTTCGCAAGTACACGTTTACTTTTCAACACTGTAGCTGGTGCGAAAATTCCATTGTCATCACAACGTAGCTGCGTTATTTAGTTAGGCAGACACTGGTGATAAATGGGTTGCAGTTCAAATGGAATCGCAGCAACTTGCACGAAAGGTCCGACCATTCATTTGAGACCAGACTTCATATTAAGGCAGGAGCCAAGGAACTTGCTGCATTGCTGGTCCGAGGACACCGCAGTGTTGTTAGTCTTGTTGAACCTGTAGTTGCACTGAGATATTTTTGCGAAGCGAGCTTTATCCCTTGGCAACGAACAAAGCGAACATAGAAATGAAAAGAGGACACGTCGAGGCGCACCTTCGTTCATGGAGGCGCGGCTACCGGCAACAACTTGCATTAACTCGCAATAATAGGCTGCGTATTTCACTTTTACACTATGAAACGAAAGAACGGAAGCTTAGTACGTGTTATTCTTATCAGGATTTTGGTTAAAAACGTACTGCCTCAATTCTTTTTATGTCATGACATAAGTGCCATAAATGCCCGACAGCACGCATACATGCATATGTACTGCACACGTCATGTGCCCGCATGATCCGAACAAGCGTTGTAGACTGACCTCACGAGAAATGCAGAGGCATGCATCTGTTTGCCCTTGCGTACTTTCTACACTTGGGTAAAGAAAATGTTCAGCTGGATATTGCTTTTTACAGCGTAAGCTGTTATGGTCCCATTACAGCGACCGAAATTGGTGGCGATGGTGTCCGCCGCTGCCGCCGCTGTCCGTAACGGGAAGGAAGAAGGGGGGGGGGGGGGGCTCTATGTCTGCGCAGATTTGAACGACGCAGCTCAGTTGGAGCGGTGCCACTAAGACCCTGACAGGCCCTCACCACATGGATGGGTATCTTGCGTTCTCAGCCACGGCTGTGATACGGTAGGAGAGATAGTGGCATCCACCTCTGGCTTTCATCACACGGCTGAGCACTTCGTTCTCTCAGCCACGACACCTGATTTGTAGGAGTGGTGTTTCAGGACGTTACATGCTGCCAGTCGCCAGCTGCGGAATCATCAACGAGGGCGATAAAAAGGACGACGACGTTGAAGAAAAGAAAGCACGCGAGTAAAAAGAAGTCATCTAACGAGAAAACGGCGAAGAAGAGAAGGGAGGCGACGACAACGAAGGAAAACAGGAAGCAGGAGAAAAAGAATAAGACTGAAAGAATTGAATGAGAGAGCACGCATCAAAATCTAGCTGACGCTGCAACTGTGTTGCGTCTACTGCGCAGGCTAGGTAGTATTCTGTTTTGTTTTGTTCTTGTTTTCCGAATTAACTCTACAAACGACCCCAAATTCATGAGACAAACGGTTTTACCGCCGCTAGCTGGAATCATGTTCACGAAGCCTCATTAACTCTTTACAGGATTCACTTTGCGTGTTACTCCAATGGAGACAAATCTTTGAAGGTTGCTTTCTGAACGCCTGTTGCACATCTTATTTTCATTCATTATTTAGGCATACTGCAGTCTGATACACAGCACGCAGTCTGGAACAGCGCAATACACTGCGCTATATAAAATCTCGAAACGTCTAAACAACAATAAATCTTAATACAAGGAACAGAGACAATAAAAGAAAAACGACTGTCTGTCGGCCACAACAATAAAAAACTTTCAGACATTTTTTTTTTCTTGCTGGACTTTTACAAATTCTTACCAATGAATTGCTGAGCTCAGAGCAGCTCATCGGCAGCACAGACACACTGATATAAAGCAGCATAAGCCTAAGTGTCATCGCACAAGTGTCATCGCATTACGTTTGCGATAAAAATACGTGTTCACATTCGTCGTATACCTCTGCTACGAGCCCCGGAAAAAGGGGTCAGGAAAGTTCGCCTGTGCATCTTAACGCTTAAGCAACAAAATTTTTATTTTCATCCTCACGTCAGTGTAATGACACTTGGTAACAAAATGTGAATGCGACAAGTATTCTGTAATGATAATCAGATCACAGCGTGCACAGAAAACAACGGCCTTTTTCTTCGAGAAGATTTTGTCGCACGCTGCCACTGTGAGTTTTCAATAAACGCGAATTTCAGCTTTGTCCACGTACAACGATAGGCGATATTCAGTGGCACATTTTCAGACCTCGTAACAGAAGAACTAACTATAAGTCAGATGTATAAGTTTTCCAGCCGTTAAGTTTATTTTATTTTTTACGTGCTTTATGTTTTGTGTCCCCTCCTAACCCTTCAAGAAGAAACTTCAGGACTGCATATCATCTGTCCACTGCTAGCCCAATCTTGCTTATGAGCCAATGTGAACCGCCACAGAAGCTGCGAGCTCTAATGCAACGCTATTGTTCGTGCTCTAATAGCCTTTTTGTTCAGTGCACAACATTATACTTACTGCAGCGCTAGTCATACGATATCCAGCTACCTTGAAACAGTCAAGGTTTGCATACGCACGCGTTCAAACCTAACTTTAAACATATCAAATTTGGTCATGCTTCGTTAAGTGGCAAGAGAAAAAACATGGCGTAAGATGGCTGTGCGACAAATGGCACATTGTAATGGCAAGTAGGAATGTTACTGGCAGTCAAACTCCTTTGAAGCAATAAAAAAAAGGGGGGGAGGGGGGGTCCTTAGAGGTGCGAGATTAATCACATCTTCCAAGCCCAGAGCTTCCTGTGCTAAGTACTGAGCCTGTGGTGTAAATGGTTCGAGATTAAGTATCACTTACCGGTAAATTTCGTGACAATCAGATCAATAACAACAACTGCACTTTTATTACGCAAATGAACTTGACTACCCTAATTTACAGCGTCAGCGAGCATTTATTTATCTGTTGACTGATTTCTATGGTTTCACGTCCCAAAACCACGATATGATTATGAGAGACGCCGTAGTAGAGGGCTCCGGAAATTTCGCCCAATTTCTCTATCTGTGAAAAGTGAGTGGGTAGGAAGTCAGTAGCGAAGGATATGCTCATACTGTTGACAGGCAGGCATTGCAAAGGCCTTTGAATCGGGGGACCCGCACCACAACGGCATTCGTGCAGAAAGGACATCTCCCTTTTTTTGTAAGGGTTGCTTGTGGAAATGCACGCTATTTTATGTCCTAATAAAGTAAGCTCATATACGCAGCTTTTCAGCAGCAGAAAACGTGACAAAACACAAAGTTGCATTGTTGAACATTTTAGAGATTGAAAGGCAATCTTGCTGGTGACGCAGTTGGCCCGACAATTTCGCTGTAGTCATCATCGTTTTACTGCAAATTATGATTTTGCTTGCAACGTTGCTGCAATTGTGGTATACTGCATGGCCGCTGTGAGTATCGCCGCTCCGTGGCTTCGTCCCCACCCAGCCCACACGAGGCAGCGCGGTCGCGACGCCAATTCCGGACCGAAAGCGATGTTCATTCACTTCGGACCCGATCTTCCAACAAGGCTAAAACTAGCCGAACTTGTTATTTTACTTTACATTCAGCTTAGCGCCACAATTTTGAGTTTTCCCGTGTCGCTCACAAAAAAACGTGTAACAGAGACCCAGCCCTCATCGTATGAGTCCTTAAGCGTAACGCAAAGTGGCTTGCTTCAAAGAATTTCACTGCCCTTGAGTATAGGGCGTCAGCAAGTGCTCCAGATGGCTAAACTCTGCACAGAAAGCAATACCTGAGCGTGCATAGAAACATCGCACTTTGAATAACTTTACCTGCATGCTACTATTTATCAAGTGAAAGAATAATGCCAGAAAAGTTTCATTTTTTTTAAAAAGAGAGATCAGCCCGAGAATTAAGACATTGTGGTGAAGGCAACGGTCCATTCATGAAAATGTTAGCATAAGGTAAGGCGAATTATGCTTAAGCTACCTGAACATCAGACAGCATAAGCGAACAAAGAACCTCGACACACACGCGAGGACAGAGAGCTCTAAAGTTCGCTCGCTCTCTGTTTTATTCCACTGGGGACAAATGTCCACGTCGCAGATAACGACGCGACTTCAAGACTGACCTATGCGAGCCACGTGGATCCTCACTACACATTATTCAAGAGCTAAACTCTGCTCGTGAAACGTAGACAACGGCAAATATAAGAATGGTATATATTTGGCAGCATACTATAGATGATATTTCTTCCAGTCTTTGTACCATGACCAGACAACCAGAAATACGAAGTGGCTCAAGAAAAAAAAATCACATGTAGTACAGCCGCTTTGACGTTTTCGAAGCTTTCCGGTCGCAACTTCGAAAAACAGCGAACCTTCCCTGTTCATGAACGCTGGGAGCCTCTAAGAGAGAGTGATATACCCTGAATCCCATGAAACATTCGGAGCGTGTCGAGTTTTGCTGGCAGGCGCCCGTGCGCTAGACGCCGCGCCAGCACCTCTCGTCCCATGGCCACTGCCCTATGAGGAGCAGGAAGTCGAACGATGGAGCGTGTGCGCTCGGAAGCCGAGGAGTCCAGCCTCACGTCGTCCCGATCTGTCCAGCGGTGACGTGTCGAGGACAAGGCGCGAAGAGTGCCTTGGATGTTGGACGCTACGCGGTGGCGGTTTCGCAGATGAAACGGCAGCTTTCGATCGCGATGGCTGAATATGTGAAGTGGGTGTTTAATCAAAGCGGACAAGATTTGGCGACGCTCCGCAGGCAAGGGAAGCCGATGCCGCGCACCCAACCGAATCGAAGGACGCGCGTCGTAGTCGCTTGCCACACGCCAAGGTATTGCAGCGAGCGTTTGCCTGGTAGAGTGCTTCCGCTCTTTCACGCCCGCACCTGGTGCGCTACCTTCCGCAGTGCCACTGCTAACGTAATTGCTCCAGGTATTCAGAGACGTCGAGGCGATCTTGCTGTGGGTGTTCTTGTGCGATGAATGACGCGGAAAGTGATCCGAAGGGGATGATAATTGCCCGCCGTTATTGTCGATTGGAGAGTGATGGTATGTGTGATGGCTGACACCGTCAGATGAGTTCACTTGAGCAGTATTGGGAGCGTGCTGCGAATCGTTGCGCGAAGCATGGTCCAGACGCTCATCCTCCAGTGTTGCCGCCGAAGGCTCGATGAGTGCACGATTGCCCGACGACGAATGAGCGCTGCTCATTTCAGTGAACTCTGGCGGCTTCCGCCGGTGGTTCGACGGTGATGACCTTGGGCCATCGAGGTCGAAGGATGTCAGGTAATGCTGGCAGCATTTGATATTCAGCAAGCGAGCAGGAATGCGCTTCGAAGGCGCTGAGCAGAAAGAGTTGCGCAGGGACCGGGACAGTCGGCGGCGTCGCGCTTCCATTGAGCAAGACTGCGCACACGGCGCGTCACCGCGGCGACTTCCTGCGCAACTGTTTTTCCGCTTCTTCCTGGCCGGATGCTAGGGGTTCACCTTGAAACGACTGCTGCTGCCTTCGTAGGGAGTGACCACCTGGAGAATGTTCTTGCTGTGACCGAAGTGACGGATCCTGTAGACGCCTGGTGCCACATCTTCCGGAATTTCCCACATAACTGTCGCCTCGCTGTGCCCCAGGATGGCTGAAGTGCGGCGCCAGTAGAATCTGCATTTGCAAACACAACGCGAGACTGCATAAGATTTATGTGCGCACCATTTTCTGGTGTAAGCTGTTTTTGTTTTTATTTCAGATGTGCCTAACGATCAGAATATTTTAAATGCTTTTTTTTTTCGTCCAAACTGTTTGTTTTCCCAGTGCACTAAACTGAAGAAACGCAGACGCATCACAAAGATTACACGTGCTGACTCTTAAGTTATATGAGGCACTCCAAGCATTCACGAAATAAATCCCTATATTTAAGAACAACAATCCATTTGACTTTTGAAGAGCTTGCACAGACACTGATTTTAAATCCTTTCACTTGGAAGCCGGCGCCTATCTACGTTATATGCGTCATCTCCTTGTCCTCTTTATTCAAGGTGGAAAGCTCGCTTTCCAACTAGCCCCAGAAGGCGTTAATCTTAAGCTGCTTCATTATAGGGCAAACATAATCATGAGACGTTGATACCGAATTTAGTTTCTTTTTTTTTTAGATTAGAAGTAAATTGTAAATGTCTAAATCAGAGGACTTGGCCTCTTCCTTACACAAGAAGCACCTGAAAAGTACCTAAATTGTACAGATCATGCACATCCATGGAAATTAGTTTCATGCGTAGTGTTTTGCAAGCAGCTCGACTATTAAAAATAATTGATGCCATTTTACGCGCCACAATCATGATATAAGGCGTGCCGTGGCGCGCCGATATAATGTGCGCCGTAGGACTTCGGATTAATGCTGGCGACCTGAGAGTTCTTTTTTTTTGTTTTTTTTTACTTTGGTGTCTAAATCTAAGCACATGGGCGTTTTTGTATTTAGCCTAGCCGCCGTGCAGCTGCCATGGCCGGAAGTCAGACCCGCACTTCCGTGCTTACCGGCGCAACATATTAGCCGCTAATCCACTCCGGCGGCAGCTGGGCTATCAAGCAGTTAGTTCCGCTAAAATGTTCACCGAAAGCACAACGCACCCGCATACCTACGTGGTATGACCACAGCACGACAGCTGATTACTTCGGCAACGGAACGCATACAACTTTTCTCGGTACTTAAGAGCGCACGGGGTAAAGTGTACATAGCCCTGCCCCGGAAGCGGTGTCAAAGCGCTAGGCACTACGAGGGAACATTGGAAGAAACTCGGAGATCGTTTTTTTGCGAACGCGGGCGCTTCTGTTCGCTCTTCACTGCATGTCATTGACCGTGGTTATGCTTGCCTCGTAAGCAGCGGGGCGCGGCCACGCATTTACATGACCACGTTTTCTCTGCACGTCATGCACTTACGCGCACGAAAAAAAAAAAATCTTCCTGCTCATAAAACAACTTACTCATCTGAAGTCGAAAAATATCTAGTCTTGCATTATATCATCTAAAAGAAGACACCAAAATCTGCTCGTCACTTTTTGGGATGTACGCCGCTTGTCTATTGGTTACTCTCACTCTCTCCTTCTCTCATATTTTATGGGTCACCCTGTCATAAAACTGTACTTGCTCAAACACAGGAGGGTGGCCAATCCTGGAAGCCTGCGCTGCACTCAGTCGCGCAAATCCGCAGCGCGCACAACGAGAGCCGCGCGCCCACTCCGTGACGTTGCAGCTAGCGAACGCGATGTGTTCCGGACAAAGATCTCCGATCGCGCCCCTAGTAGATCGCTGTCACATTAGCAGCAAGTAGTTGCTGCGCGACAAAACGCATGCGTCAGTCATACGAAATAAGTCTAGCTCGCACGAGGAAAGGAGGTTCGCAAAGTTGTGCTTCCCTAAAGCAACGTATGGCGCCTATGTCCTAATGAGCAGAGCACACGTTGCTACCGTTACACATTCCTGCTTTAGTTAGAGCATCGCGCAGGCAATTTCTTTCATTTACGAGGCCCCAAACGAGGCGACACAGGCCCGAATACTTACCAACCGACTGGAAAGTGCCTTGTAAAAGGTAATTAGTGCTTCTCATTGATAATCGATCAAACAATACCTTGTTTCCCAGTTGCCGTCTGTGGCTACGACTGTCCATGATTCACCGTCAGGGTTCAGCCTTTCCACGGTCAGGTACGTGCTCTCCAACTAGAATAGTTATTACAGTGGCGCGTTGGTCTACATGCTAAGCCCACAGCTTAAAGAAACACATTTAAAAATAAAGATGATACGTATCTAAATATACTGCAAGCAGCGTTAGCTTTCTGTAGTACACAGTTACACATATATTACTTATGGGGAAAGTGGGACGCAATCGTGACTAGGCTGTTCTTAAACGTAAGAAGGTTGTTCTTTCTCACCATCAAGTTGTTTCGTGGATGACCGGAGACAAACGTCACAAAGACTCGTTCTCCCTGAAAGCATTTAAAACAGTTGTTAAGTGTTGAGTTTTCTATAGTGATGTTGGTCAAGTGTCGCCACACAAAATGCTACTCGCGGAAATCTGGCAAAGGGTTTCTCCTCCCTCTCCTTAATCCTTCAAGCACTTGTAGTGCTTGAAATGACATGTGCTATAAAGTAGTTATTGACCTTCCCTACGTGCTATTACATTTTAGATCAACATCTGGGTGTGCCCATCAGCTGAGTACTTGCACCATCTGAGGTCCTACAATGGTTACCAGAACCGCAGCATACATGCATTGGTCTCGTTTTGTTTAACTGTATTTCGCACAACAAACTGTGGCCAGAGTGGCTAACGCGAATAGTGATGTGAGACCCCTATCCTGTCGTCAGCTGTACAACAAAATGACGCGAAGAGACTCCGGTGATACCAAATAGCGGCTATGAGGATGTTCGTATCCCCTGATGAGATATTTTTACCACATAGCGCTCGCGTTTCATCTAAGCCAGCCTCCCCGATGTGAACGATCCTACGAACTTATATGCGCGCGGCAACGCTGGGCTGGCGCCAGCGTTCCCGCTGTGGCGATATTTGGCGGCGAGGATGCCCAGGACCACGAGAAACTCTCCTCGCCAGGGTCGCCACAGATGCCTACTTTTTCCCAAATTGGCGAATTTGAGAGGCCCAAGGCGACCTAAAATTATGAATGGCAACATGGCGAATTTTGGGCGATTTCCGGTTAAGGTCTCGAATGAGTAATGAGTTGTGAGCTCAGTGGCTCCCCATCGAATAGCCAAAGCATTCTCTGCTATTTTGCTGGGTTTCAGACCCACCACTAGAAGGTGCACATGACCTGCCATTTGGCATATCCGTCTTGTAACTCGTGTATCGCCTAAACTTATCTAAACGTAGGAGGTACTGTAAGGATGTTCAGAGGAAGTGTTTAGACGTCTAGACGGGGAAGAAAAAGGAATTTGAATAGACAGAGAATATCTCAGTAATTTCAGGTTTGCAGACGACATTGTGCTCTTTAGCAATGATGGTGACGAACTACAAAACATGATTGACGACCTAAACCAGGAAAGTATTAAAATTGGACTAAAAATGAATAGGCAAAAGACTAAAATTATGTTCAATAGTCTAGCTAAAGAACAGGAATTTAACATTGGCAATGAACCCTTAGAATGTGAGAACGAATACGTATACCTGGGGCAGTTGTTAACAGGGACGCCTATCCATGAAAAAGAAATTTTCCGTAGAATAAGGATGGGCTAAAGCGCATTCGGAAGACACTTCGAAATCATGACTGGAAACTTGCCGCTGTCATTAAAGCGAAAAGTATTCAATCACTGCATTCTCCCGGTACTAAGGTACGGTGCAGAAGCGTGGAGGATAACGAAAAAGCTAGAGGTGAAATTAAGGAGCACGCAACGTGCAATGGAAATAAAAATGATAGGTGTAACGCTAAGAGATAAAAAAACTAGCGGCATAGATAAGGGAACAGACAGGAATAGCCGATATTATTATATCAATTAAAAGAAAGAAGTGGACCTGGGCAGGACATGTCATGAGGAGGAAAGTTAACAGTTGGACAATAAGAATGACAGAACGGATATCGAGAGAGGGAAAACGCAACAGAGGCGGGCAACAGGTTTGATGGAGCGATGAAATTAAAAAGTTTGCGGGCATACAGTGAACAACTCGCTCAGGATAAGGTGGATTGGAAATCGTTGGGAGAGGCCTTCGTCGTGCTGTGGATCTAAAATAGGCTGATGATGGCGATGAGGAAGTACTAGCGCATCCCCCAGCGACATCCCAGCAAAATGTAAGTTATCGGATTGCGTCGCGCTCCGCGAGGCGGCGACGTTAGAATGTTTTTCTAAAGTTTCTCTTAGGTTACTCTATGGTTAGAAGACGGCATAGCGGGTTACGTCAAGCTACGTTGTTCCAGAGGAAGTTTTTCACGAAATGAAGACAAACTACTCTGGGGCTTACAGTGTACGTATACTAAGAGCGTGCCTTCCATGGGGTAACGTATACATATTGGGATATTCGCGCCAAAGAGGTTGATAAGCGGTGTGTGTGAAATAAGGATCATTGCTTAAGAAATTTTCCGCCGCTCACGGTGTACGTGTACAATAAAAGTAATTGCAACATTTTAAGTACTCGACCTCTTCGTTTCTTATATAACTCGGAAGCACCTGACAGACGTGTGTAGTAAGTGGCAATAAGAAAAGGACAGTGGCGCCCGGTATCCCGTTAGTTCACACCGATGAGACGCAAGACTCACTAATTATCGGTTCCTGTAAGACTACTGTCGCATTACCTTTAGTAAACCCTTGAATAAGTGACGCTTTTAATAATAAGAATAACCGCACAACGCGAATTCAAATGCGGGAGACTTAAAGCTGTCTACAGACAAGGCCTTGACGTTTTTCATCCTATTTGCCCTCCTGTTTTCTTTGAATACGAAGTGAGAGGACAGGGATGGAAGGATATTATAAGCGTTCCCTTCATATTGGGGTGGTGACCATGCACTCTTAAAAAAAAGGTAGTAGAAAAGCTAGTAACGGGACCAGTTACTACCGTTTTGGCACCATTACTGCATTTTTTTGTCACTTACTAGCTTAGATGCATGCTAGAGGTAGTAAATGTCAGGGGTAGTAATTGTCACTACATGTGTACGTATCAGGTTAGTAAATGTACTACCTCCACTGGCATCAGTGTATTACGCTGTAATTGTGGTAGGCGTACGCGGAATTTAGACAAACTATAAGTGATTTGATTATGTTTGAATAAGAGTCCCATGCAGCGGTGGTTGCATACATATACGGAAACAGAAAAATACAAGAATCTCAATCCAAAACGTTGAATAGTTATCCGAATCCACTTCTGCTTACCGGAACAACGTGAGCGTCCTTAAAGAAGGACATATATCGCGTAGAAGCTTTGATCTTCTGTGTGCGGTAGTGTGTGCTGTCGTTTCTGGTTCGAACATGTTTCTAAGATGTCACCTAAATATTTCTATGTACAGCGTATTCGCAGGGCTAATCACATGAAGTAATTAGCAATCGTTAATTGGTGTAACACGATGTAATTAGTCACCACCAATCAGCGTGACCGGACAATGCCTTACCGCGCTCACTTTTATTTGATCTTAATCTTTTGCAATACAGTCGACCTGATATATCAACGTAAAAAGCAAATATAAACCGAATCATAATAAGCCCAATAAAAGATTGCCATGGTTGTAAAGTTACTACCTTTGGTTACTACCCATACCTAAAGCTAGTAACTGCAGGTAGTAAATGACATGGTCGTAAAGTTACTACCTTGCCGTTTACTACCTGCAGTTACTACTTAGGTAGTCAATGTTGTGACAAGCATTTATTACCTCAAAGTTAGTAAGTAGCAATACCTTTTTTTTTTAAGAGTGTGGACCATGGTGGTGTCCCTTGAGCCCTCAAGCCCATGTTGCGGCTAGTCAGACAACCAAGCCGTCTAGGAGTACCAAGCACACCCATCACGAAGCGGGCAAGTCGGTGCACATTGAAAAACGTCGATATATTTACGGGGACTTACACTGTACTGTATTCTACGGGGCTTTGCAAAATAGGAAGATTTTATTGCTTGATATGTTGTGCATTACTAATGCGGCGACCTCACTGGCGAAATTCTTTTAAAAAGTGGTGACTTTTGGCAACCTTTTGCTCGTCATTTGGCGACATTGACTCGAAACTCAGTGGGAACCCTGCTACTCGCCGTCTTTGGCTTGGGAAGTCGTCGCACGCTGTCAACTCTCACGCGCGCCATGGCGATGGGCTTCGCTGGGACCATCCCGCGGATGCCTTCCCATTCACTCGATTGCGCCTCCGTTCGCGAGGCATGATGCGCGAGCGACCAGGACTTGGCTTTTTTGGTATGGATGAATTTTACTACAGCAAGTCTAATATCGTCGATTCCGCGTGATGTTACACTGGCATCCTGTTGGCATAATTCGGCAAGCGGGCTCGCTATATAAGAGGTGCAAACAAGTGCTCTTTTTAATGGTTCGCATTGCTGTGTGCTACAGAATACTTGGTTCCTTGACCACGACGGAGAACATGCAGGACATACCGCTAACGTGTCACCTCAGCTATGTTTTGTTCGACTACGTATACTCGCTCGAGAATGCAAAGCAGAAGAACTGTATGGAAACCCACAGTTAAGAGTATTACGTCTCAGTTTATTGTACTTAAGACTACTTACGCGACTGAAAGTCATGTCTGGACCATACGCATTGCGCTGTATATTAGAGCTCAAAGTATTGAGCTATAGTAGGTTCTTCGTTCTCCTCATTATAAACTATTGTTGTTCCCCTTTTGAGAACAAGAGCCCGTGCTGGAGAACTGACCTTGTTGTATTCAGGCTTGGCGTCGGACAGCACCTGTCCGAACACTTTTCCCAGCGGGGTACCGTCGAAAACGACACCTGTCTTGAAGGACACTTGCTTGGAGAGCAGGTTGGGCAGAGGAGGCCCAATCGGCCGGCTCGTATTGGTTGTCAGACTCACAGCCAAACTTTCGAATTGCTTCTGGTAGGCTAGCAATGTGTGCGGCCCGTATAACGTGGACGCTCCCTCGTAGCGCTGTACCTGCAATAAGCAGGTCACTGCGTGAGAACTAACGGCTCTCATAAAAAAGAAAGAATCATCAAGTGATACGAGGAAGCACCCTTACAAATGCATTTGCGAAGAGAAGGAACGCTCTAACTTCTCAGAAAAGTTCTGTCATGGACTTTTCTGAGAAGATCCATGTACTGTCTTGTGCAGAGCAGTGCACTTGACATTACTAGCTGTCTTTATTCTATCCTCGATCATACCGCCATCCTAAAAACAAGCACAGCATCTCTGGCCCTTTTAACCAATACAGGTGCAACTTCATATCACGAAAACAAAGGCCCAGACAGCAGGGGAAAAAAAAGACAAGGACGAGCGCTACATCATGGAATACCACCTAACTCTTTTAGCGATGCAGCACAGTAATGATGACCCATATGGCGCCATTTGCTACACTCGAGGCGTTGACTATGTAAGGGTGCCTTATGGGATTGGCAACTAAGACCGTCTTACACAACAACGAACCCGCCCTCTAGCACAGCTACGGAATGCATTTAATCGCTTTTTAACATCCTAAATAACGTACATTGTACAACGATATGAAAATAAAGGACCTAAATCTATATTTGCGAAACTTTTATTAAGAGTTTTCTATTGATCGGCTACCTACAATGAGAATATGCCCAACACCACGACTGACTGGAATCTCCACTGAAATCAATGTGTTGCATACATTCTGGAACGTACCACAACAGGAGAGCTTAAGGAAAAGCATCGGTGCCGAAGAGGTGCTTTGTTCAACCTAATCTACATATCTGTATTTGCATGTGGTATAGCGACACTTCCGCAAGTAATATTGCGTACGCTGTTGGTTCCGTAGTGGCAATGTTATGAACACTGCCAGAACTACGTTGAGTCGCTGGGGCGCCCACCCGACGGTGCAAATGTCCCTTATCCGCATGAAACTCAAGCAAATGTCCGCAGAGAGCGGACCAAAACTGCAGTAGAAAAAAAAACAACAAACAAACAGGAAAACGCCCTCACTTGTGAATTTTTATTTGTGAATAGCCAATTACGACTAGAGGAGGACAGGGTGGTTTTCGAGGCAGCTGATCACTCTTAGCACGGTAACCTTTAGTTTATTTTATAGGTACACAAAAATGTGAAAATATGCTCCTTTACTAAAGGTTAAAGCACTTTAACCTTTATAAAGGAGCATATTTTCACATTTTTGTGCACCTATAAAATATGCCAAAGGTTACCGTGCTAAGAGTGATTCCATGAACTGGACGTGTAATGTCACATCCTCGTCTAAACAGCTGCAGAAAAATATTTCTTTTTTTCGAGCTTCTATAATAAGAGGGAGAAAAAAAAAAGAGACGGCTTTGATCATCAAACGCGTAGCAGATGCTTTGAAATCGTAAACATGTTTAATTTTCAATTTTTATGACTAAAGTTGATCAGTGTAGACGGGAGGAGGTCAATTTATAGAAGTGACGACACAGTTTTCAGAAGATGCTAGTGATGCAGGAAGAATTTGCTGCTCGTCACGTGTGCGAGGATATTGCACGCCTTATACTTCGAGCATAATTTCAAATCTGTACTACTTTTCCGGATAAGTCCACATGCTACTGCCGAGGAGGTTGTGCGGGACGACGCACCTGGTACTCTTCGTACGTGGCCACGTAATGCGTGTACGTGTTGGAGAGGCCAGCCAAGACGACCATGGCATCGGGGTCTTTCATCTTCACAACCTAAGCGAACACGTGAAAATGCATTTTAGAACAAGAAAAAGAGCACATTGAAAAACCATCTTCTTGACGGAATTGGGAGAGCTACGTCTTTATGCAATCACACATCTCTGCGTTCCTACAACACGTGATCATGTGACTATATTATCTGCACTGCTATGACATATACGCACATGAACTGTGAACATATCATTTCATCAGCACTTCCCCTTTTCCAATGTTTACGCTCATCACAGGTTTTTCACTCACATCGCCATCAGGTATTTCTTGTGCTCGTGAGTACCGCGGAAACGACGTTTATAGTAATGTTTTCCTAATTCATTTTTCATTTATCCTAAACGCACGAGCTGTTTCACAGTTTGCACCCATTGATAATGCCGCCGATTTAGACGGGAATAAAACAGCTGCTTTCAGTACAGATAAAAGCCACTGAATCACCGCTTTGGGTGAGAGCCATAATTGGATGCTTAAGGCCACCGCAAAATGTGCGAAATACTCAACAGTGCCTGTTCTGATCGCGCTCATAGACAGTAGATGTGATCTCTCGCCATTCGTCATGCGCCTCCATTCGAGGATTGTAAACGTTCTCTACCAAAACAGAAGACGCCCACGGGGCCATGATAACCACCAAATGTTCCCTCAAGACTTTCAACCAGACCTGTCATTCGTGGCCATCCCATATGTGATGGAATAACGAGCACGTCGATTCCGCGGAGGAGGACGAAAGAGGTTGAACGAATGAAACGCTTTGACCTACGATAATGATGTGTTCCATAGCTCACATAAGGCTTTGGAGGGGCAGTACTTGAAGCCATTTTACCTCAGTTTAATCGCTGAATGTCCGAGCCGTTGCAACAACAAATAATGAACAAAGCACGCCAAAGATTAATAATTAAACTGCAGACAACTTACTCGTTCCACTGTACCGCGAAGTCGTCTTCCAGACATGGTGCTGCATGTAAAAAGAGATCAAGGACTGTCAGAGTGAAAGTTCGGGAGCATAGTTACACGATGAACGTAAGTTTGTTCGAAAATATTCCTAACAAATTAAGAATAAAACATGGGAAAAACATACCTTAAAAATTAACTGTATTCAAAATTCTGCTGCCGGTGATTCCCTTTCTATAACTCCAAAAGAGATTAACACATGTTATAGTACACGCCCTTGTAGTAATATACGCTGTATTGTTCATTAAATGTTCAACTTGGCAAAAGAGTTCTGTGGAAATTCGCACGGTAGAGCAACGTCTATGAAAGTTCTTTGATAAGTATGGTAGCACAAAGTAACAGGACACAAGGAGAACACGGAGAACACACACACAGCGCTACTCGCAAACAAAAGCCAATCAACGTGCCTTGCAAACTGCAGTGGCAATAAGAGCAACCGTTCCACATGGGTCCCGGAGTACGGTCCACGAAAGGGCCCGTTGAACAAGAAATAAAGTCCAGTAAAGTTGCAAGGCGGGCTTGTTGGTATGGCATTTTTTGATAAGTATGGTAGCACAAAGTAACAGGACACAAGGAGAACACGGAGAACACACACACAGCGCTTCATCTTCAAAAAATATGAATAAATCCGGACATAACTCTTTAAACGTCTATACTAGACACACAGCCGTGATAGAGAACATAAGCACCTTGTGGAAAGCTCTTGTAAACACTGCAACGTAAGGTGGTTTAATATACGGTTACTGAGAACCTCACAGTAAAACCAGATACTGTAATTAGTATTATTCGCAATGGTTTAAACAGAAGTTTTTAAAAAGTCTTTTTAACTAAGGTCCCATTAAGATCTCATGACATATTTTCCTTTCTTCTAAGCAATGTGGAGTCCGGGTGAAGAAAACAACGTTGTGAACGCACTTACGTAAACTCTCCAGGAGCAGCAATGATATACAACTGGCCGACTTTCAGAATTTGAGTGGGAATTATGCTGGCCACCCAGGGGTATGGAAAGTTCATCTGAAGGCAGAATAGAAAAATGTGGACTGTTGAAATGACATGCATTTGATCGAAATCATTAGAACTGAAAGTGCTGTCTAAGGTTATACATACCGATTTGTCACATTATAAAAATTTCAATTGGTAAATCATGCATGACCATCTTCCGTCACCCACCATAAAGTAAATAGCTAAACACAACACAGTTAATTTTTTGTCACTTGGACGTGCTGTGGCAAGCTTACTCTTGGTGGGGTAAAGATACATTTGTATCGTTAAAATATTCGGAGTACTGCTTCGACATATATAGAAATTTTATAAGCAAAATGGCTCAGTACAAGTTACGGTGCTTGGTATGCTTGCTATTCAGCAAGTGTAGTAATGATTATGTGTGGAGTACTCTAAAAAAGCTTCTCACATTTACGACACAAGCAGCACAGCTCACAGAGATCAGTATAACATACGTGTACACGACCACCCGTATATGTGCAGTGTTGAGCGTCGTTGAATGCTTTCACACTAATGTATAATTAAAAATTACAATGATTGCTATGACATAGCTTTTCTACAATTTTGCAGGTACCCACACTAAAGCGAAGGAAATTCCAAAATCTGAACTTCTCGAATATCTAGAAAAATTCCATGCCATGGCCATGCTTCAATGATCAAGCTTGTTTTCTTCATTATCCTAAGGCATAAGTTAGTACCACCACAGCAGCTTCTCGAAGCCGTTGGTGAACATAAAACCCCTTCATTGGAACAATTACCGCCCCTAAGCTGATGTTCTTAGTGCGCTGGTCTTAAGAGAACCTGATATTTCTACGAAAAACGCATTTTGTACTAATACTACAATCTCAGCATTTAGCGCCATTCCTATAAGGGCAGTACTTGTAACTGCTGCAGGAAGCTTGCGCGCTTACCTCGCCGACGGGAAGCAGGATAGGCTTCGGGTGATGGCATTTGATGGCCTCTTTCGACGGCGCCGCGATGAAGTCGCGAACGAAATTCCAAAATGGCGTGGACTGCGTCGTTGCTGCATAAAGAGGAGAAGCGCTCATAAGTAAAGTATTTCGCATTAACTGCGAGCAATTCTCGCATGGTTTGCAGCCCACTTACCATGTTGAGGGGGTGACTTTAATTAAAGAACGATGGCAGAAAAATGTGGTACAAAAAAATCGAAAACTCGTGCCTGGTTCGCTGATATACAGAACAAAATTAGCATCGAAGGGTACGAATGCATTAAGGCATGTTGTTGACCGTGACATGACGTAGTCGTCACGTCACGATAAAACTCCCAGCTCTGCTGGGCCGTTGTATTTGCCGCTCGACCGTCACATGGTACGTTACGCCATCATGCCACTGCGTCTCATCACAACGCTTGCCGAGGAGCTCTAGCAGAATGCTACTTGCGCTGAAGCAAGGCGCGCTTTACTCCTCATGTAATCATTGCGACACTGTCATTCAAAGCACATTCGAGCCGCACCCGCAGCAACTGCTCGCAAATGCGCCTCGGTCTGTGCGTCCACAGTTTCGTATAGCGTGGTACACTGCGGCCCGCATCGTGGCCATACGAAGTTGACAGCGAGTCGAGGCCGCTGCTCGAGTTCTACCTTTACGTACGCTATCTTCCCCCGGCCCTAAAAATGGATGTTTTCTCCTCTGCTGAATTTACACAGCGTGGTCAACACGCAATACCGACCGCACAACAGCAACATGAAACGTAAATAACCTTTTACGGCCTGCCCACGGGCGCCGTTTCTCATCATAACGCCCTTCAGCGAGCGGCATGTCGTGGTCATTCCTTCCCTTCGTGCGAGTCTGTCTACGCCTACTTAATAAGCCCACGTTTGCTGTGATTCAGATTTCCCCTAAAGCTGCTAGTCATACTTCGTATATTACGTCATGAATTGCTATCGCATTCATTGCTTCTCCCTTCTGGCGAAACTGTGACATTTTAATGCGTTATCGTCATAACGTTCATGCGAACCAAAATCCGGTGGCGTCTGTAGGTTCACGTAAGATGGGCCAGTAGAGACCGATGGGATATAATTTCCAGCTTGTTCAAACGGCCAGATGTGTCCGCGGCTGTAAGAGTCCGGCTCATGCTGTAGTTCAGCAGAAATTGTTGCAGGGCTAATTGATGAGACATCTTTTAGGACGAAAGTGTTCTATTCCGGGGTCCAACACGGCCCCCTACGTCACTTCTGAAGTGACGCAGTAAAACATGCGTGTTTAGAAGAAGAAAAACACCCAAGGAAATTTCCGTTGATGCACTAGGAATCGAACTCACAGCCACACGCTCCACGACGAAGTGTGTTCGGTGGTCTGCGACTGTGCTACGACGGACATGCTCTAAACTGCACGAACGCGCCTTTTATTCCTTCTTATCTCGCTTCTTTCTTATCTCGCTTCCTTCGTTCTTCCTCGACGCTCTCGTCCGACTCAGCGCGCACGCCTCGAGGCGCACTTTTCCTGGAATAGTGCCGCCATCCAGGAAAGGCGAAGTGAATAACTGCCTCTCCAAACCATGTGCAACAAGAAAACTTCTGCATTAGGCGCCCAAGTGCGGCAACTGCGTTCAGTTATTACGTAAATAACTTCAGTTACCACAAGGGGATGGATGTCATGGAGGCGATGCGTAAACGTGGGCCACGTCAAACGGTGCCGTACCAGCGAAACATCAATATATATATATATATATATATATATATATATATATATATAATAATTAAACTGAAGACAACTTCAGTTGTCTTCAGTTGTCTGCAACTGTCTGCAGACAACTGCAGACAACTATATATATATATATATATATGTGTGTGTGTGTGTGTGTGTTGATTTACAGTATTTGGGTTGCAATTGAGATCGTTCAAAACGACCCAGGACATTGCTCAGTTCGGTCACCTTGGCACTCGCGTCGTGAATCTGTCATTTCTTGACAAAAGCTCATTGTGAGGCATACGACGACAAAATGCAAAATAAGTCATTACAATGCAAGGACTACCATTGCACTAGGCTAACAAGTTTTAAGCATCGTTGTGCACTTTCTTATATGTTTGATGAAATACGAAAACCATTCAAACACTTACATAAAATTTGTGACATAAACTGCCACTCACACCTATCTTATGCCTAGAAATGCGATTACCTTGCATTCTGTTTTAC
The DNA here is from genome assembly GCA_013339685.2 of Hyalomma asiaticum. Taxonomy (NCBI): domain Eukaryota; kingdom Metazoa; phylum Arthropoda; class Arachnida; order Ixodida; family Ixodidae; genus Hyalomma; species Hyalomma asiaticum. The sequence goes on along the minus strand of CM023481.1, from coordinate 196,829,200 downwards.
TTGCAGCTAGATCTGAACATTGGTCATATAACCTGCTAGTACAGAGAGTTCGAACCGTCTTGCAGCCAAGCATGGTCACAGCGGTAGTATGTGAATACGTTGGTTGTACCATATATATGTGACTGCATCGAAGTGATTTTCCTGTCCGAGTTATTTCGGCAGAAATTTTCCCCAAATATAATACGGTGCATATATAGTAAGCCAGAAAGCTTGCAAACACTGCAAAGGAGTGTACACTACGAATATGCCACATTCTTTTACGTTTGAGCAGCTTTTATAGGCTGTTCAACGGAAAAAGCATATCACAGAGTTCCTGCTTATATAATTGCTCATACTACTCGAACAGCGGACGATAGGCATGGGGTCGGTTAGAGAGACAGCGCTTGAAAGCAGCTGGTCAAGGCGGTCACATAGTATCCCTGCTACGGTACACCCCACGCTCATGCTCCGATGTGACGCTTTTTTCGCTCTCCTGAATAAATTACACGAAGCATAAATGTGACCACTTTACCTAATAATGTGAAAACATCTACTCACACTGCGTGAAGTCAAACTGGCCCGGTCCGTCAGTCGTTCCTGCTGCAAAGCTGTAGCCCAATGCTGCCGTACACGTTGTGATCTGAAGGGACGAAATAAATGACCGATTGCACACACTGATAACACTCCTGCAATAGTCTGTGTTTCAACAATGACGCTGAAACAATAGCAACTCTGTGCGCCGCCCTGATGAAAGAGATATGCGTTGCACAGCCACCACCCATAGCAGAGGTCCTTTAGAACGGCAAGGTTACGCTCAAAAGCATGTCGCACGAAAAGGCATGTGTGTGTGTGTGTGTGGCGCTCGCTACACAAGCCAGCTTCAAAACTCCAGAATATGCAGGTAACTTGACTGGGAAATAGCAAAATTACACAGTGTAACAAGAGGCATATGACGATATCGTGAATAACCGTTCCATATATCGTACTCACTGGTACGAAATCGGTATATGATGCGTGTGCGAAGTACCGCAGGACACAGAAGGTGAAACCGCGCGAGAGTTCCATTTCCGAATTATTAAGCTGTCCCTCGGTGTAATCTAGACATAGTTTACCTTGAAAGCGAAGAGTGAAAGAAAAAACCGGTAAATATGTGAAATTTAGCATTTTCGGAAGCTCAGTGGTTCTGATGGGGTTAACGTGACTGAGTGTCCCGCAGTCCCACTGTGTGATTGCTCGAAGGGCACACACAGAACTGAGCTGTTTTTTTCGACACTGAAGATATTTCCTACTGGAGATAATTCGTGCAAAAACCTTTATATTTTAGCAGCTTACTAGGCCTGCTGTTTATAAACGATTATCCTTATTATACCTAATTTTGACAATGTTGAGGCTCCATCGGGGCGAGAAATTCGTACAAAGAAAAATTTACGCAATTAATGCGAGGGATAGAGTCTAACTCCTAAGAATACGGCACAGTATCTGCAAAAAATACACGCCTGCGTGCACGCGAGTATGATAGAACCAACAAAAGTCAGCTAGATTTTTGCTTCATATAAGTTGGGCAAGGTGCCGAAAGCCCATATAAAGTAGCGTGTAGTGTCTGACAACTATAAAAATTGTAGCGCAAAGGAACACACGGACAGACAAAGAGCACAGGACGGGCGCTATTTTCAACTGTGTTTATTGAAAAAACGTACGTACACTTATACAAGTCACAAGGGGCGGCAAGGGCATGACACTCGCGTTAATCAGGAAACTACGAGGAATATCATATCTTGAAGCAATGTGACATGAAAAGCGCCCGTCCTGTGCTCTTTGTCTGTCCGTGTGTTCCTTTGCGCTACAATTTTTATAGAAGTCATGAACCAACTAGCCCAAGAAAACGTTTTGCTATGTCTGACAATTATTTTGATTTTAGGACATTTAGCATTAGCACGTGCGTAATCAGTGAAAATGAGTATTTTTATACCAATAGCAGGAGGAAAAGTGCAACCTTCCACCTTGATCACCCCACCCCCACCCCCGACATTCCCGACCTCCTATCCGTAAAAGTCCTCATGGGTTTGATCACGAGCTGCAGCAGCAGCTATGCTTCCGTTACGAGGGCTATCACTGCTAATCGTTTTGACCCTTACTTTTCTTATTAAACTGTCAACTTCCTCTATGAAATTGTCCTGCACGGACCTGTATGAAATTTTCTCTTCGTTTTAAACGTGGAAGCCGCGTCTTAAGTGTATTTAGAGCACAATTCTTAAGAATCAGCTTACCTAATTCGACGTGAAGCAAGCTTCTACGCAATGCTTCCCACTGTACGTGTTAAAATATCCGCTGCCCATAAGTACCAACATAAAAAAAAGAATCTAAACTCGTCGATCTCTCGTGGACAGTTTCCTTAAAACGAAGGAGTATTAAAGACAACAAAAGTGGGACATGGCGTTTACCGGATCCGCTTCGTTGTCGCCAACTTCGTACTTCCCCATGTTCACCCTCTGGTAGGCGAACCCAACAGTGCCGGAGAGCTTGCGTGAGGCCGAGTGGAACAGGTCCTGCAAATCGGGAAACGTCGCGCTGTCAAGCAGCCGTCAAATCCGGCAGCACTTTTCCAGACACCCGCGCAGCCGACAGAACAACGTGGGCGCACTTGACCGGTGCCGCGTAACGCGGCGCCAGGAAGTCGGCACCGGCCGACGATGGAGCAGACTTGTCGCACTGTGTGCAATTTCTCTCCACGGCTGACACAGGCAGGTTCAATGAAATGGCTCCGCGTGCGTGTGTGTGTTGTCCACTTTTCTCCCCTTCTGTCCGTGTTTTGCAAGCCTTTTCTTTTCACTAGACCCTTACCAACTCGCTCAGCTTTCTGTCCGTTTGGATGTCCATTCACGATGTTCATTTAGCATTTGCCACCAGCGCCACAATAAAGCAATCAGCTATAGAGTAAATTACACCGGTGACATAAGAGGCCCTGTATACGGGCGACATGGTAAGCGTCAAGGAAGGCGAAGAGCAAGGGGAAAGCCGCCGGTGGTCTTTAGACCCACACAGCTCTTACTGGCCTTCTTTAATGGCTTACGAGTAACGCAGCAGTGATGACGTAACAGGGTGACATGTGGCAATACGGTAATTCTGCGAGCTTAACGAATCCAAATAGATTTGTTCGTAAGGCCTCGTAGAAAAAAAAAGAATAAACTCGAGCGCGAAGGACAGTACAACCGAAGAGAAAACCCAGGACGAACGCGAAACAACTGCGAACATTCGTGTTTGTTTCGCTCGTCGTGTGTTTTTTTTTTCTTGTTTTCCCGTCCTTCGCGTTTGAGTTTCTTCTAGTAAGCTAGTAAGCTACTTGCAGCAAGGCGCTAGATATGAGTATATGCACGTACAAAAAATACCAAAAGAAAATGAAACTCGCGGTAATGTTCTGCGTGAAGAATGTCATGAACTTATAGCGTCGTTCGTAGCACGAACGGAAGACTGGCATAAATATGGCTAGGATGCAGATTATACAAGGATATGCGGAGTTTAGTTACGTTATAGCAAGAAAATTATAACTGGATATATGTGAGGAGGCCTTTATTCGAAAGTATGCGTAAATTGGGTGGTGATGAGAAAGCGGAAGAGGGGTGCCTGAGAGAGGTACTTCGACAACATAGTAGAACCAACTATGTGAATGCTTTTATTTATTTTTTTTTGCTGCAACTCATAGTATAAATATACATGCAACGTGCGTTCTGTATTTTGTTAACATCCAATAACCCATATATTTCTGTTTTTTTTTCTTTAACGTAAGAACCCTTCATGTCATATTCTGTACACTGTGGGAGGTACACTCGGCGATTTATAAGCATCCCTAAGCCTTGCATACTTCAATAACGGCAGATGGCAGGCTAGTTGGTGATGCATATCTTCTAAGAACAACAGCACAAAAACACAAAAACCAACGACACGGACCAGGAAGACATGGGACAGAGTGCTGACTTCAACTAACAGTTTATTTTGATTCAGCTCGCATATTTATGGGGGTACCCTTTCAATAACAACAAAATAAAACAAAAAAAAACACAGAACAGAAACGCCGCTGATACCTCGAGCGCCACCACGTCATTCACACAAGATCAAGCGATCACTCCTTAACTAGCGATATCATGTTCCTTCTTCGAGAGCGAAATAGAGGAGCGCTAACACATGATGCGACGCGCCGCTTAATCGCGCAAGCGACGCGCCGCTTGATCATATCTGGGGCTTGACACGTAAAACACTGCAGTTAGTTGCTTTATTAGAATTGAAGCTCGCTGGCAACGTACAGTCGTCCCCATGGAAAACAGACAGAAAGTACAACTAAGATGAGACCAGTTTACTGTATGTTTTAAGAAGAAAACACCGCAGGTGACACTATGACAAGTGTGGAAATAAATCGGCACACGTATCTGAGAAGGAGGACGTTTGTGTTGTAAACATGAGAAAGGGAGGTGGAAACATGTTAGTGGGCACGCACAAGGGTGTTTCCGCTTAGTACTGAAGTTTAGGCGTAATCCGCAATACAGTGACAAGATGACCGGCAAAGCAGATAAAGTGCTGCCACTGTGACGGGAGCATACGAGTATACACTGAGAACGTCCTTGTTCTTTCCACTGCAACTTACCAATGCCTTTTGGAGCTGCCGCTCACCCAGAATTTTTGTGCTTTCGAACATGTCCTTGCCAGGACCGAAAGCGATGCATTTCTCAGTCTGTAAGTGAAATAAAGAAAAACGCGTCATCAGATCAAGTGTGGCTGCATCGGCATACGCCTACCTTTAGGGGGAAAACAGAAAAAACTGCTGCAGGGAGATGTGCTTCTTCAATAGAGGCGCATCGCCTCAGCGTCAGCGTCCCCAACCGAAAACTGTCGCAGCACAAAATGCTAGAACGCTCCCCTTACCGTCGATACCGTTAGGTGGTATGTACCACTCTAGTAGTGCAACATGTGCAGCGGTAAACCCGTGCGGTGAACCCATGTCACAAACTTACGATAATAGCACCGGCACAGATACCATACAGGAAGCACTGAGAACAGCTATATAATCGCAACTGATGCCAACATGTTAAAACTGCACTATCTCTGGGGGTGGCCTCCGAAGAAGCTGGAAACACACCATGTACAAGAGAGTGTGTGTGTATGCGTGGGTGCGTGCACTATGAACACGATTAGAGCACCTGATATCAGCACGAAAAAAAATGCCTTCTTTCAAATGTAAAATTCCCTCACAAGCGCATGTGGTGCAGCTTGGCCGTGCATATGTCACAATTCTGTCCGTCTAATTGGATCATGACGAGGCAACCTGCGTCACGAACGCTTTACAACCTAATGATGGAACACCAATAATGTTTATTACAAACAAAAAATTTTGACCCTTTTTTGCGCATAAAGGTGTTTAAAAGAAAAAGAGGGAGAAAGGCCAACCGGAACTGAATATGTCGGATCTACAATATGCAGAGCTGATATATTCAGATGACGTATGCAAGAATACACGGAGAGAGAGGGGTTTCAAGGAAGTTTCAAGGAAATCTAAAGCTAAATACATGAATTAAATTATTACCTTAAGTGCAAGGAATGTATTTCGTCACTGGCTACGGGCAATTTTCTCTACGCTCGAATCACATTTATCAGACAACATACGCACTCTGAAGGGAAGCTTTATTACTGGGACCTTCGTTTATTTACAAAGGCTTATGGATCTTGCAAACTTCTAGATTGTTAATGCCACACAAGACCGACAGGGATTACTTGGAGTAACGCTTTGTAGCTGTTGATAGACGTAAGAAGTCCCGCGAGCAGAAAGGACACTGTTGGCGGTTGCGACAGGACACAGTCCTACTGCTGTCTTTGTATGCCTACTGATGGTGACAAACGAGCACTTGCTACGGTGCCCCTAGCGTACCAGCACAGATGTAACATATATATTTCAGAAGGTCATACGGGTGGTCCTGAACTCAAGCATGCAGAGCGCCACAAGCCCTCGCCGTTCATTCATATAACTGCTCTGCCAGGTGACAGTAACCTTGACGCCCCTCTGCTTAATGTGAATGAAAATAAATTGTCCTTATACCTTGCACTTCATTTGGTTCCACAGATGATAATCATCTTCCTCGCTTAATGATCATGCTTGTTCAGCGGTAGCTATCACAGCAATCGTTTGCATAACAGCTTCCTGTCCCTATCATCATGTCTCACCGTCTTTATTTTCCCCTTTCTCTTTCTCGCTTATGAAGAGTAGCACGGCACAGTGTATTTATTAGCTCAGGCTGATCTCTCTGCCGCCCAATAAATTCTGTCTCTCTGCCTCTAGAGGCACTTTGACCTATTCAACATAATGGCGTTATTATTCCTACACAACCCTATTTCCTGAATACATCGGTAGACGTTTCCTAGTTCATACACGCCCAAAGGTTCACCATTCATGATTCGTTCCATCTGGTACAGGACAAAACAGCTTCCCGCCTCACCCGGCCATTGCAGGTAGATTTCTCGAAGTCGCAGGGAAGGCCCGTGTCGATACACCGTGGCCCTTTCAGGTTGGGAGACACGTCGCCCTCATTGGACTGGGCAAAAGCGGCGACGAATGGACCCTGCGAACAACCCCACCAGGCGTTCATGGTGTGCACATACAGGAGCATAGGTACTCGCCCCCATCCGACCTGCAGTAGCTTGACCGACATAATCGGGAAACTGAAAACACTTTTAATGAAATCGTTTTTCAGCTAGAAAAATGCGGCCAACGAATAATTGGGGTTACGGTGGGTAGAGATCTGCCATGTAGCTGTCTGAAGGCTAAATTAAGGCGCGACTACCCACTATACCCTTGGACATATGACGCAGAAAGTGATACTGACCCATTAGTTTGGCTCAGTGTGTCCGTCCTAACGACTTTCTCAATGTTTGGCAGTTTCTTGCTGCTTGGAGAAGTGAAACTTTTCTGAAATACGGCACGCGACAGCGTGTTCGTATATCAAAAGCAGCGCAATTTTTAAAGCTAAGTGAAAGACTCACTGGAGCCTATGCTTTGTTTCGGACGAGTTTAACCACGGTAGATCTAGAAACTGCGACACATTTGCTCGCACAGCTCTCATTGAACATTCCATCCAAGATAGCTGTCGCTTAATGTTAGCGCCAGACGTTTGCTCATCCGAGCCACGTTGGCCCCATGCACGAAGGTGGATTTTTCGGCCACGACTTGTGCGCAAGCTTTCATGAGACACTAAAGGTCCAAGAAAAGCGAAGTTGACATTGCGAAAAATAATAAATTTATGACATTTCAGCCATCGGTTCGTATGCAAAACTTACATACTTAAAGATATCGTCGCCTGGTATTCATTCCTCCAGGAAAGAGCCTAGGGTCTTCATCAACCCAACTGCAGGCTTTCTTGCGTAACTGCATTTAGCCTAAGATTGACTGCTGAACCGAAGGAGGCGTGTTCGATCCTGGCCGCGGCGGTCGCATTTTCGATGGAGGCGGTAATGCTAGAGGCCCGTGTACTGTGCGTTGTCAGTGCACGATAAAGAAGCCCAGGTAAACAAAATTTCGGAGCTCTCCACTACGGCGTGCCTCGTAATCATGTCGTGGTTTTGGAAGGTAAAAAAACCAGAAATTATTACTATAGCCTATGAACGGTTCACGCAACTTGTCAGAGCAAGGTCCATTTACGATCACACATACGGCTTCATCGCGCCAACTGTTTTGGCAGCCCTTGCTCGGAGCTTAAGAGGTCCTAAGCCAAACTTCGGGTTGAAAAAACACATTCCATGGATAGCGTACGCTGCCATGGACCGCTCTGCCAAATCTTGTAGTCATGCGCGGCACGCAGATTCCACGAGTATAGCACCAAGTTGCCACTTTCTCAAGAGATCCCTCTTCGAACACGGCCTATAGTTCGCACTCTTTCCCAAGCTGCTCTATTTCGTCATTTAGCATGTCGCCGCATATTGGCCGCTAGTTTACATAACAGGCTTAAGTAAGCAAAACAGTCCCTTTTCCCTTTTAGTTTTGACATGGATGACACGTACACTTCCGGGAAAACACAACCGTCGTCTGATGAACGCAGCGTCGCAGAATGGCGAAGTGGGCAATTTGGTTCAATTCCATCCTCTCAAGTTTCGCAGCACAAGCACGTACGTAAGTGCTCAAAGAAAGGCGAGGCGAAGTAGGAGGAAGACAAAGGGGGACACACACAGGCGCTGACTGCGAATTGATGTATTGGTCAAAAATGTAAACATGAAACACAGTGCATGAAGTGATCGAGCACAGCGTTAGCAAGGAGGGTAACATTTAAAAGTCATGTTAAAACGAACACGAGTGCTTAGGCTAACAAGATTACAATAGGTTTAAAAGCGCGAGCTCCATATCATGCAAGGCAGTCGAGGCCTGGCTAGCATATTGCTCACCATATTTCTTAATATAAAACGCCTCAGCAATTTCCCTCTCAACTTTGTCACGATGGCGGTACAACACAGATCCAGCTCGAAATTGAGGTTGGCAGTCACATCTGTTGCAGTGCATGACTAGGTTGGAAAGCCTTTTCTTTGTTAAAATTGTACTGATGTTCCGCTAACCTCTTATTTACACGGCGCCCCGTTTGTCCAATGTTAGACCCATCGCACGTTAATAATATCCTATATCCTCTTACACACCAAGTTCCAAATTCCGTTTCACGATTCTGCTTTTTATAGCGCTATGTAGTTCATCTGTCATGCTACATATGCGACCTACCTTGCACGGCGCTGAGAGAACCAGTTTAACGCCATTTCCCGACGCTACTTGTATTTTTTTTTTAGCCCGTGAGGTATGTTGTGAATAAATGGAACAATCGCTGGCCGTTTCTTTTGATTTTGACTTTCTTGGTTATTCTGATTCTGTTTTTTTTTTAATTTAATTTCCGCAGCAGCTTCTCCCATATTGATGATATGACTTAACTTGGAAATCCTGCTAGAACAAGCTTAAGTACTTGCATTTTTAGGTTGTTTGCTGCCACATGACATACGATTTAGATAAAGATGCGCTTATGGCAGACTAAGCTATCGCTCCTTTTACTGGTTTTGAATGGCTGGAGGCGTAGCCAAGTACCGGCTTAACTCTTCGGGGTTGGCATGCCCAAGAACGTGATCAGGTAGTAGGGTGATATCAATAACCAAGAAACGAATCCAGTTTTTCTGAGGAACCTCATACGCGAAATCCAACTCCTCGTCATGTGTTTGAAAAATACGTAATACATACTCCATCACCAAAGTGCTACTAATTACCGGCGTCTGCAGGAAAAATCACACAGTCATCAACATACCTGAAAACAACTTCTATAATTCTTCTAGCTTATCTTTAAGTGCATTACGTTGGCAAGCAAGATTCTTCTCAGTGCTGGTCCAAAGTTTCAGCCTATGCATACTCATGTACGCTGTTTGTGAAGTGACCCACCCCAATACACGAAAGTACCATATAGAAACGTAACAGTCACATGAAACTGTTAACACTAATGCTACATTCATTAATAAATACGCGGTTATCGTTAGTAATGCATTCTTTAACGGATTGTAACAAGGGTCCTTGTAGAACGGAGTAATAAAGTTCAACCACATCGATGCTCAACACGGAACACGTCATGGTATTACGGTTCTTCAGGTAACTGACAGTTCCTGCGAATTGCGTGCGCGGTATGGATCATCAATTCGCAAAACCGATACGCCTTTCTGCAGCTTTCCCGGCCGCCAGGAGCTTTTGCCAGGTTGCCCTGTTAGAAACAATGACACGCAGCGATTGTTCGGGCTTGTGAGTCTTATTAATGAAAAATATTGACAGCTCCTGTAATTGTGCAACACTCCGTCCTGATTCTAACAAAATTCAGTGCCTCTAGGTGATCATGGCCTCCTTTCCTAACTTCTGAAACGCTTCTGAGGGTTTGTATAGAAGAATTTTATTCGGCAAGGTCACAAAAGTACCTTGCTTATCTGTCTGAAGTACTCGGAGGTTATTCTTGGCTAGAAATTTCGAGCGGGGGTTTGTGCGTGCGTGAGTGCGCGCGCGCGCGCGTGTGTGTGCGTGTGCGTGTGTGTGCGTGTGTGTGTGCGTGTGCGTGTGCGTGTGTGTGTGCGTGTGTGTGTGTGTGTGTGTGTGTGTGTGTGTGTGTGTGTGTGTGTGTGTGTGTGTGTGTGTGTGTGTGTGTCAGAGATAGAGAGAGAGCGCTCGTCGAGAGGAAAGAAGAAAGAAAGGACGCTCTCGGGGCTTGCGACAAACCGTCGTAACGGAAAGATTCGCGAGGCAATAGGGTTGCTTGTGAAGTCAGTTTAGTTCAGGAACCCATTTTGAGCTTGACTTCTCAAAATTTCCGAATATGTAACGAAAGATGCCGTAGTGTAGAGCTCTAGATTTATTTTGACGGACACGCACAGCACGGTAACAGAAGCTCTCGGACCTTGCTTTCTGCTTCCATCGAAATATGGCCGCCACGGTCACACATTAAACCCATGATCACAGCAGCTCAGAGTCCGCATTTATCACATTTTCAAACCAATCGCAACTGGCGGCTTAAGTAATTTTCGACGCATTTCACTTGTATGTAGGATCACAGCGTGGTTTTGAAAACTTATAAATCAGTTATATATGCATGAATGCAGAGATAAAAAAAGGCACTCAGCAGTAGCGGTAAAGTTAGGGCTTTACTGAAAACCATTTCATGAGGTGTCTACTGTGAAACAAAAGCGCCTGAATTTTTAGCTATAGACTATGGCCCATTATTTCCTTACGACTTACCTTTCCGGGAAGATTCTTGTTCATCGCGTATTCGAACATGAGCTCGGCGTATCCCTTGTTGTCGCCGCTGATAAGTAGGTTGCTATTGTTCATGCTGGTGGGGTGAACGGAGAACCAACTGGAACAAAATACGTCATGTCAAATATTTCCTATAGCTCTGGAATTTTGGAATGTAACTTGTAAATACATTAAACCATGCCACTCAATACAGCGTGTCAATTATTTGACGCCCCGCCACGGTGGTCTAGTGGCTATGGTACTCGGCTGCTGACCCGAGGGTCGCGGGATCGAATCCCGGCTGCGGCGGCTGCATTTCAATGGAGGCGAAATGTTGAGGCCCGTGTGCTGTGCGATGTCAGTGCACGTTAAAGAACCCCAGGTGGTCGAAATTTCCGGAGCCCTCCACTACGGCGTCTCTCATAATCAGGGCTGGTTTTGGGACGTTAAACCCCACATAACAACAAAAACAACAATTATTTGGCGTTTCGGGCGTCAACAATACACATGATTCGTTACCGAGTCAGTATATAACGAAAAAACAAAGTAAAATGGCCACACTTGACGTCTCGAGATACCCCTTTTAAAGAACATGTTGACTTTCTACTCTTTAACGCGGCAACATATCACTGTAGTCACAGAAAGCCGGAACAATTTTTAGGGGCGAAGCTCCTTAAGGTTTGGGTCTGTCCGTCCGTTGTAGCGCGTTACCTACTAGGAACGCGCTACCAGCTCGCAAAGAAGGAGAACGCATCCTCACCCGCGAGAGACAAACTTGACGCAGGCAGCGTCTTCTAGCGCGTTTCTTGATTGAATAATACCGACTGCTCGCGCTGGAGAACCGTTCACCGGCCACCCATATATATATATATATATATATATATATATATATATATATAGAATCAAAGGGTCACGTTGAAATATATATATATATATATATATATATATATATATATATATATATATATATATATATATATATATATATATGCACTGGATCTTGACTTGCAATGAAGTGCCGGTGGGAGATTTCACTTGTGCGTAGTTGAACCATAAGGATTCGTAGCGTGCGCGTTTAACTAAATTAATCCGGAACTCGGCACGATCTACGATGATCCTCCGGAGCTTCGCCCACTCATCATCATTCACTCCGTGGATATGCTGTGAATTTTTTTAGTCGTGTATCCTTCAGATGGAAAAGCAAACAAACAAGACGAAGCCGCTGCAGTCGCCTCATCTTGCAAATACTAGCTGAACTCACACGAATCACAATGTGCGCACCAGCACTTTTCATGTGTCATGTTCAAGGGACGTCTGAGGCTTAAGGTAAATAGGTTTCCCGAATGTCAAGCAATGTATAACAAACCCCAATTAGGGCATTGTCCGTCGTTTGACATATACATCATAATTACGCACGAGACATGTGTTTCGTAAGTTCGTACATTTCCTACGTTTATACCTTGATATTCCTGTGCATAGAGCCATTGAATTTCTTGTGGATATCGAGTCAACCATAGTGATATCAGGCACAGAAAACGTATAGTTCAAATAAAAATGCACTAATTGGCAACCCTAATACCTCTTTTCCTGTGTGTGCGGCGTAATTTACCATGAATACGACAACTTATTTTCCTAACATCATATTTTCTTAACCAGCGTGATTACCAGTACAGCGAGAACAGACAAAAGCGAACGAAAGGTAGCGCTAAGAAGCGTAATATTATATAGCATTCAGCTGTTATTCCAGTTGAATGGCTTCGGGGGTTTTACCTCCCAAAATTAGCTATGACTATGAGAGACGCCGTAGTGGAGGGCTCCGGAAATTTCAGCCACCTGGCGTTCTTTAGCGTGCACTGACATCGCACAGTACACAGGCCTCAACATTTCGCCTCCATCGAAATGCAGCCGCCGCGGCCGGGATTCGATCCCGTGACCCTCGGATCAGCAGACGAGTACCATAGCCACTAGATCACCGTCACGGGGCTACTGCAGCAAGCTAAAGTTTAAGCGTTGTTATTGCATGTACATAAACATGGGCTTACGTCTTGCATATGCATAAACAGGAGGTCCCAGAGTAACAAACCACCAGGCAGACTAACATTACCGCTATACATATACAGCTCTAATACTCCTATAAGAGTATTAGAGCTGAAAGAACGGACAGTGGAGACAAAAGAAAAGAAGGGGAGGGGGATGCCAAAAAATACAGTTAGCAGTTGATCTTTTCAATATGTTAATATGGATACGATACCACAGCCCAAGACCATAAAGATTAAGGGCGAATCTTCCATATATATATAGTTTGGTCTGCTTTTGGATAAGAGAATGTTATAGGGAAACTAGTGTTCTTGCCGACGAGGTCATCAAGAAGAAGTCCGTCGAATAATATCTCACATGAAAAGGCGATATATGACAAGCGACAGTTTGCGATAAAGCAGCTGTTGAATGGGCAAGGTGCGAATATGTTGGTAGATAGGTAAAGAATAAGACCATGGAATGAAATGGAAGAAATGTAATTTGATTGCCTGAATTCGAAGACGTTCAAGCGGTTTCAGACAAATGGCGTGTATGTATTACGCCACGCAGACAAACAGTGTCACGGTATGATACATGACTATCAGGCAGGTATGTACAGCGCGCTCACGACATGAGGCTGAAAAAAAAATCAGGGGTTTAATACTAATGCAAATGCAAAATGAAACCTTTTTCCTTAGCGAGTTCGCATGACTATATTATATAAGGTGTTTGTAGAAAGTAACACCCAGGAATTCAACAGTATCAGATTTTGCATGACATAATTATTTAACTAGACAGTTTTGTAAGAAACCATCACAGCTTGTAGGTAATGAAATAGTAGAAATAATGTTTATATAGGATTGATTTGAAGCTCACTTTGTCTGCACCATGAATGCACATTGTTGAGATCTGTGTTATTTAGTGTGTCTTGAAGCACAGTAAGCGATTCCTGAGGCGGACAAATGGTCTTGTTATCAGCATACAATAAACAAGTAAGAGTAGCAAGCGCATTAGGTGAACCATTTAGAGTAATAATAACAACAATATTTACTAGCTTAGAAGAGAACCGACCATGAAGATGCATTGCTTGAGGCTTGCTAGATATCTAGCTAAAGATTGAAAGCAAGCTTGCTAACTTAAATGTTGGAAACGGGGCTAGCTCGTAGCGTTTTCGTAGACTTTTTGGAGTTTATTTTTATTTTATGTTGACTTTGGGGGCAAAGTTTTTTAACCAAATGCTATTCCACGCATCACAAACGCTTCCCAATGGCTGGACTAGCTTATACCCACATATCTAAGGTGGGTACAAACCGCACATGATTTGTTGCTCTTTCTTTCTTGCTTGCTTGCTTTCTTGCTTACTTACCTCTGGCTCATACCCGCATATCCGATGCAGCTCGCACCTACCTCGATTTAAAGTTTTCATTAATTGCCCTGATGGTTACATTACTGTTTTGTGAACTAAATTTATGCTCTGACACCACATGTCCGTGACAAAACTGTAAACTTGATTTTTCTTTTTTACAGATTTTTTTTCCACAACACATCTCACACGGGGATGAATCGGGGGTGCCGAGCAAGAAACATAATGTCGCTAGACCTCACCACCATAAAAATAAGACTCCAACACGTTTACTTTGGTATATAAGGTTCACGTCAGTCCATATTGCTACATTTTTCCGTAGTGGGCTGTATACCTTAGCTTTGTTTAAAGAAAGAATGCCTTCTTCCTTCATCGTAATTTGTATACATCAGGCATGCTGAATTTAAAAGGTAGGACTGACTTAGTTGCTTAAACGATGTCGTACGCGTACTGTTAGCCCATAACTTACTTTTTCAACCGAAGCCCCACAACGCAGCAACAAAATCGACTGACGCGAAGACGTGAGTCCTTACTTTATCATTGCCACTGGGTTGTTCTGGAGATCTGTGAACTTGAGAAGCAGCATCTTCGTGTCCGTGTTGTTCTTGTACCTGCGACGCAAGAAGAAATGTGACAAATCAATAGCAAAAAAAAAAAGACAGACGCAGCACTGCAGAGACAACACATCAACGTTATTTACTGCAGCATGGTAATCTCGGCACAGCAGCGCTGCTTTGGCAAGTGTCATACTGTGCATGAAACAAATACTTGCCAACTGCAAGCAGGTATTTTCGCACGTAAATATTATGTACGCTAGAAAGCAAGAGTGTTTGATAAAAAAGACACTTTTTCGTTAAAAAGACACTCATTCGTTAGTTTCGCATACCTTCAGCATATTCGGCTGTTGTAAGCTCCTTTCACAGCTTCGTTCGACGTCAAGCGTCAAAAGCACAGTCAAGGAAGGAAGTCACTGTCACAACAAAACCAGGTTGAAATGAACCATAGAAGTCTCTCTTTATGAGGAAAGGATCCCTTTCGTGGTATTACAGGCGCATTATGTGCACCTTCCGTAACGCATTGCAGAAATGGCTCAACACTCCCAGTAATACTCGGCGCATGACTAGGATGGAGCGCAGCTTATTTGAGTTTTTTTTTTAAATCTCATTTTCCGTAGGTGCTCTGACGAATGCGTTCTGGCCGTTACGAGGAAGTACGTAATGGTGTATATTTTCAGTGACGCAAAAGAATGCGTTGTGGCGCAACGAAATAGAAAATTAACAAACGCAGCACAAGGAAGTAACGGCGGGCACAACTGTTTCGGAGCCCACGTAACTTGGATCTGTTTCTTTTTTTACCCCGTACCCATGTGAGAATGCCGACTGCATTTTCGATCGGACTCCGTCGCAGCGCCTCCACAGAAAACCCATATGGCGTCGCGTCGAAAGGAGCCTGCTTATGCTGCGGTAAAAGAGACGAATAAGAAAAAGAAGAAGGAGAAGAGTGAAAAAAAAAGGGGGGGGGGGAGGGGGCAAGTTCCTTGCAAAATGGACGGTTTTAAAGCACTATTTCACAGGCATGGATATGATTGCGGCTACTGCGAGAGCTACAGCGCCAAGTGCACCGGTTGCCCACAAGCCGTCTGTTACCGCATGGCAACGCTCAGGCGCGTTTCATGCGGGCCACGATGTTAAAATTGGACGCGCTTCTGCCGCGCTTTGTTTCTCTAAACCATGCTGCTCGTAACACTTGTTTATTTTTGCATACCCTGTTTATTCTTTTGTGCGGTGCATTCGTATAAGCGGCCCGACGGAGCGGCTCTGATCGAGGCCGGATGCTCAGCACTAAGTCGTGGACTCGACTCCCAATAACGGCGGCCACATTTCGACAGGAACGGCACGTAGCGACGCTCACGCACTTGTATTCAAATATTTTGATAAGAATAACAAATCGTTCTGTGGCAAAAGTTACTTCGCTGCACTGGAACGCTTCTAACAGCCCCGCGGTGGTCTTGTGGCTATGACACTCGGCTGCTGATCCGAAGGTCGCGGGAGCGAATGCCGGCAGTGGTGGCCACGTTTATATGGAGGCGAAATACTAGAGGCCCGTGTACTGTGCGATGTCAGTGCAAGTCCATCCATCCATCCATCCATCCATCCATCCATCCATGACTGCGTGCATACGCAGTCATCGCTCATTCAGTACCGTTAAGCGAATATATATGTAGGTCAACGGTCATCGCACCAACTTTAGCTAACCTGCTTTCTGCTCGCGTGCCTTGATCTAAATCATGATCACTAGGTCAAGGCCCGCTGCAGCGTTAAGCAAAGATGAACAGTGACAAGACATAAATACACAAAATAACGGCACATCGCCGCATGAAACCCTTGAGCCGCCGACAAGTTAGAATCATTGAAGGAGCGAGGTAAGTTTCACACGGTCGCTGGCGAACGAGTAATACAAACGACCTCGTCTCAAGAGAACGAGATTATGATGTATGCATATGGCTGCACCAACATGACGTTTGAGGTCGCTACAAGTTGGCGTCTTAAAATGCGACAGATCATGTTAGTGCCCCGTTTTCACCAGCTGATACAATTATCTCGCAAAGAAAGAGTTGGACTTCCACATCCGACACTGGATTCGTTACCTTACCTTTCCTTTAGGCACTGCCTATCACACCTAAAATTGGCGTGCAAATTTTGGAAACGCAACGCAAACAACGAAAAACAGAGAACGCATATAAATCCGCTTGATTCCGTTCAACTTTGAATCGAACAGCACAAAAACGCGCTAAGAGATCCTCGACTCCGCGGAATTAGCGCGTAGACCAGTGCCACGTAAGATTAGCTACTCCATCAGTGCTGCATTAAACTGCATTACAGATTGACTGAATGATTTCATTGAATGAATTGGATGGCTCCACAAATTTCCACCACCTCGGGTACTTTAATGAGCAATTAAATCACACAGCACACGAGCCTCAACGTGCCGTATCCATCAAAATGCAGCCGCCGCGGCCGGGATTTGATCCCGCGGCCCTCGGATCAGCAGCCGAGTACCACCGTGGCGGCCAATGCATTACAGAGATTGCCAAATAGCCAGAGTGGCCCGGAAAGCTGAAATCACCTGCTTGCTTCTCGCTAAGACAGTCATCACTGTGGGAAGCCCATCGCACCATATATACGTATATGGTCACAGGCACTACTACTGCTCCATGCAAATTCGAGTTATTCCACTGGTGAGAAGGAAGAGGGCAGAGGAAGCGAAAAACACAAGGGGGTTGGGTCTAAAAAGCTGAAACCGAGCGAAACATGTGTTATCTAGAGTTGTAACGTTCCCAGTTAATGCATCTCCGTTTAAGCTCAATGTTTCAACTTGTAACGCAATGGCCGGCCATGTATCACGTTTAGCCACGATACCCATCGTCACTGCTCAGCAGCAGCCGTAGACAAATAAGTGATAACATCAGGGTTGCTACAACGTAAAGCTAAGTCCATTCTGTTTCTACTTTCATTTCGCCATTATCCCTCGGCCAGTGAGTAAATGTTTTTTTTTTTTTTCTGGCTATGTACATTTCGCCTGTCTTTGAAACGACGTTGAGCAAACGGTGCAAATCATCCACCTCAAATCGACGTGTGTTTACTGCGTAAGCGCGTTTACGCTGAACAAAAATAGTTCTTTCTCACTTGCTCCTCCGTCACACGTCCGCTAATGTTGGTCAAGTGAATGTTGTTTCTCGGGACACACCCACTCAGACTGTCTGTCACAAGACGTCTGAAAACCGTGAAACCGCACTGTGTAAAGTGACATACACGTATTAATCATCATATTATTGGACCAGGCAATATTTTGGAATGTCTAGAGAGTGTACGGTTTCACAAATAATGCTCGCCGATACCTCTGGTGTTGGCTTTTTGAAGCTAGCGGTAAGACCGGATACGTAAAATTATATGTAGTGTGGGCGCTTATATTACGCACATATTCCTCATCTTCCTGTCAGTATCATCACCACCTTTGGTTATCTTCTTCGTCGCTCATAGCTACGATCAACGACCATCGTGATGGTGTATGGGCTATGCTGGTTCGCTACCGAGCTCCCGGAACTCCTCCCAACTGCTATATATATATATATATATATATATATATATATATATATATATATATATATATATATATATATATATATATAAACGTCGATGTAAAATGAGCCGTTCGAACTTAATATCTTAATGTATATTTAACAAAAATGTGCTAATTAGCGTTAATGAAAATGCATCTTCTCTTCCGTCACCAAATGGTCACCAAAGACACCATGTCTGTAACGGAACCGCCAGTTAAATGTCTTCCCAGAAACACCGCATATATATACAGCGCTCAGCAAATGAACAAACCAGAGTGGACGATTGAGCAAGCTGGCCATACATGATCCAGGTATCCTACGCCGAAGCAAACACGTACACGAAGAAGACAGAGACAAGCGCAGACTATCAAACGAAGCTTTATTATTGAGGATCACATATCTCAATAATACCCACCGACGGGGCCTGAAGTGCCAGCAGCTGTGAGCTCCAAGAATCGAATTTGAGTCAGCAAGCACGTTACTTCGAGTGACATAGTAAAGCTACTGGCATTTTGCATCGACGTTGATATCTGGCCAGAAATATGGTCGCTACTTTAGAAAGGCACGCAGAAGCTGTCCGCAGCTGCCTTCAACCGTTTTCGCGAGTCGCATTCATAGCTATTTATGTATAGGCGGACAACTTGTTCCGTTGCTGCAAAAGGCCCGCTTTGGGAAACAAAAGAAGCGTGGCGTCACGTATTATAGCGCGGCCCGAACGCAAACGGTGTCTGCCGACAGAAATCGAGTCCCAGTGAGGCGGGAGTTAGGAGGAGATTTTCGCGCTTTTTGCTTGTGGAGACGCATGATTGCAGGAAACTACATAGCAACGTTGCCCTAAGCGATCTCGGTCGAGGAAAATGCTGGCGGCGGCCAAATTTAGCACCGTGTCCAATCAGAACGAGAAAAAGAAATACGTAAGTGGCACAACATCCCATCCAAACATGCACAGGATCCTGCAGTTCTTGCAAAAACAAAAATAATAATAATAAAAAGTGTACAGCACTGATGGACGTTTTACTACACAATGGCTAAAAATAAGAAACAAGGTAAACACCAAACGCTCAGGTGCATTTTGAACAAGTTTCAGTGAGTAAAACGGAAACAAAAATCCTTCAAAATATCTTAGCAGAACGCGTTGCGGGGCTACTTGGTGTGGCATTCTTCAAACTACAAACATAAGCAGCGCAAACATTTGGACATGGTCGCAGAGAGACTCGACAGGACGGGCGCTGTACTACAGCGTTTCTTCAGTCCTGTCGGGTGCAACGCGTGCTGTTTTCAATAAACATAGTTGGAATACCGCGCCCGTCCTGTCCAGTCTCTCTGCGTCCTTGTCCAATTAATTATCTGCGCTGCTTATGTTTGAAAATTGAAAAATACTTCAGAATAGTTGGAGCACACTTCCTGCGACCGGCAGTTGGAAGGATAAACATCTACTGAATACACACTACAAGCATAGCAATAAAGCTGGACGTCTCAACAATTGGCTTGTGTGCGTCTCGCTGACTTCACCTTCTCCATTCAATTAGCGCCTTGTAAATGTTTCTTTACGTGCTCCAGGAAACAGGATTAATACAGATACGTGGTACATGGTATGCGCGTGCGTGAGTGCATATATATATATATATATATATATATATATATATATATATATATATATATATATATATATATATATATATATATGTTATAAGGCGAGATATAGGGCGGCACCCAAGAACACCAGGCAGCGTCTCGACAAGAGCTGGGCACAAGTCTCGAGCTCGGGTCTCGCGCAGCGTTGGCGATATGGCTGCAGCGCCAGGCATTCCTCTTCACTACAGTCGTCCCCCGTCGGAAAGGGAGCCATCCTGGCGACTCAAGGTGAACATAGTACGAGGGGGTCGTAACAAGGCTTCAAGTGTTCGACGTGGACGGTTTCACGGCCCCGACACCGTTGGTCCGTAGGTGGTGTGACAGGCTCGACGGTGTAGTTGACAGGCGATGTCTGGGCGACGACGCGATAGGGTCCGTGGTACTTGGAGGCAAGCTTGGACGAAAGGCCACTTGGGACAGCCGGAACCCAA
This sequence comes from Hyalomma asiaticum, assembly GCA_013339685.2. Lineage (NCBI taxonomy): Eukaryota > Metazoa > Arthropoda > Arachnida > Ixodida > Ixodidae > Hyalomma > Hyalomma asiaticum. Next base: position 196,808,888 of record CM023481.1, on the reverse strand, counting down.
AGCCACACGAGCGAGTCGGGAAGAAATTGAGAATGCTGATGGTCTACGTCACGTCGCGATTTTTGTTGCCATTGGTCGGCAGTTGTGAAGGAGCGAGCGAGCTGACGACATTCCTCGGCGCGGCGGGCAGCTTCAGAGATTGTCGTACATTCAGATGAGTCGAGATGGTAAGGAAGAACCGTGTCGAGTGTGGTCGACGGTTCGCGACCATACAAGAGGAAGAATGGCGAGAATCCCGTGGTCGCCTGCGGTGCGGTGTTGTATGCGTACGTTATGAACGGTAAAATATGGTCCCAGTCGGTATGATCGGAGGCGACGTATTTCGGGAGCATATCTCCAAGAGTACGGTTGAATCTTTCCGTCAGCCCATTAGTTTGAGGATGGTAGGCGGTGGTGGTGCGATGAACTATGCGACATTCCGCAAGGAGTGCGTGGACAACCTCGGAGAGAAGCACATGTCCTCTATCGCTTAAAAGTTCGCGAGGTGCGCCGTGACGGAGGATAAAGTTGTGTAGTAGGAATGTCGCTACATCACGGGCTGTGGCAGAAGGCATAGCGGCTGTTTCAGCGTATCGCGTCAAGTGGTCAATGGCAAGGACAACCCAGAGGTTTCCAGAAGCGGTGCTTGGAAGGAGCCCATACAGGTCAATGCCAATGCTGTCGAAGGGCCTTGCGGGGCACGGGATGGACTGAAGTGGGCCAGAGACACGCGGAGCAGCAAGTTTACGGCGTTGGGACTGAGGACACAATAGAATGTACTTGCTGACGAAAGAGTACAAGCCACGCCAGTAAAACATTGAGCGAAGCCGCGTGTATGTCTTGAAGACGCCGGCATGCGCACATTGTGGATCAGTGTGGAAGGCGGCACAGATGGCTCCGCGAAGATGCCGAGGAATGACGAGGAGCCACTTGCGACCTTCACTGAAATATCTTCGTCGATAGGGGATGCCATTACGCAGCTCAAAGTTCGAAGCTTGACGGCGCAAAGCTCGCGAAGATATATGAGGAGGCGATGGGTTTGAAAGGAATTGGATTATAGTAGTAATCCAGGCATCTTTTCTCTGCTCCGTAGCCATGTCGCAGCCTTCTGGAAAGGAAATGACGTCATCCATGGCAGATAGGCAAGCAGAACTGGTGGTAGACACAGGCGAACGTGAAAGCGCGTCGGCATCAGTGCGCCGGCGGCCAGATCGGTACACAACGCGCATGCCGAAGGCCTGTAGGCGCAAGGCCCAGCGAGCTAGGCGGCCGGATGGATCTTTAAGCGTGGACAGCCAACAAAGCGCTTAATGGTCTGTCACGACGTCGAGGGGACGGCCATGTAGGTATGGTGGAAATTTGCCAAGGGTACGTGGTCGAATACAGACCAGGCACGAAGCTGCGACGGTACGATGGGACATGGCGATGGCATTATCGCGCGACGTGACCAGGTACACCACAAGAGTAACATATCGGCCGGTTGTCGTGAGTGCGCCATGGTCCACCGCTGGGTGAGCTGTACCTCGGCTGGGAGAAGCGGGGAGGTGTACGCAGAGGTACGACGGGTGAAACCAGTGAAAAAATTGGAGGTGGCGGCGGTGCGACAACCTTTGCAAAGCTGAGAGGTGCATTTACCTCGGTATAAGCAACGGGGGCCGACACCGGCGGAGTCTCGCGAGCCGATGGCAGAGCTGCAGAACTTGCTCCTGTATGACCTGTCTGATGTTTGCAGGCAAAGGGGAGGGTGGTCGCTCGGCTGTGGAGAGCAGCGAAAGCTGACGGGCGACCTCGGCACGAACGAACTCTCTGATCTGGCCAAGCAGCGAGTCAAGGTCAGGAGCGGTGACAATGCTCGAAAGGGTCTCGTCGGACGCATGTTGGCGTCGTGTATGTAGACGCTGTCGGCGAAGCTCTGGCAAAGCTCCGTAATTTGAGGAAAGGTGCCAGGGTTCTTCGATAGCAGCATATGAAGGCGTCGCCTGAGATGCCCTTCATGATATGGCATACTTTGTCCGCCTCCGCCATCGTAGGGTTCACACGTCGGCAGAGGTCGATGACGTCCTCTATATAGCTTGTGAATGTCTCACCGCTCTGCTGGCACCGGCACCGTAAGCGTTGTTCTGCGCGCAGCTTGCGTACTCCAGGGCGGCCAAAAACATCGGCGATGCTGGTCTTAAAGCTGGGGCACGTGCGGAGATCGGCTTCGTGGTTCGTGAACCACAGCTTTGCAAACGCCTGCTAAATAAAAGATCGCGTTGCTGAGCTTAAGAGGATTGTCCCATTTGTTCGTAGCGCTGACCCGCTCGTACGATTCCAGGCAGTCTTCAACACCTTTTTCGTCGATGCCGCTGAAGATCTCAGTATCGCGCTGACGCTGGGAACAGGCGCATATAACACAGCTGGCGAAGCCTGTGGCTGTCTGGCTGGCGTCGTCGGGCATGGCGGACGGGAGAGTTCGGCTTCTTATTCCAGGGTGGAAAAAACCGCAGCACCTTCCACCAAAATATAAGGCGAGATATAGGGCGGCACCCAAGAACGGCAGGCAGCGTCTCGACAAGAGCTGGGCACAAGTCTCGAGCCGTGGTCTCGCGCAGCGTTGGTGATATGGCTGCAGCGCCAGGCATTCCTCTTCACTACTATATATATATATATATATATATATACGTGTATGTGAGTGTGTGTTACTGCCGCTTTAGAACTCGCGAGACGACGCCCTTTGTCGTTAATACGTGGCTTGTATCGTGATCATTTGTCAGACTATGTGTAATCTTTGTATTCTTGCGGTCAGTTGTCTTCCGTTAACTCTATCGTTTTCCAAACGACATGAAAAACAGTCCGAAGCTTCTTTGATAATATAACATAAGAGAGGAGGCCGGAAGCCGTACTAATTGTACATTTACATCTGGTAATTGGCGCTCTTAAGTTACATGACCTACGGGGGAGAACTAGCCACCGTTGTGAGAGTGTGTGAATGGCGATTTTTGAGATTGAAGTAAATACGAATGGAATAGTGCCAAAGGCAAATCGAACTATATATAGAATACTTTTCTAAATGTTGTAGAATATTGAATACCCGTTTTTAGAATGAATCTATACCTATGTTCACGTCCGCGAAATCATAACTACAGCGTCAAAAGCGAAAAATGCGGCATATTGGGAAAATACGCAGGTTTTTCGTATCCAGAGAACTGTTGAAAAAGTGCGTCTGATCACTGCACGCCCGCCAAAGTTCACGTCCCCTCGATCTAAGTAGCCTTCTGCGCTACATAAGCTGTCAAGTTTTATGCCAATGATATGCTAGAGGGAATCAAACTTATCGTGCTTTTGTACCAATTCAGTGTGTATTTCTGTGAAGCTATCACTGCATAATATTCGTAAACTATTCGAAAAATACTCTTGTTTACGAATAACGGTATCCTGTTCGAAGGTCGAATCGAAAATGACACTATCTGTTTCGATATGCGAAATTTTCTAATGTTGGCACGCCCCTACACAGTTTCCCCTATCACCCCCCCTCACACTCCCCCGTCTACCGTAGCTATTGTCGACAGGATATGCTCTAACCTTCTATTCCTTTTAGAAGGCAGCACTATTGAAAAAATCACAGCATGTACACGGGGTGAATGATGATCAGTGGGCGAAGCTCCGGAGGGAATCATCGGTAAACCGTGAACCTTCCGTGTAATTCGCCCAGTCTATCATCATGTAAAGACGTCTTACGCAGCCCCTTACACAGGCCGGAACGCGCACCGCGTTTGCCGACGCCATCACATGACTGCTGAGAGAGTATAAGGCGGAGAGGCCACAGCGTCTTACACCAGATTCTTACACGGGCCGTAACGCGCTAGCACAAACGCGTTAGAAACGCGCAGTCTTTCGTTAATGTTGGGTATTTACTGTCATCGTGGTGCATGTGTCCATGTGCGCTTCGTGTCGTAGTGGCTAGCGCAGCGCGTTCGGAAGCGAGGGGTCCCTGGTTCGATTCCGCGCTTCGGACACAACGTTCGGAATTTTTTTCTCATCGTCCATGGTCCACCAAGCGCGATCCGACACGTACGGCGACGATCCAGGAGAATGAGAGGAGCGCAGCCCGCGCAGCAGCCAATCGGAGAGCAGCTGCACCGCCAACGCCATCTGGCGTACCTTCACCCAACCGCCATGTTGTACGCATGTCTATGGGACAGCGCCCTCTCAGAAACGAGACGAGAAATGGAGATGACGACACAGAATGCGTACAGCGCCATCTAGTGTATCGTCACCCAACTGCAGTTTGCATGCATTTCTATGGGGCAGCGCCATCTATTGTATGCTAAGGGAGACGCTACTGGCTACGCAGGATGTATCGACAACCGAGAACCGCCCAGGTGATGCCATAAGGAGTGTCGGTGGTATGTGTCGGTGGTGTGATCGGTAGAGCTTCGATCTCCTTCATCGCATCCAGGGTAGTTGGGAATTCGAATGCTAGCGTGTGGTACTTTTTCTTGTGAACTATGTTGATTTTTTTTACCACCGTCTGATTGTTTTCTTTACCGTGGCGACGACGACAGGACACGCCGACAGCCCGAACGCATAACGTGCTTCGCCCCTAAAAGACCACGCGACGTTCTAGCGCGCATACTCCATCAGCACGTGACCAAGCGCGTGGTAGTGCTGGTAAGAATGCACGTGGAGCCGTAAAGAAACATACCGCCAGTGAATCAATGGAACTCACTCATTGTGAAAAGGCAGTAAGGAACGATACAGAACATGAACAGCGAATACTTGTTGACTTTTACGACTAATTGTATCTTCACCGAAAACACTCTGTCACAGGCTGAGATGATTCCTGGGAAAGAAGAAATATATTTGCAACCGATTGTGGAAGCCCGGCTCAGCGCCCGGAGGAATGCCGCCCACTCACATCCCTCTCCACCGTTGAGAGGTCTGGATGCGGACGCATGCTTTACTGCAATAACAGTTAGATGAGGAGTCCAAGCGCATTTTACCAGCGCCTCTGAGCTGCCTTACTCCACATTGCCCTCAAGATGGCGCGAATTTCTCGCCGCTTCGCGTTGAACCGGCGTTTCTCCAGCGTAGAAGTCATGGCGGCAGCATGTTCATCACGTGTTTCGCGCCATGGAGCTCTCGCGAAATGCCAGAACGCCCATCGAAAAGCTTAGCTAAGCACTAGCGGCTTTTGAGCAAAAGCGCGCCTCGCATACGTGTCAAGACGGAGGACGAACGCGCTGCTCCGCGTGTGAAGTACGCTGAAGCTCCAAGCCGGACGCTTGTCGACAGGATCCCGCGATTCAGGTATAGTGTAGCAGATCCTAGTACACTATAGTTCGGGAGCACACAGCGAAAGCACGTCGGCCCCCAAACTGGTAGTCTTATTTTGAAATGAGATCTAGTGTGTTGCTATAGAATTAATTGCTTCGCCCATCCGAAAGAACTGCCTTTTTTTATCTTGTATGTAATACTTGAATGGAATATTCAATATGATGTTTGAAGGGAACAGCTCTCAGGAACTTCGAAACTAACTCCTGCGAAGAGCTGTAAAGCAAGGTTTTGGACGTTGTATATTCCCTGCAACACTCTAACAAACCACCTGCATAAATAGCAAATCGTTTCGCCCTGAGCAGTCCCTCCAAACGTGCGTGGTAACCTAACCTTTTAGTGTGTCCAAATGAAAAAAAAATACAGAAAGGAGATGAATAGGAAATAATTAAACTCGATAGAACTCTTAGAATCCCTCTAATGCCGGAGATACCGCGCTACTTACTTGGCCCTCTCGTCGGCTGGGTTTGCTTCGTAAGCGTATGGACTGCGATTGATGTTGGCATGGAGGAGCTCGCCTTCGTTCCAGTAGATGTAGCCCCTCCGGAGACCATCGTGTGCTTGGTCGATACTCTGCGAGGATGAGTCACGTCGTTGGCTCATCGAACCATATAGGCTGGGGTTCCATGCATAATCGCTTGTGCTATTAACTGTTGAATATATAGAACCCCTATGCTCTTAAGTTTGGGCACGAAGTATAGGCATCGGCCCTAGAACGCATTCGAATAACCTTTCGAGGATGTGGACGAGACGTACAGACATACCCTGCATATTCCGTCGATTTGGACGTCGGCCACCTGGCGGATGAAGCCCTGGGTGTGAATGTTATAGAGCAGGTACTGCATGAAGCCGCCCACAGACGCGTGCGTGTGCGTAGCCGTCAGCAGAATGTTCTCCTCGCTGTACATCGACGAGCCGTACTTCTCCTGAAGACGCTTCACCACCTGCACAGTTAATAAAATCATTGTAAATCTACACTACCGCGTCTGAATAAGCGCACTTGTGCGCACAAAATACACTTGGCGCTCATGCGCGAAGCAACGGTTATCGAAGATGACACACAAATGCCCACAAGCTTTCATATATAGTGCAAAACTACCTCTTCTATTACGAATAAACATGTAGTTTAAGCCTCGAAGCAATATAACCAGCCTTGCAACTAAAGCTTTTAATAACGTTACGCATGGCTTAATCCCTGTACCGCTACTTCTCACAAAATGAAATTTTAATTCTTCGACAAAATTTCGAACCTACTCGGTGAGTGACTGTATGTGATGCTGACCTTGTTTCAAGGCATCACTGGCAGATTGCTATTGCACCCGAGTTTAGAAGAGTACAGAAAATTATATTTTTCCAGTTCTGAAGCCTGAAGGAGCGGGATCTATGGGGACCCCAAAGGAAAACCTGGCGTATATGTTGAAACCGTTCAGAAACTTTTAGCTGAGCCGCGCTGGGTGAAATGCGTTCTACAGTCATTACTCAGCACGATACCACGGTAAGTCAAAAGAAGAGCTGTCGTCTTTTCACAACTGAAACAGATAACGCTCACACACCTCTGTAATGTGCAATTGTTTTCAAGCTGTCATTCTTGTACCCTGACAAAAGGAATCCTTAGGCTGCAGCGTTTGAGGCAAATATTAAAAAGAAGAAAATCCCAAGCAAACTCAATAACAAAAACGGAGACATGACGACTTAAGGTAGAAGAAAAAGCCAGAAATAGCACATCAAAGGCAAGGGCGTAATGTATAACTACAACCGGGCAACGGGGTAGAACAGGTAACGTTCAATAATGCACGGTAGCAAGGCACCAGACCACACTACGCTACCAATGCCGTCTAACGTGTTACAAACTAGAAGAGAAGTTCAGGGGAAGATGGAGGCTTGAATCGATGAACAGATCGCTAAAAACGATTTAGAACAGGGAATGTCGCTGGAGCCAACGTTTCGACAAGTGGACTTGCCGTCCTGACGAATACAATTCCACTTGTCGAAACGTTGGTTCCAGCAACATTCCCTGTTCTACATCGTTTTTAGCGATCTGTTCATCGGTCTAATTAGTTAGGCATACATATAACCTCATCAAATAGCTCATTTCATTCGTGAATTCTGCTGGCAAAAAGCGAATGCCCGAGAACATGTACGCCACATTTACAGTATTACAGTATCTCACTCGCCGTCTCCGTGACATGACAGTGAGTTTACTTAAACTTTGCATCCGCGTGGGTAATTATGAAATGGACCTTAGCGCTCTAGCACAGACAGCGCCATTATCTGTGCTACAGAGATAAGAAGTTCCTTCGAGGAGTTTCTTAAAACGTTTTGAACTGTAGCGATAATGAGTGAGCTCAAATCAGAATACACTGTACAAATAGTCTGGATATAGGCCTTGCAAATACAGTTGAAATACTGAATCTCTCTCTCTCTCTGTCTCTCTGTGTGTGTGTGTATCATTTCCACAATGCGAAGTGCATAGAAAGAAACGGCCTGTTTGGGACGAGCGTCTCGGCATAATTGGGCCTAACACAGCTTCGCTGTTCGACCACCATCACGATGTGAAAAAGGCACTGTGTTTTTTGTGTGTTTTTGTTAGACCTTGCAGCCTAGCCTCACTTTTTTTTTTTAATGTCACCTATCACTGAGACACATAATGCGTTCGCCTCGACAAACACACACTTAACATTTGTACAATGCCCCGCCACGGTGGTCTAGTGGCTAAGGTACTCGGCTGCTGATCCGAGGGTCGCGGGATCGAATCCCGGCCGTGGCGGCTGCATTTCGATGGAGGCGAAATGTTGAGGCCCGTGTGCTGTGCGATGTCAGTGCACGTTAAAGAACCCCAGGTGGTCGAAATTTCCGGAGACCTCCACTACGGCGTCTCTCATAATCAGAACTGGTTTTGGGACGTAAAACCCCACAAAACAACATTTGTACAATACCAACCATCGTCATTCAAAAATAAAGAGTCTGCAATTCGCGGGAACTATGCCATAATTCAAAATTATGTTTATTTCTTTACTAGCTTTATTCCTCTCAAGTGCACACCACCGCCGCATATGCGATGGTGCAGACGGTATGCGCTTGCGGCAACTCGCGACTCGCGTCTCATGCATATTTAATTAACAACGTCCGTAGCTAGACCAGAATTAACACGTGCCAACCAAGAAGTTATGCAATGCGATTACACAGCGCCAGTATCAGTTCTGCAGTGCACAGTATACGCAGCTGTCAAGTGGCTTCGCAGTGGTGTAACACATGTAGGATTTGCCGTCGCTGCAGTCCTAGCGCCATTTCCATCGTCAGATATATAAAGCTGCACACAGACTGCGCCAGCTGTCACACGACAAGGTGCATACGACACCGACCACAGCTACGTTACAAGTAGCCCAGGTCCCGCAGCCATACGTTCTAGAATGAGCACAGAAAAAAAAATGCGAAAGCGCTTTATTTATTTTTTTTTTTTGCAATTGGCTTCCTTAAGTTAACGAAATGGCCGCAAGAGCACCTAGACCGTGGCATGTAAATCATGCCGCTCATGACATGCATGCCATGATTTTCATGTTATGACCTGTCATTTATGTTCGTCACGCAGTCATGTTATGACATACCAATTTTCGCATATACATCCCATTAACGAAACTGCCAGGAGAGTACAAAGTCGTAGGCGGCTAGATAGATAGATAGATAGATAGATAGATAGATAGATAGATAGATAGATAGATAGATAGATAGATAGATAGATAGATAGATAGATAGATAGATAGATACGCTCAAATTCGCCGAAGTTCGATATAAGAAATGCTTCGCATTTAAAACTTCACCTGCACGGCGTGCTGTTAACGCCGGACTTCAGTCATAGTGATGCGCTAGATGTGAATGAATAGAAAACGATCTCCACGAAGACGTTAAAGGCATGTTCACCTTAGCGGTAAGATGACCTTCCGCACACCGTAAGCGAAAACTTACGGGCCGCTGCTAAGTGTCGGCGAAATATCCTGAACGACAATCAATTCCCTGCTAACGAGTCGGCAAGTAACTTCAGCGACAGGTGCAAAACGGCGAAAAAGCGGCAGCCCGCTGTTCCTGCCGCCCTCACACCCGAAGGCTCGGCGCCGATGTCGTCGCTAGGCCTTACATGGAACTGCGTCGGACGGTACCTCAGTAGGATCCTGATCATACGGGCCACTTACTCTCATAAGACAGTACGTCTTGTCACTGGTATTTCCGCGTTACGTTGTGGTCTCAGTAAAATCACACTTCGAAAGCTGGAATGCCGGCGATGCAGTTGGTTGCGATGTCGGTATCGCTGACCAGCATCGCTGAGCGATTTCCGTGCGCGGCGTGAACTACAGGGATTACATTTACGTTGGGCTTGTATATGACTTTCCTTTCACGTTAGACGCTTCACAGTCGTAATCCCTTTTCGTAAGAGGTCGATTTAGACATCTTCTAGCAATCACTATTTTGTCCAGAACGCAGGCTGTATATCCATTCTACACCACTGGCGATTATCGCCAGCCAAGGTGATCATGCACACGGTAAGGATCGTTGCAGTCACTGACCGGGCCGTCCGTGGTGTGTCTAACCTGATATGGCGCCGTAGGACACTGCTAAAGTGCCATGCATAAAAAATACAAAATTCACAAACACTGCTGAACAAGTCGTGTGCGAGCCGGTCTGTCCGACGCACACGTTCCTGCCAGAGCTTGACGTCCTTCGTGAACACGAAAAATACGAGGCGTTTCTGTTTCGGGCCGTTCTTGTAGCATCCCGGCACATAACACGTAAATTCAACCATCACAACTCTTCCAAATAAGGCCGATAAAGCTCGCTAATGCCGTTCGTCGACGCAGCAGGCATGCATTTGAGCGTACCGCGACTGCCGCGAGTACCACAAGTTCCGGCATGCACTGCGGCAGCGGTGGCGCGGTGAAACACCGGGGTGAGATCGGTCTATTCTGCTACACAGAACGTATTTGTGTGCGACTTCAAGGTCCTTAACAAAATGAAGCCGGTGTGTACACCTTCAACCATATTTCGCTACTTGAAGTTGGTTCGACATTTCAGTAGTTGCACTAATGAATTTCGGTCTATATCTTCAAGAAAAAGAGTGCTTGAGTGCCTAACGTTCCTGTTGAGTCGCTGCATATCATGTTCAAAAATTACGCTGGCAATAACTCTATTTCGGATTAGCTATGTGCAGGCACTCTGAACTTAAATCTTCTACAATTAACGTATTTACTAGCCCCTTAGAAAACTAAGCAGGAGAGAAAAGTATTGCTCTTTATTCTATTTCATTAATATAAAATGTCGTTGCTTAGTGTTCGGTAATAAGGATTATTCATAGTATTGCTTCCGTTCCATTTGGCGCCGAGAATAAGTGGCATGGCTACTATTCGCTACATTTGCCTTGAAGCTTTTTTTTTTCTCTCAAATCTGCTTTGGCGATATTGGACAAATGCATCGAGCAGTTAGCGCGAGCCCTTCTGATAATTAGCAGGCCAACATTGGCGCTCAACGTGAGGTGTGTAATTTATTACAACTTTTTAAATATGTACAATGACATATAGATCGAAGTGGCTCAACCAAAATAGTTTTCAACCGCCGCTGCCCACGGGACGGCAAGCAACGTCACGCAGGCGTCTGATTTGTTGGGTTAGTCCACTAACGTCATCAGTAACCTTTCCGTCTTTATTGTGAACAAATGTTGTTGGTGACAGTTGAGACACTGTATGCAGAGAAACATAACACGCGATAAAATTTAGTACTACTTCGAAACTGCCGGGGACAGCGAATGTCGTATGCCTATGTTACAAAGTGCTGCATGCTGACATGAGCTGGGCGGCCTCTACTGATCTCAAGGGCTTTTTTCTCTAACACCATGAATCACCCTTGCGCCCTGGCGGGCTGCAAATGACGTGATTGGTGACATATCAAGTTGCAACATCGTGTACCAGTGAAAGGCAACATGCGAGTGGAGTCGCAGCAACGCGTAGGTATACAGTGGCATCTCGCTGTCCGATCGACGTCAGTATCCGTGCGTACATTCCCTGCCCTTCCCCTCTCATACTCGGAGATACCACCAAAACTTCCGAATTTACGCCTTGTGTGTGATCCACGGTGTTAGAATAGTTTAGGTGGAGCGACGGCGCATTGGAGTGAGGAGAAATCGGGGACCTCTTTCCCTTTCTTGCCGTAAGGAGGCGCGCGCGGGACGGAGGCCGCCTGGCTATACCCAGCGCATACCTGACGCTTCTAACATTCGGTGTTTTAGCGTGTTTAGCGATATCGCAAGGCCCTGTGAGGATTATGTGGCAGTGTAATATCATATGTTAAATATAAAGACTTCGTAGTGTTTTACGCATGACGGTTCGGCATGCGGCGTGAAGCTCATAAACACCACATTCGGCCTCGGCAACACCGTGGCCTAGGCGATCGTTCCCGCATTTTGTCTACAAAAGTAAATATGCAGTTGCGTGGCGCGTGTTGAATTCACCCTTCATTTGCCCTCGAAAGAATAATTGGTGTATTTGCGGTCAGCATCATATAAAGAGCAGGTATCATGCGTAAGGGGCATTTCGCATATGAGATCAAGTGACCCTACAGAATCTTTTATTACGAACCGATTATTTGCAAATTCCGTAAACATCTGCGAGAAAACGAATGCTTTAATGCAATGGAATAGAATAACTCTATTTAGGTCTTTCAAGGCGTGCATTAGCACGTGACGCGCCGCTCCCAGGTCGAAAATGCAGGATTGAAAGCGAATGCAATAAAGTGGGCGACAGCTTGTGACCGATGGCCGCTCTTTGTTATATTCAAAATAAACAGACTGCAAGATATATAGGTTACGGTGCGCCAAGAATTTTATCACAGTATTGGCACGATCTACGAATTTTACATATTTTTGCCTGAAAAAGCGGCTTTAGCTCGAGTACTGTGTGGTGCGGCTAAATGATACGAAAGAATGTAGGATGGTACTCAAGGTGGTAGTAAAAAGAAAAAAAACACTTTATTCATTCGACAGTGCATCATCTGTACCAGCACAACATGCATTGACAGGATAAAAGCCACAACACACTAGACAAGCTTCGAAAGCTTTCGTAGCTTCTGCGTCTTGTCTGCTTCAACCTTCCGCAGTTGCTTACAGTATTGCCTCATCCTGACTCCAACATAATAATGAAGCACTTTCGACATAACATCCACCTTGTGCTCATGACAGGGAAATGATAACATGGAATTTTCTACTACATAGTCTATTGTCATGTCATATGCGTGCTTTTCTCCAGCATGTTTGCAAAATATTGCTTCAACTTCCTTTAAGAACATAAACAGGCAAGTGTTCGGGTGTACCAGTCCCCCTCGCGTCTTGCAGGCTACTAATGCAGCTTCAGGCTTCGACGCTGCATTACTTGTAGCTGCCAAGCCATTGCGACATTGTTGACAACTGGTGTTCTTCAATATCTTCCTGCACAAAAATCCTACCACATAATAAATTATACAGTCGGTCACATTATCTGACGAGGATATATCCGAAAAGACATTCTCACACTCAGCTTCTTCTTCCACTAAGCCGTCTAGTTTCTGTTTCAGTCCCTCCAGACGCGACTCTAGAGGAGCAGATTCCTGAAATGCGTACGTCAACCTTCATTACCACGCGCCAGCCAGCGCGTGTAAACTTAAGTTTACACGTGCCAAGCATAATCCGATATGGGGCATGCACAACGACAACCCATGAGAGGAATTTCTAACCTACCATTGTCAAGAGTGTTCCTTCCTTCTGACAACCATCATTTAGTGAAACGTCAACCCCCCCCCCCCCCCCACACACACACACACAACAGCGCTTTCTTTTTCAGTGAATATCTTTTTCTATTTGACTAACCCAGTTCGGGTCCGCCACGGTGGATCAGTTGCTAAGGTGCTCGGCTGCTAACCCAGTGATTACTAAGCCAGTTCGTCACGGCGGCCTCACCCAATTTGCCACGGTGGAATTATTTGTGCACGAGCTAAAATATTTTTGAAATTCGTGTTCACCTGCACACTCATTATCGCTGTTCGCAGAAGCTATATTTCTTATGTGTTTCCATCTGTTGGCTACCGCCACTGAATTTTCTTGATGTTGTGCATTTACTTTCAAATCAGAGTGATATGTGTGGTTACCCTGATAAAAAACGAACGGCCAGCAGTTGAAGAATTGTCGCAAATGCAGCTTTGTAAGCGACGCGGCCCCCGTTGAAGCGGCTGACCTGAAGCCTCGATACACCCAGCGCTTCCTGTCGGAAAAAATGCGAAACGCGTCTCCGTGTTCGGCGGGGAGGCTGCGCGGCGGAGGCCGAGCGTCGGTACACCTAACCTATTCTAACATCGTGGTGTGATCCTTGTCGAGGAGCTTCATTTGTCCGCGTTCGTGGCTTTGGCAGATTATCGACGTACCGAAGAAAACGTTTGGGGCCAGCGGCCGGGATCGTCGCGGAATCTGGCGGCTTAAAGATGAAACATCCGCTCGTGATCTCGGCTCTCGCAACAACCAGTGCGCCTTTGAGCCTGTTGAACGCACAGGCCTCATCACGACTGTCACGGGAGTCGCAACAGTCGCTAGCGCGTACTTCACAGTGTGAACGTAGCCGACAGGCGAGTTGAGAACGAACGGAGTAGGAGTGCGAAGTAGGAATGAAACGTGAAAGCTCGTAGCTGCCTTGATACAAAGCGCTTCGCTTGTAGAGCGAATGATTTGACAATGTTGTAGCCTGAACGGTGACACAATTTCAAGAAACCGTTCTGAGGGGCAAGACGCTGGGGGAATTTGTGAAAATCTATTGCAGATATCTTAAGTAAATGTCATCACTCATTGTGTGCTTACAAATTCACATCTCTAGTTCGTGCTCACCCATTTGCTATTATGCAAGTGTAGCCTGTCACGAGAAGTAAATAACATTCCTTGCACGGGAGGTTATGGTTACTTCATGGCAAAGGAACTTGCTGCATGGCAAAGTGATTGCTTCAACAGCTTTAGTATTTGCGTTGACCGCTCAAATTGCCCTTAAAGCCACAAGAAAGTTAAAATCGACGAAATACTTCACGAAGAGCGTGTTGCATGCATGGCCGTCAAGGGTATCATTATTGTGATCTTCTTTTATGCGACCTAAATGCAAAACCGGCCAATACGTTCTATACATGCCTGTGGCATTTTTTTTTCTCGGTCACGATGTGTACAATGACCTTACAAAATAAATAATAGGCACCTTGCGTCTTGCGTTTCCACCTTTGTTTTATATTGGGCGAGGAGACACGTCAGAGAGGGGGGAGGGAGTGGGGAATGCCAGGGAATAATTAGTTTTTATTTAACCCTCAGACATGTGCTCGTTGTCTCTGTTTTCTTACTTATTTCCATAGCAATTAATGCTATATCTACACGTAGATGTACAGAGTTCGATTGCATAGCTCATAATTGCAACTTGGGGCTTCTAGCACGTGACTGCGTTAACAATTTCCGTATATCAGTAAAGGGTGAAAAAGCGAGAGTGGATGACGGAGTTATTAATGGATCCCTTAAAAGAAAATCTGTTTGGGCCAATTAAGGTTATTAGTTGAAAAAGCAAGATTTCTGTATATAAAACACTTGATTGTCACATTTTTCTTGATTATGTGTTCAATTATTCTACGGCAGTGACAGCGGCGACCGCCAAAGCGTATGAGATGCCTCGGCTAGCATAGTTTACATGGCCAGTACAACCTCTTCATAAAAGTTACAGAGGCTTTATCATTGAAGGGCCTGTATAAGCTTTGGAATGCAAGCTCAGTAACTGCGATGTTCCCGGTGTGAACACGAGGTTGCAAAAGAAATTACTACGGGCCATGGCGGCTGCACGGCAACTTCTATGTGTCGCTACGTCAGGAGAGACTTCGGGAAGAAAAATGATAATAAGAATAAAGACAATTAAAGCAACACCTCGTGGAACCTTCACTTATTGGAGTGCAATGTTAAATTAACAGCCCACGTCCAGCTTGGGTTATCAAAAAGGGAAAAACAACCAATCCTTCATGTCCGATTTAATCGTACCGCCTTCCTGCGTTCGTTGCTAAAGCCTCACAGACTGTAAGCTGATCAATTTCATTTCAGCTGGTCGACACATTATGCCACGTGGCAATCAAAAAGTAAAAACGCAAGAACAAGGGCAATGTAGGAAATCCTACCATATGACCGTCGATCAAATGCTGCTATGTAAACACAGGCTCCAATTACAGAAGAAAAAGAAATTACGCAATCATTTGTGCAATATGAGTGCTTGTTCTTGTTCATTCACATTCAGTGAGTGCCATGCGATGCGGTCCGCGTTAATGCCCTTGGCATCTCGCACAATTCCCAAGGAAGCTGACCCTTGGCGAATGAGAATTGCCCGTTGAAAGCCTTTCCAGCCAGCTGCTATTGAGGTCATAAGGTCGGCACCGTTCGCGGAGTCAGCTGTTCACGTTAGCCCGACGCTGGCGGTCGACGTACGACTAAACACGCGGAATGGTTCACTGGGTAACTGCCAGCGCGCCATTCGCGTCTACCTTGGGTCCCGCCGAAGAAAGCGTGTGACTGACCTTGCGTGAAAACAAGCCAGCCGCAGCGGCAGCCCGAGAGAGGGAGCGTGTGAATCGAGTGGCAGGGGAGTGGTATGTACGGAGAAAGCAGAGAGATCCTGGAGGGGCTCATCAAAAAGCAGGCGCATCACCCTCACCTATACGCGAATGACGGAATTTTCCTTCGCTGAGGGGTGAATAGCCCGACTTCCCTGGTTATCGTCGGTTATTATTGGTTCCCTGGTTATCGTCGCATATTATTGGTTATCGTCGCACAGAGTGCGCTCGTCCTGTGCACTCTGTGTTTTCTTACGTCTTCGTCTTTAGCGCTACGTCAATCATGCATACTTTCCAACTAGCCCAGCTTTCTATTCTACTGCATATTATAAATTGCACCCGCAAATGAAAGTCGCCGTTTGGCGAGGAGGATCCACGGAGCACTGCATCTGTCGTCCGTCGGAAACAAAAAGCGTTCGCCTCGCTGAGGAAGGCACGCGACCACACTGAAACATATACACTCCTCAGGAGCAACGGATATTTTTCACGTTGTTAAGTTCTTCCGTGCAGCGTTTTGTGCTCGATCGTCAAACTCAAAAACTGAAAGCGCTCCCATTGACGATGTCATAGTATAATTTGAGCCGTCCGGCATAGCTCTGCAGTATATCTATCTCTAATAAACCCCTTTCATTTCTAAGTCTTCACGAATATCATTCTGTTTCAGGGAAAATAGGATATTTCAGGATCCACCTTGGCATATCTGTTGACTTACAACTCGTCGCGTTCCTCTAATCAACCCACCCTGCAACATGCTAACGACGAGAAGCTGCACTAGGTGGCAGTTATTCGTTGCAGAAAAAATTAGGCAGGCGCGCACCGACACACGTGAAAGGGAAACGGCGTTTATGTTGCGAGTTTCCATTAATTTGTGCACGTGCCCATAACTTTTTCCAGAACGCAAATGTCTCGTCGAGGGCCTATGATTTACTTGATCTGTTTTCCCTAATCAGTTCTTCATAGTGAAACTTCACTTCTGCCCTTGCAGAAATGACGCAATCCAAAGTCAATCACCTTGGATTGCTTCACATACCGTGCTGTCATTCCAGCAGTCCTCCCTTTTTTTCCTCAAGGCTGTCTGTAGCGTCTGATACAAGAAACGTTGCACCTGCAGACGCGAGCCCATATGCCATTTTGTCACGCCATGTTCTCGAAAATTACACCTTATACACGTATCTGTTGTTGCCGCAACGTGTGATGCACTTCACTCGTGCAGTATTTTCATCTTACTCTCTTCCTCTTTGAGCACTCGCACGTGGTTCTTTCTGTAACTTAATCACAACCAAGGTTATTTGCAGCCCGCTCCTACTGCGTAACTTCCCATCTCTCTGTCTAGTACCGTAGCATTGCTTTTCATGCTTGCACCAGCGCCATGACTTGCATGACTTTTCTATGCAAAATCGTGAACACATACAATTGCGTCGCATCTCCAGATATTCAGCAACTATAATCAATCGCTAATGTATGAGCTTGGGCGAGTTGGTGAATCATCGTGAATCTCCACTGAAGGCACCAGGACACGCTCCTATCACGTCTGGTCGTCTGTGCCCCGGTGCTTTGCGCTGCATTCCACGATATATAATACATCGCTTTCGTTATCGGTCCGAAGGACGCTATCATATGTACTTATCACAGCTCGCGATATCACATTCGAACGATGCGCCTACAGTTAGCTTAGTCGTCGACACGAGACAGTAAAGCCCACCAGACATGACAGCTAAGACAGTGAACTGTTCTTGAAACGCCCGCTGATTATCACTCCCCGTCATTTTTTATTTCAAATATCTGATAGCACTGCACACACACGTTACACTGCGAGTTGCTACGGTGAATAAGAACCTTAGGTGACCTTAGCGTTTCATTTAAGTGTGATTAATGGCTCCAACCCATAGAGTCTGCTGAGCTTTTCGTCGACCAGGTAGACATTAGGTGCGTTAAACCACGTGTGGCTCATACCCATATCCAAAGCGTGTATGAGCCACACGTGATTTCTTTCTTTCTTTCTTTCTTTCTTTCTTTCTTTCTTTCTTTCTTTCTTTCTTTCTTTCTTTCTTTCTTTCCTTCTACATGTGGTTAACACACTTACATCCCTGCCTCATACCCCCATGCTGGCAGCCTTCACATGAGCAACCTCCACTTCCGGTTTGCTGCAGGCGAACGGCGGACACCCCGAAAGAAAGATAATGTCGCTAAGTGCTAGCTAACGCCCCAGCATTCGCACCTAACAACCGCACGAAAGTACCTGCCACAAACTCCAGCTCTAACAGCCGACGAAAATCTGTTGAAAGTATTGTTAAACACGGGTAAAACATGGAATGGGTTGTTGCACATGCCATGGAAGTTGTGTAAGCGAAGTTGCAAGCGTGCATGAGGTGTCGCA